>CM020178.1:17217641-17306340 GCA_009805545.1 Oryza longistaminata
CGGCGGTGGCGCGACGGCGACGGAGACGGAGACGACCGGCGGCGGCGGCGGCAGCTAGGCTAGGGTTCGAGTGGAGGCGCACGGGAGAGGAGTAGAGATGAAAATGCTTTAGGGGCAATTTAGTCATTTTCATACGTGGGTCCCACATGTCATAGCTCATTCTCTAACAGAAGGTGGATGGAATGGCACACGGGTAAACGAAAGTTTATATCATGGCATACAGGTGACTCAAAACTTTTTTGTGGCACACGCGTAACCTCCAACTTTTTTAATGGCATATGGGTAAAAGACTCCTTACTCTGCAGTTCTCTTTTACTATAGCAGCAGTTTTTCAAAAAGGAAAAATCGTATATTCATGTGTTGATATTTCGTCTCGACATATCCGGTTCAGTTTCCTTTAGAACCATCAATCTGGCAACTTTAACACGGTCTCGAGATACTACTTTAACCAACAATATAATATATTGTAAATAAAAATAGTATAATACTTTGTTTAATAACAAATCTAATAATATCGTTTTACATAATTGATCTTTTTTATTTTTTTTCTATTAATAATCAAAGTTAAAAATGTTTGATTTAACACTATACTAAAAATGCTTATATTTTGAAACGGAGAATGCTTATATTTTTGAAACGGAGAGAGTACGTTTTTAAAATTGCTATCGTACTTTTATCGTTCAAAGTTAACCACGGACGTTAATAACTTCCAAATTGTCAAATTACAGTAAAAGCAAAGAGAGAAAACGGTATACATCTTCCCCGCTTCTTTTTCCGCATGCACTACTAACGTTCACATCTCTCAAAGTCATATATCAGTGTAAACGTTGTTGCATGGAGCACTACCGTTGAATAGCACCATAGATCAACTGAAACAGCCTCCCTATCATTCGCAACTCATGTTGCTCCAAAAAATGAGTAGCAATAGCACAAATAATACCGGATACTAAAAAGATAACAAATGGAGCAAACTGTTCTTTCAAGTAACCCAACAATAGTAAACAATAACCAGTACCGCACGAGGACGTTGCCTCAATAGTCCAAATAACACTGGACAAACCATTCTCCAAGTCGAAGCTAAACTTGGAACACATATCCTACGCTGTTGGATAAGTATATTTGGCCATTCGTGTGACATGTTCCACCTCCAATCAATGAAAATTGACTTATGTCAATCAAGCAGTCGAGGGAATCTCAAAGGAAATTTCCCAAAGAATGCATTTAATACCTATCGGTATACAGTAAAAGTTTTAATCTTTTTGCCGCCCTCAGTATGGCCTTCTTCCTCTTATGGGGATGCTATTTGAGCCAGATCTGTTACCAAACCCACCACGCCCCCTTGACCGGAAATTTCCTCCTAAACACAGATACAAATCGATTAGAAAATAAGGAAATAACATAATACTATCCAAAAGAAAAACTGAAATAGAGAGGCACCTACCTCCCATAGAACTGGCAGATTTGGCCATAGATTCTAGAGCTGGATTCACAACCTGGCCAGCTTCCCTCAAGATCTTAACAAGATTCCTGGAGAATTTTGCATTGGAGTGTGTGAAAAAGGTTAATGCAGTTCCACTAGCACCAGCGCGGCCAGTTCGACCTATTCTGTGAATATAATCTTCAAGAGTTGTTGGAAAATCAAAATTTATCACACACTTAATATCCTTGACATCTGCAAAAATAACAAGAAAATGATGAGTATGTAATCAAGATAATACTTTTGCCCTGAAGACCACAGCAGACCAAACTGGGATATCAACATTGTCGATCTCCATAGAAGTCAGCGCATGGCTTGAACCAGAGCCGAAGAACAAAAACTGCCCATGGATGCACTTTCAAGTTCTACAACTAATACAAGTCGAAGGGGCTGAAAAACTGAACTGGGCATCAATAACTGTTGGATGTGGATATGATGGTGATTGATCTGTCAGCCTTAACTCACAATACTGAAAGTTATCCAATAACATACCAGTATCCATAACTATCCAAATGAACCCAATGAAAATCTGTAACCAATTCCAACACAGGCTGCAATGCTTAAGGTGCTGCATCAGAGGTCAATATGAGGATCACACTTCACACTGTCAAGAACAATACAGTAGTAGGCAATAGCTCTACAACCATCTTGGGACCAGTTGGCAGTGATAAGACCAGGGCACACGTTTAAAATAGCAGCATATAAACTTCTAAAAATTCATGCAAAACAAGGGAAAGCATAACAGCGAGATCCACACTTCTAAATTACTTCATTTGTAAATTTAGTTGAATTTACACTAGTGACTTAGACAAATAATAATTAGTAGACATTTTCATGTATGCATGCATGCGAGCTGAAATTGTTGTTAAGCCACACATAGATCTACGAGATCACAAGTCCACAGCAAAAAGGGAACTAAGTAGCACATGAATAATAAATAACTAAAGATGCAAAAGAAAGTAATTCCTTGAGGAGAGCATAGATTCATATAACCATATGAATTTTAGCGCAGGAAAATTAACAGGCCACTAGAAAGCGAAAGCACCTAGAGCTTTAAATTTTCAAACATAAAAATACAAAACAAATTTAGATGTCAACAGATGAAAAAAAAAATAGTGCTAATGACAATGGCCATAGACTCTCATCGATTCTATATTTCTACCTGAAGATAAGTTCCCCTAAGAGTGAAAGACCAAAACACAAGTAATTTTCAAATAATTCCTAACCAAGACTAAATGTCAACATTAGGTTGAAGTGCCCTGGTAACACTGCCATCGCTTACTCTCGAGGGAAGTAAACAGAAGAAAAGACGATCTACCTCTGACATGATGGCACCTTGCATACACCATCAATCCACAAGTTCAGTTCACTCAACCAAAAACAGCTGACAGCCCTCCGACTTATCATCCTTGAGCACTTGGAACTACAACCTAATTCTAATTTTCAAACAAGTCACCATACCAAGACCACGTGCCGCTACATCTGTGGCAGCCATTATAGGACTTTTCCCACTCTTGAACTCTGCCAGAACATAGTCCCTTTCTGCTTGAGCTTTGTCACCATGAATAGATAATGCTGGCCATCCATCCATTCTAAGTTGACGAGTGACCTTGTCACAGTCCTTTTTAGTTTGGAAAAATATCAATATTCTGCTTCCATCCATTAGATCAGATAAAAGTTTACTGAGTCTGTAAGAAACAAGTTAATATTAACTTAACTCATGGAAATTTTTAGTTGGAGGAACAGCTCATGGTACAACTTTATAAATAATAGTGTTATTAGTAGATACCTGGGATACTTTTCGTGTTCAGATATGACCTCAATAATTTGCTGTATGGAATGATTAGCTTTCAGATCAGGTGATCCTATGATTACCTGAGTTACGACATGTGCAAAATGTTAGTACCAGGAAAGAAAATAATAGAACACAAAAATACTTTTCAAAAGATGGCATGGCGATGGCACAAGTTATTCGCACCTTGTATGGGTTCTGCAGAAATTGTCTAGCCAAGGATTCTACTTCTCTTGGCCAAGTGGCACTCCAATACAAGGTTTGCCTATCTGGCCGGATCTATTAACAACAAAAACGTTTAGCACAATAGAAAAAATGGAGAGTTAGCCAAAACACAAGAACTGATATAAGCATTCTAAAACAAGCCATGCCTGTGCCACTATTTTACGAATCTGGGGCTCAAACCCCATGTCAAGCATGCGGTCAGCCTCATCCAGGACGAGGTATGTTACTCTTCGCAGGTTAGTGTGACCACCTTCCAGCATATCGATCAACCGACCAGGTGTTGCAATGACAATCTCAACCCCTGGAAGTAGACGCAAGAGACTTAGCCTACAAAACCTTATGTCCAAAATTATTTTCGGTAAGATAGGACAAATACCTCTCCTAAGGTCACGTATTTGTGGTCCCTTAGGTGCTCCACCATAGATACAAGTGCTTCTAGTTCTTGAGTATGATCCAAATTTGCCAGATTCTTGTTGTATTTGAACAGCCAGTTCTCTTGTAGGAGCAAGGATCAGAACAATTGGGCCATCACCTTGTTCTGCACCCGTTACAATGCATTCATTCAATTGACAATTTAAAATAGAGAGCACGTACATCAATTCCGTAACAGAAACAAACCTAGTCGAGGCTGTGCACCAACATGAACCAACCCAGGGAGAAGGTAAGATAGTGTTTTCCCAGAGCCAGTTTGTGCGATACCGATCATGTCCCTGCCCTTCAAAGCCATTGGCCAACCTTGTGACTGAATAGGCGTGGGCTCTACGAATCCACTCTTGGCTATTGCTTGCATACAGTAATCTGTTAAAAAATGAAAAAAAAATAGAATGATTATTTCATCCAAGACATGTTGCCGTATTATCCAGAGATACAGATTGCTATAACAGTTAACAGAACCCCGATTTGAAATAGCAAACCTGGGAAGTTGGCCTCCTGGAAGTAGCGAACCGGCTTGGGCACGTCGTGGCCTTCAACTGTGATATCACGCTGGCGGCGATACTGCGATACATCCATGTCTGACATGGCCTGCACGGCGGGGCACTCCACGTAGAAGTTCTTCTCGAAGGGTATAAGGCTCCGGAAGTCAGGCTTCGGCAAGGAGAGCGAGTCCAGCGCGTCCCTTCCACCTCCTCTCCCACCGCCGCCTCGGTAACCGCCAGCGCCACCACCACCACCACCTCTACCCCACCCACCGCCGCCCGCGCCTCCACCACGGCCTCTCCCGCCGAAGCGCGAGAAGTCGCCACCAGCGGGGGCCACGGGAGCAGCCGGCGCGGGCGCGTACGCGGCGGCGTAGGGGTTGGCGGCCGCGGGGGCCGACGCGGCGAGCACGGGAGCCCCGGCTAGGTCGCTGCACGGAACAACCAACCAATCGATTCAGTCCCATCTCATCGCAGATCCAGATCGAATCGTGAGCAAGCTAAGCTAGGGTTAGGGTTAGCGTACCTGCGCCTGTCGCGGTAGGAGGAAGGGTCGGCGTAGCGGAGGTCGTAGGGATTCATGTCGCCGGTACGGGACGTCTCGGTGCGCGCGCGCGCGAGGGTTCGCCGGAGTCCGGTGGCGCCGCCGCCGTGGGGGTCGAGGAGGAGGAGGGGGAAGGGGAGACGACGAGGGAGGTTTGGATCTGGGAGGAAGGCGGCGTGCGGCGGGGCGAGGAGGCCCGTGGTTTGGTTTTGATGGGTCAAGGGTGCGAAGCGTGTGGGGTCGGGGGCTAGCCTTAGGTCGGTTTGGGCTGGCCCACGTGTCATGGTCCGTGGGGGGAGACGCGGCTTGAGAAGTCCCTCACGCAACTTGCCCCGCGTGTGATGGGCCATGTCGTAAACTCGTAATGGGCCGCATCAAATTTTCACTATGCGGCCTGCACTCTGGCCATTGCTTGGGCTCTGGATGACCTGGTAGGCCTCGAGCTACAAATACTCGGCATACTGGCCCAGGAGAATAGACAGGTTTGAGGTCCTATTATTGGAGGGCATTTCACAAGAATCTTGAAGGAAATAGATGGTTTTTCTTTGTTTAAGATTTCTTCGTTTCAAATGATAAAAAGCCTTCGGATGACCTTGAAATTTTTGAAAAGGTCGTTTATGTTTACCGAAATTAAAAATAGGGAATGATAGAGGCTGAGATAGTTGAACTTTCACTGTGGCTTTGATCCAACGTAAGACATCCGCACTAAACTCAAGTCTCGAACATCACGCATAGGAAAGATGGGATTGACAACGCTAGTGAAGTTAGCAGAGGAGGCAGTGGCCATCATGAACATGGATATCCTAGAGCAACATACGTTTTGGATGAGTTAATGGCTTCGTATTTGCTTACTAAGCTATTGCCCCAACCTCCAATGACCGTTGGCATGTTGCTAGGATAGGTGATGTATTTTTATTTGAGATGAAGCAGCGAGTGATAGGAATAAGATGTCACGTAGACAATGCATATACACAAAGTAGACACCCTCACCTCCTTTTGCGGGTGCCTGACCCCCGATTTCATGATACAACTCTCTAGTATAGGAAACAAATGTTATTTGGTTTTGTCCGCATGGCGCGAAGTGGATGGCGACTTGCACGGTGGCACCACATCAGTGAGTGTTAGGTACCAGTCTACAACTCACATCAAAGGCACCATCTTTTTCAGCATTGTCGACGTGAACCTTAAATGCACTCTACGAGATCATGTTCACTCTTTTGCTCCGAGCATGATTTTGAGCCAGGCTGGTAGCCAAAAGCCTATATCACTATATCTTGGTCCAATCTGCAAACAAGTGTAATCTTATACGGTGTTAAGTGAAAAACTTAGTAGAGGCATGATCCATCACATAACATGAGTAATAAAAACTAGCCATAATGCAATTCGCTCATTTAAAGAAAAATGAAAGATCGGGAAAAAAACAACTTGAAAATCATGCAAACAGCATAGACTAAAACGGAAGAACAATCTCAAAGCTGTATAAACCGTTTTCAAAAAGAAATAATAATAACCGTATAAACCAGAGCACCAATCTCAAAGCATTCTCCTCCTCCCCGGAGTCCAGACGTCGAGGCGGCTGCTGACCGGGGGCGAGCGAAAATATTTCTAGTCGTCTCCCTCCCTCAACCTCTCGTCAGATCTGGCCACTCCCACGCGCCCAGTCTCCTAAACCCTACACACTTCCTCCTCTCGCCGGCAGCGCCACCCGCCGCCGCCGCGGCCATGGCCGCCGGGGGTCTCCCATCCTCGGCCACCCTCCTCCTCCTCCTCCTCGTCATCGCCGCCGTGGCCGTCGCTCCCCTCGCCTCCGCCGTCCGCCCGGTCTCCGACGCGCACAGATCCGCTGCCGCCGAGCTCTTCGCCGCTTCCCCCGACGGATCCTTCGGCGAGTAAGTCGACGGTGTCCCGATCTCGAGTGCTTGTCCCACGCCGGGCGCAGTTGCGCGCGCGCCACCGAGCTGAGCTCCAGATCGATCCGAGGCGGGGCCTCCCTGCTTGGGAATTATGGATGCTTACTTGCGTTTTTGTCTGTTCGTTTGCGCAGTTTGGAGACGACGTATGAGGCGGTCAGGACGTTCCAGATACTCGGGGTGGAGAAGGACAAGGGATTGATTGGTAAGGCGTGCAAGTTCGCCGCCGAGAAGCTGGCCTCCTCGTCGTCGTCGCCCGCGAAGGATCTGTTCCACGCGGCCCGGATCAGCGGCGTCCTCAAGTGCAGTGTTGATTCCGGAGTTTACGATGTGGGTCTTAGCTTAGCTTAACAGATCTTGTTGATGCCAATGGGGTTTTCTTGTTTGATGGCATGGTGACACTTGTGTTATTGGTGTTAGGATGTCGCTACGAGGCTTAAGGCTGTGATCAAGGACACTAACTCGCTGCTGGAACTCTACTATTCTGTGGGAGGGTTGCTCAGCATCAAGGTTACTCCGCCGAATGCACTACTAGTTTATACTTGTTTGTTTGATTTGCTCATCTCCACTTGTTGATAGTTGGTTGATCTTTTCTGTCCATTAATGAATTTGCATTGTTTGCTTCAGGAACAAGGCCACAATGTTGTTTTACCTGATGCAGATAACACATTTCACGCAATTAAGGTGACAACAGTTCATTATAGCTTTGCGTTTTTTTCTCTTGTTTACATTCTGCAATTTACATCAGAATTTTATTTTTAAATTAGAGTTGCTGAGATGTGTCTTTGTTCGTTTAGGCACTTAGCCAAAGCGACGGAAGATGGCGTTATGACACTAACAGCGCTGAATCAAGCACGTTTGCTGCTGGTAACAGTTATTATTAAATTGTAACACTTAAAATATTTCTGGCACCTGTAAACATAAATTTAATGTTGATCTGACCTTGTATTAGAGGGTGTGCTGATTGCTGTTCACTGTTTAATTTCTTGAGACTCATTTAAGTTATTATAGGGTTGAATAGTGGATTAGTAATCAGTGCTTCCATCTCTGTGAAGCTTTCTATACCACCATTCACCACTTAATGGGGAGATCTTTACTGCAATTGAGTTGCATATTTTTTGTTACTGATATTTAACATAATGTATTTCTACAGGTATCGCACTAGAAGCATTATCTGCAGTTATTTCACTGGCAGATTCGGAAGTTGACTCATCCATGGTGTGTGCATCCTCTCTACTTGAGTATCTAGTATATACACTTGATTTGCTGTAATAGCTATATGATTTTTCTTCCTTTGACCTAAATAATAAAGTACCAGTAATTGCATATGGTGTAAATTATGTTATAAAACCATGAATAGGGAAGTGGCTTTGAATGGATAGAGAACATATAGCACTCATCTTATAGATTATATTACTTCTGTAACTGATAAAGAAGTATCGATGGCCATAGATAGCTAAATATCATAATACAAGTTCATTAAAATTTGAAGTGCTTAATTTCACGAGAAAACAACAATCTGGTAATGTTGTATCCCCCCAACTATCCTCCTTTAGGTGCGACAATCTTTCATCTGAAACCTTGAACATATATCAACCTTGTCTGTGATTTTAAAAGAGATCCAACCATGCCACTATGGCATTCTATGTACCATGACTTTCATAGTTTATTTTAGTGATTAGGTGTTATCTTTTGTGTAGCACTGCTTCATACAATTTGTTGGTGCTCTTCATTTGTATGTGTCATTACCTGTTAGCATGGCGTTGCAAATTTGTACTGATTCCTGTTTCTTCTATTAAAATATCATGACAACAGATAGCTGTGGTGAAAAATGACATTGTGAAGCTATTTGACACGATCAAGAGCTATGGTATGTTCTATAACCTTTTGTTTGTGCTGCAAAGTTACCCTGATGGTATCAGCTTCCAAATTACAAAACCTAGGATTTAGATAAGTGACAGTAGCCAGTACAATTTATTTTTCATATTTTGATTTTTTGCCTAGTAAGTGAGGAAATTTACCTTGCCTAATTTGAAAGATTAGTAGGAATCATCCCACCTACAAATAAAAAATATAATGAATGAATACTTTCTAATGGTATATTTGCAGATGATGGGACATTTTACTTTGATGAGAAGCATGTTGATGCTGCAGAATACAAGGGCCCTATAACAACTTCTGCTTCAGTAGTAAGGGGTGTCACCTCTTTTGCAGCTGTTGCTTCTGGGAAATTGAATGTGAGCTTTCTTGCATTAATCTTATAATAGTCATTCAATAAATTTGTGTGTAAAAGCTTTTGTTAAGTAGCTGCACTTAATCTACAGATCCCTGGTGAGAAAATACTGGGTTTGGCGAAGTTCTTTCTTGGTATAGGGCTCCCAGGTAGCGCAAAGGATTGCTTTAACCAGATTGAGTCATTATCATTCTTGGAAAACAATAGGCAAGTCATTATTTATTTGTTTTCTTCAATTGGCATGCATCTTTTATTCTTTTTTGTAATATATTGAGTGACACCTTTTGCTGCCCTTTTCTTAATATATTTTAAAAAATGTAAATGTTTCTTAGTGCACTGTTAGCCTTTTGTGCTTATTTCTCATCTACAATTTGCAGGGTATTTGTTCCTCTGGTCCTTTCACTTCCTTCCAAAGTATTTTCGCTGACCTCCAAAGACCAGCTTAAGGTGATTAATACTTGCTAATATGTTGGATTTTGCCAGATGTATAAATTTTTTTCTAGGATTGAGTGTGAATCTCTGTATGAATGAGCATTCGATTGATATGTGCTGTGATGAATTGGCATTTAGTTATATGAACACTTCAAAAGTGACTGTTATGATGGGAGAAATCCCATATTATTCAACTTGCAAGCACTGCATTTAATTGTAAAATTTTAATTCCTAACTCATATCATATTTTAAGTTTGAACCAGCAAAGCTGTTATAGTAACTCACATGCCATTTTCAGTTGTCCTTCTTGATTATATTCTACACCTAGATTTTTCTTATTACTCGATTATGTCTACAGTTGGTATAAAGTACACCTTATCTACAATAGTTTCTCATCGATTTCCTTTTTTTGTAATGTTTTAGTCCATATAAGTTAACTCCAGTTTGTAAATACTCGGCATTTTCAGGTTGAAGTCACCACAGTATTTGGATCTGCTGCACCTCCTCTCAGAGTGAATCTTGTACAAGTGCTGGGCTCTGACTCTAAGGTCATCACTACTGAAACCAAGGTAGAATCAAGATTAGTGGCTACCTCTTGGAACTTCCTCTATGCCTTCCTTTTTCCCAGCTGCCATCCTCTAAAACCCTTTTACTTCTGATATCAGGAACTTCAGTTTGACCTTGACAACAACGTCCATTACCTGGATATTGCTCCATTGAAAATAGATGTTGGGAAGTACTCGCTTGTTTTTGAGGTATGTGTAAAGTGTATTAGTTTGTTTGTGTTATGTAATAGTAATTGACAAGCCTTTTTTTTTTTGTCTCGCCAGATTTCTCTTCAGGAGCCAGAACATGAAACTATTTATGCTACTGGAGGGACAAATACTGAGGCAATCTTTGTCACAGGATTGATCAAAGTTGATAAGGCAGAAATCGGAATTTCTGATAATGATGCTGGGACTGTGGAGTCTGTTCAAAAGTAAATTGTTTAACGATGTGATTCCCTTCCATTTTCAAAAAAAAAAAGAAGAAGAAAAAAGTTAGAGCTACATTAAAAAAAGACGAGCTGCCAACCTTGTACTGAAGAAATCTCATCTGCTTTCTTAAGTACATAGCCACTGAAAGAGTTCCATTCTCATCTGGAATAGCAGACAAGTGCTACACAATTACTTAGTTTTTATTTTTCATTTCCCTGATATATGTCTGGAGATTTTCCTTATATTTTTAACTTGTTTACTTTTGTTGTTTTGTGATTGTGAATCATATTTAATATTCTGATTTAGTTAATATAAAATTGCATGAAAATTGTGAAGCGGGAAAGCCTGCTTTATATGTCTCATATTTCAAGCTTCTTCATTTCAGGATAGATCTGCAGAAAGATACTAGTGTTTCTCTTTCTGCAAACCATCTGCAGAAGTTGCGGTTATCTTTTCAACTGAGTACACCACTCGGGAAGACGTTTAAACCTCACCAGGTTGCTCTAGAATTTAACCCTTTTTTTTTTTCCAGTGGAACACTATGGTTCTTTCCCTGACTTCATTGAGCAAATCAATTTTCAGGTGTTCCTCAAGTTAAAGCATGATGAAAGCAAGGTTGAGCATTTATTTGTTGTACCAGGCTCTGCAAGGCAGTTTAAAATTGTTCTAGTTGAGTACCCCATCCCCCAGTTAGTTACACTCATCTTTTTCAGCTTGTTCTATGTTTTCGAATGCTATGTCATCATCAGTTTCCTGTCCATGCATTACATTATCCAGAGATTAGTTATATACAGAGCAGTTTCTCAGGGCCTGTTTGGTACAGCTCCAACTCCTAAATTTAGCTCCAGGAGTTAGGTCTGGAGTGGAGTTGTGGAGCTGCCTAAACCCAGCTCCACAACTCTAGTTCATTTTGTGAGAGAGCTCCACCCAACTCCACTCCCAGTTTTGGTGGAGCTGAAACTGTTTGGCCGAGCTCCAGCTCCAGGAGGGGTGGAGCTGAAGCTGGAGCTTGTGCCAAACAGGCCCTCAATGTGGAAAGGAATAGCTAGGCTATGTAGCTTGGTTTGGTTTAGAACACATGGCCACCAGCACCATTTGAATTTGATGTCAGCCATATTTATATGAACACTGTTGGTGACAAGTGATTTGAAGAAAAAGACTACCATGTGCATAGCATATACATTGAAATAAACAACTGATTTATATATGTTTCAACATAATATAGTGGGGATGGATCTTCCTGTATTGTTCTTGGATTCAGCCTGTATTTGC
Source organism: Oryza longistaminata (assembly GCA_009805545.1). NCBI lineage: Eukaryota > Viridiplantae > Streptophyta > Magnoliopsida > Poales > Poaceae > Oryza > Oryza longistaminata. The sequence continues at coordinate 17,229,421 of CM020178.1, forward strand.
TACTATACAAAGACATTCTCATGTTGCCACTAATTATAATATCATGGGATTTGTCAGTAATAAGTGTTCTTACATGTCTGTTCGATTTGTCATAGGACTTTCTTGGTTTGGTGGAGAAATTCTACTACCTTTCTGGAAGATATGACCTGGAGCTTGCAGTTGGTGATGCTGCAATGGTATGTAACCATGTTACTGGACTCTCATTCCCGTTTTGTTGCCCTTGATGATTTCTTTTTGTTCTCAGGAGAATTCATTTCTACGAGCCCTTGGCCATGTTGAATTGGACCTGCCTGAGGCCCCAGAAAAAGCCCCAAAGCCTCCGGCCCAGGCTGTTGATCCATTCTCAAAATTTGGTCCGAAGAAGGAAATATCGCACATATTCCGTTCACCAGAGAAGAGGCCACCCAAGGAACTCTCATTTGCGTTTACGGGTCTCACGCTTCTGCCTATTGTTGGGTTCTTGATTGGGGTGGGTCAACAACTCCTATGTGTGTTTCTTCATTTCGCCTTTGCAGTTTTTTTTGTTTGGTCTAACGTGTCACTCTTATGTTGTCTATGCTTGTGGCATTCGTTTGCAGCTTATGCGTCTGGGGGTAAACTTGAAGAACTTCCCGTCCTTGCCAGCACCCGCAGCATTTGCCTCACTTTTCCATGCTGGAATTGGAGCAGTGCTGCTGCTCTACGTTCTCTTCTGGATTAAGGTTAGTACAGTTCATTGTTGGTAAAGCATAATTGCATTAACAAAGGTTTCCGCTGGCGCTGACATTCATTCTTGTTGTAACAGCTGGATCTTTTCACAACTCTGAAGTACCTCAGCTTCCTTGGTGTCTTCCTTGTGTTTGTGGGCCATAGGGCTCTATCTTACCTTTCCTCCACGTCAGCGAAACAGAAGACTGCTTGAGAGGACGATCCAAAGAGGAGTATTCTGAATCACAAAATTTTCAAGCGTCACAAGTTGCTTAGGTTCCTTATTTTAGCACCTTCGCTTTGATATTCTGACCATGTTTCTTGAGCAACTTCGAGTTACGAGGGACGAGTCGATTTCAGTTTTGTTGGGGTTAAGAATACTGGAGCTAGAAATGTAGGACCTCACCTTCTTGTATGATGATGCCCTGATGTGTTCTCAATAGACGTATGTTTGATGATAGAATTAATAATATCTTATTCTCCAAATGCATAGTATGCCTTTTGCAAAAATTGAGTTCCATATGCAGAATAGGAACACTCTTAATCCCGAGGCCCATATGATATCACGAACGGTGACTTTAGAATTTAGATATGATTAAACTTTGTACGGGGGCATTCGCGTGCTCCATTTCATCAGACCATATGGTTCTGGAAACACGCCTTCGCTGCAACCTGCAACTTCGAAAAATAATGTCTGTTTATCGTGACACGGTCACACAGGTATACAAATTGTCCGTATACAATTTGAGAAATAAGTATACAGTGTAATGCTCTGTGCAAATTGTCAAAACTGGAGTAAACTTTCCCTGCAGAGTATATAAGTTACAGGATTTCCGATGGTCTTGACTCTGATCAGAATGCAGAATGCCTATACATTTGTATTACAGGTTGCGCCTGATGACATGTATAACTATTTGACTTCTGTAAAGAATCATTTGCAGTTACAGGTTCCTGGATCCTCCATACTGCCGACCCGTTTTGTGGTGGGAAACGACTTCTTAGTTTGATTAGTTATCATCATTTGTAAACTATCCAGTTTCACCTGTTTGGCCACCACGGTCAGGGTCACTCGTAAAGAATACACAAATTACTAAAAACTCTCCTTGCCTGCCGTTCCACTTGAAAAAAAATGGTGTGGAGTAGACCAATCTCTGTGAATTCAGGACTAGTCGAGGGCGTCGTTTTGTCGCCTAGCTAATCTGGAATACAAACCATCGTGCTTATTAATAAGCTCGCTGTGTTTTCCATCCTGCATACCACACAAAAGAACTTTAAGAAATCTGAATGACATCATATCATGCGTATAGTAGGATCAGATTAGTGCTGGTTTGCGTTTTCAGTGAAGCAACAGCGGCCGAAAACATACCTCCACAATATTACCATTTTCCATCACGATAATTCTATCAGCCGCTTGAATTGTAGATAGTCTACAAGAGAAATGATTGTGTCAACTAAAATCTTAAAATTCAAAATAAACAACTGCAGTATGAGCATACATTACCTGTGAGCTATGATGATCACGGTTCTTCTAGCCTTAGGATCAGTACTAAACTTTGTGATTACATTCTAGCAAAGGAGGAGGAAGCGAATCAGCAAGCCGTCCATATTCACATTGTATTTATCTCTAGGTACATAATTGGTCAAAATCTTGATGAAGTTACCTTCACATAATGTTCACTCTCAGCATCAAGTGCACTAGTGGCTTCATCTAATACCAAGATGGACGGGTCTCTAAGAAGGGCCCTCGCAATAGCAACGCGTTGCTTTTGGCCTCCACTAAGAAGAGCGTCATCGACAATGGTGTTATAACCATCAGGGAGAGACATTATGAAATCGTGAGCATATGCCTGCTTTGCAGCCCACTCCACTTCTTCATTGCTAACTTCTCTTGGGCAACCATACCTAATATTAGAACTAATATCCATTCGTAATAGCCTAGGTTCCTGCACACACCAATATATGTGGTTATTTAATACAACAAAAGTTCTAGTGGTAGCAGAGCCTTGAGTTAGATCTGAACCTGTCCAACAAAACCAATCCTTTCCCTGAACCATCTGATGTCAAGCTCACTGAGTGGGACACCGTCTACTAATATCTGCATTGATCACAAAACATAACTTCAGACCAGCCAACTCGTTTGCTTTGAAGCGACTGCATGCGGTCATGTGGCACAGACAATAGTTTGACGCAGAAATTATCTTACTTGCCCATCTGTAGGTTCATATAGTCGAAGTAGTAGGTTAACTACAGTACTCTTTCCACTTCCACTAAGACCAACCTTTAAAAGTTTCATATAAATGCAGCCAGTTTGTTAGTCAGAAATGAGAATTCAGAAGTATGAAATAATTAAATCAACTGTGTTCTTCTACACAACATACACACAAAGGGAGAGAAATAGAAAGCAACTGTGTTCTCTATCTCTTACAATTGCAACTACTTCATTTGGATGAAGTGTTAGATTCAGTCCACCCAGAATTGGTACCTGTTAAAAAAAGGAGATCAATAATATAAGGACACAAGGTAACAGCAGATTCCTCTTATTTACATAACAAATATGATAATTATGAAATAGTTCTGCTTTAGGGTTCACTCTACTGGTTTTCAGTCAAAAGTCAAAATGAATATTATGGTTAGATCAGCTGGATCATAAACAGGTATTCTTTTTTCCCTTTTTGGTGGGTGACAACAGGCACTCAACAGAGACTATCCATAAAAGCGCTGTAATCATACCGTAGGTCTTGATGGATATGAAAATGATACATCGGCATACTGAATCCGGCCTTCCAACTTCTGCAACCTGTGGCCTGCAATGATGACGTACTTTAGATCACTGAACAATTTTACAACCACAAGTAAAAAACATTCAACTAGCCATTCTAAATCAGACATCAGGTTACAACAGTATCTTGTAACATGCAATTTATTTTCTTGCCTTCAGAACTAAGCTGTCTGCTAGGAAGTAGATCCATCAAACGGAAGACCTTTTCACTTGCTCCAACAGACTGCATCAGAGAGGACCAGTTGTCTCCAATCCACCATGTTGACAAAATTAGCCACTCAGCATAGAGTATGAATTTTGTTAGTTGCTCAGCAGTTAGCTTTCCAGCCATGATGGATATCCCTCCAATCAACACTGCAATGACCTACACAAAGCTTATTTGCAAGAATACATCATCAACGGTACAACAAATTCATATCAGAACCAGGCATTTTATATTTTACAACATTGCTAATTTAAATATGTTCTGATTGGAGTATCATTATGAATTGAACAGAAACATCAAACTACCTGAGTAGAATGGTATAGATAGTTCAAACTCAAGCTCCAGCCTCCATAAGCCATTGTTTGCCGAAAGCTTACATCATATAGCTTATCTAGCCACTTTGCATACCTATCAGAGTACAAGGCATCATGAGATTTTGTTTTTGTGTGTATGTATGAGCGTGTTTGACATAGAAAGAGAGAGAGAGAGAGGGAGGTAGAGATTGCCTTTTAAACTCCTGCTTTTCTGTTCCATAAACCCGTACTGTCCGAACCAAACTTATCACCTCTTGAGCAACCTGATTTAGTTTAATGTGAAAACTGAGATGAAAACTTTGCCTTATGAAATGCTACCTTCATCCAAAAATATAAGGGATTTTCCCCATGGAACAGAGGAAGTTGCTTATTGTAAAGAGTACAAACTTACATTGTTGGCACTTGCAGTGAACTCCTGTGCAAATTTGGCTGCTCTTTTCTGATACCTGTTAATCACAGTATCATAATGATTTCTCACATGGATCACAGGTGTTAAGCAATAAAATGAAAACGTGGTGGTGCTTCCTTGAACTTTCACTACTCAGGTAATGTAATATGAAAGACAGCTAACACAGAAAAGGGAGAGACAAGAGTAGGTTTTTACCGTCCATGAACTAGCATAATGGTCGACAATGTCGCACAAATCAACATAGTGCACATTCCAAGTGGCCAAGATAAGACTAGCAGATAAATTAGTGCGCCTACACCCTGAAATAAAGTGACAAAATGGTACGTGAGTTTTTGAAGCTACTGGTTACATTTTCATACAAGACTACTAAACAACCTTTTCACCTGAAGCAAATTGCGTGAGATAAGATTAAGATCATTGCCAATGACTCGTGACACTTGCTGGCAGTCAGAACCAAGCCTACTTGTCAAATCACCAACAGTTTCTTCATCAAAAAAAGCAATGTCCTAGCATAATTTAAAATACAGTTAAAAGCTTCATACTTGGGTCAACCAAAGTACAACAACAGAAAACTTTATGTACATTAATGAAATTTCTTTCAGCAGTAATATTTTTTATTCCTTTTGTTTTACCTGAGAAAGAATAGAATCAAACAGCATTTCTCTCATTCGTTTGACCTACGGAAAATTTTCAGATGATGACGGTTAGAGACTGGTCAAACAAAGGGGCAACCGTGAGGAATAAACTTGGAAAGTTACATTAAGAAATCTAACATGGTTTTACCAATATCATGTTTGCAACACCAAAACAGCAGCTTCGTACACCACTGCAAAATTGGATACCAGCTAGTAAGCAACCACAATTGCTTTTTCACAAAAAAAAACCATGCAGAAGACAAACAATTTTGGGTTCAATGCAGATTACAGAGTATCTTGCTAAATGCCTATAGTGCATTTGATAGGACACTGGTAAATGTAGAAATTTGTATTTCTGCTACCCTATAGTGCCATGAGCTACCAAATCGATTCATCAGCATAATAGAAGATTTTCAATATTCAGACTCATTGAAGCTCAAAGCATTTCCATTCCTGCCCTATATTTGGACTACCATTCTACCAACACATTATATGACAATACATTGTCAACCACACCATCCATGTAAGTGATCTTATGGACCAAAACGTCTAACAACCTTTTCAGTTTTCACCACAACAATGTGATCAGGTACAGTTGTATTGTAGACGGAATGCATGATTTAAAATGCAGGATTACTAACTTATTTGGTTTCTCCGATGAATGCAGCATCACCTACTTTTTGGCTTATCTAATGATCGCGTTAACGATTTAAGCACAATTTGAACAAAGGGACAAAGCAATTACTGACCTAAACACTCCGGAAATCAAACACAGAACAACCAGAAGCTTGGCGTTCCGGTAGAACACAGCCCCTCCGTTCTGCGCAGAGAAGATGGACGCCGCAAGGAGATGGGGTATCGCGATCTCCGCGAGCTGCAACCACGGCCACACATCATTGTGTTAGACCTATCAACGAGTGCTTCGCAGCAGAGGTCAAACCCAGAAATCGCCATTACCGCAGCGCCGATGAGGGACGCGAATCCGACGAAGACAACCCATCGGTCGGAGGCGACGAGCGCCCACATCCGCCTGAGCGCGGAGGCGGCCGTGGCGCCGCTGGCCTCGGCGCGGCCGCCCCGGCCTCTCCCGCCGGTCTCGAGGCGCCACCAGCTTCCCCCGGGCAGCACGTTCCGCAGCCGCTCGATGAACTCCCCGGCGAGGGCGCGCCGCTGGGCGAGCCCGCCGAACTCTCCCCCGATCGCCGCCGCGGCGCGGATCCTCGTCGGCCTCACCCGCCTCGGGGCCTCCTCGTCTCCTCGCCCCGCCACGCCCACCGACAGCGCCGCCGAGCCGATGGCCGCGGTGAGGAGCACCGCCGCCGGAGACGGCATCTCTACTCTCGTCAAACCCCCTCTCCCCTCCACCCCCGCCGCTCGTTCAGATTCCGATTCCGCGTTCGCCGGTGAGAGAGCCGCCGCCTCGGCGAGCGCCGGCGAGGTTTAAATAGGAAGTAGGAGACGACGTGGCCGTCCTCGCCGGAGTTGGGCTGCCGTGCGCGGCACTGGCGCCGTAACGTCTCTACCTTCTCCGGCTAAATTGTATTTTTCCGCGGCTTTTTTAATCCTTTTTCTCTCCCCCACTTTTCGTCGCGTGTGCTTCTTTTTTTTTCCTTTTTCTAAGTGTGTTTTTTTTTTTTTTGCGATTTTGTCTACGAGAAGAAATGGATGGAATGAGGCGATGTGGTGTGGTGGTGGTATTTTTGCGGGATTTGAAACAATTTTCTGGAGGAGAATAATCGTCGTTGGATTTTTGGATTGGACGCGGAGAAGGAACGGCTTCGTGGTCGTGGCATTGGCACATGAGGTTGATGACACGGGATGTTAGAGAACGGGTGGTGGTGCCGTGGTGGTAGGTCCTATATAGACTCCATCGTTTGTCATGGAGTTGAGGTAGTGTTTGTAAAGTGCTCCCGGTTTTAAGCTTTAAAGTAGTGCTACTGTTGTTGTAAAAGGTCAACTAACCACTTATAAACGTTGCAGTATGGGTTAGTATAAAATATTATCTCCATCACAAAATATGAAAATATAACCACCTTTAAATAGATTGGATTTGTACTATGAATCTAGATAGGGGATTTGTATGATTCATCCGTTCAAAGGTGGGAGTGGATTCTAATCCCTCGAGGGGATATCCCCTCGTATACCTTTTTCTTCCAAATTCGATGTAAATAATTGTGAAAAATTATGAAAAAAACAATAATGTAGAGTATAATGATACCTACTAGTCCACCAAAATTCATGTTCAAATTCGATCTACACATCGAGAAACAAAAAAGACAAATTTAGATATAAACAGTACGCTACTATTCATACGCTGAATTTGTCTTTTTTATATCTCGACGTGTGAGTTGAGTTTAGACTTAAGATTTTGTGAAGTTGTATATATGTGTTGTATGAATGTTGTCAAATTTTTCCAGAATTTTTCATAACCGTTTAGATGGTTTTTGAGCAAACGAGGGAACGTCCCCTCGAGGGATTAGAATAGTTTCCCGTTCAAAGGTTGCTATATTTTGAACGAACGAAGAAGTAATTTAACATAGAGCATGACGATATATGTCACACCACAAACATTTCAGTTTAAATTTTATCTTCACGAGGGAAAACAAGTTCTAAAGAAAAGCTGGAATTGAATGAGCATGGGGGCATGGTAAGATGCATGGGATTCGATCTTCGTTAAGAGCTAGATCTTCGTTAAGAGCATTTTCTTACAACATATTCCATTCGTTTCAATTTGATCGTCACCCATAATAGCCCTACTCCTATTGATCAGCCAATATATAAGCGTGGAACTCGAGCATAGTGGTTGAGGTTAGCTGTTGTAAGCTTCCTTAGGTGTTGACTCAACGAGATTAGAGGTAGCTTGTATTGTGTTATCTCTGTTTCTTATTGGTGGTTCCCCACTCCTCTCTTGGGCCTTGTATTTCTACACTCAGGTGCCATCTTATCCAAGTAGAAGTGTAGAACTAGGGCCTTGTATTTCTACACTCAGGTGCCATCTTATCCAAGTAGAAGTGTAGAACTAGGATGCAAGGATGAATACGATCCGAGTGGTCTTGGTCGGGTCAAAGTAGGATTGTATTTTTTCTTTATCGGGGACTCCTTTATTTTCTACTACGGACTCTAATATAACATACTTGTTTCCGTATATATAGGACTTGGAACATGGTGCTCCCACCGAGGTATGTACACGTATGTAGAATATCCTATATTTAAGAACAATAAAAAATATTATTTAAAAGATATTTTACCTATATGATTTACAAAGTGGATCATACATAATAGACTTACTACCATAAACGTGTCTTCTTTATATGGATAGCCAAATGGGTCGCCCGACTCGGCCCGAGCACAACCAGGCCGAGGCTGAGTTCAGTCAAGTCGGCACGACCTGACCTACACACCAGGGCGGGCCATGCCCGTCCAAGTGTTGCACCAACAGCCCATGAACGACTAGAAGGCACGAAAGCCCACCATGCTCCTCCTTGGAAAAAGTCTATTTTGTCTCCCTGATCTCTTTGGGCCATCTCTTATATGGCTGAAAATAAGTCTATTTTGAATCCCTCATCTCTTTGAGCCGTGTCGAGCCAGCCCATCGCGCCGAGGCAGAGGCCCAAGCACGACCCAAAGGTCTGGTTGAGCCAACAAGGGCCTGACTTCTTGGGCCAGGCCCAAACCCATGCCATTGGCCGAGTCGTCGGGCCTAGGGCATTTTGGTCAACTATACTTCTTTCCACCGGATGTACTTTGATTTTTTTTTATTTTTAATATATTTTTGAAAATAAACTATTTGAAAACTTATTTTCAGCTCTGAACCTTTTTAGCTTGCCATTTTAACTGACATGGTAGAACAACGTTTTGGCACTTTCAGGGCCCCTTTGAATCAAAGGATTTATGTAGGAATTTCATAGGATTCAAATTCTATAGGAAATTTTCCTATTTGGCCCTTTGATTCAAAGGATTGAAGCTTTCCAAATCCTATGAAATTCCTATGGAATGGCACATTACATGTGGATTTTGGAGGAAATTTAGCAAGAGCTCCAATCTCTTGGAAAATTTCCTTTGAGTCTATGTCTCTCATCCGATTCCTGCGTTTTCCTGCGCTCCAATCAAACGACCATTCTTGTGTTTTTTTATGTTTTGCAATCCTCTATTTTACATTTAAAAGTAAGATTTTCATAGGGTTTATTTTAAAATTTTTAGTTAATAATGGTTAGAAAAAAGATCGAGCTACTTAGCCAAGCCTCGTAAATTCTGCTCTGTTTTCTCCCTTTAGTGAATATACTAGTAGCAGCTAGCAGAGCTCCTGTTTGTCTTGTGAAAAAGAAAAAAGAACAGAGAAATATCCGCAAATGTAACATGGTAAGTTTCGGTGTGAAACGAGTTCAATAGGTTAATAAAAGGACCAATTGGATAAATTTGACGTAAGAACGGTTTTGGTCGTATACTAAACCAAGTGCTACCCCGTTAATTAATTTGGTCAAACGCATGCGTGTAAGTACTATGGGAAGATGCTCTCTCAAAAAAAAAAAAGTACAACGAGAAGATAAGTTTGGTGATAAGCCAGCTCAATGCATGCATACGAAAATTCCCATTAGTGGCTCTTTACTGAGCCAGTGTTTTTCTAATGCTGACTTCTTTTCCTCGACTCAAAACGATAACTTCCTCATTTCTTATTACTACATATTCTCAAACTGCTAAACGATACATTTTATATAAAAAAACGTTGTACATAAATTTTTTTAATAAATAAATAAATAATATTTCTAACATATAATATATAATACGTAAACAATCATGCGCTAATGATATGTTCCGTTTGGGAGCCACAAATAGCTCTAGCCAAACTACATTCGAATTGGGACTAACAAACTTTATATAACGAGGTTCACATAGGTCGACTCAATCAGTACGAATACAAACAGTAGCTCATGCATTCCTACCGAAGAGTGTCCTAGTCTCTTCTCCGATCTCTCTTGTACATCTGATCCTCTACATTTTTTTTTTGAAAAAAAGCAGTGTAACTTCCGGCTCGAAAGGAGCTCCCTAGCCGTTGTCGCCGCTGCCTTCCCAAACATCTTCTCTGCCGATGCCGCTAATGTTGTTGTCAAGCTACGGTGGCGGTCTCTCTCTGTGTGTGTGTGTGTGTGTGTGCGCGCGCCGCCCAACAACATCGCGAAGCAGATAAGGTCAAAACTCGGCCATCAAAATACAGATTGGATTGAACTACGCTGGCTTCGCTGCCATGTCCAACATTACTTGTCATGGTTGCCTAAAGCCCTCGTCACTAGGTGCGATGCAAAATTGATTCAATCTGGTCGTGCTTGCCATGGTCGTTGGAGGATGGTTGTTGGCTTTGTTTAAAACCGAGCATTTGATGCTTCCTTCCTCCATGTTTCAAATAGAAAGTGTTTCTTCCATTCACCTGATAGAGGCAAATGAAGGAGGCCAAAGCTCCATCTTGATGGCTACACTTTGATACTATTTGTCTTTTAAAGAAATTTGTCAATGCGCTTTAACTAGAAGGTGGTACAGAGTGCAAGCAACAATGACTCCAGGGTGAAAACCTTGAGATGTAATCTAAATTCAGCAATGTCAGCTCTTGTTTGTCATCTCATTGTTGAAGGTGTCGTTTGAAGTGTTGGATAAAAATCCAGCCCTATTTTTGGATGACAATGGCAGACAGGGGCCAAGTCGTTCTCGAAGGTGCTTGTATCCGAGTAGGTGCATAATACCGAGGGTTGTTTTCGTTACGGAATTGCTAAAAAATCGTGCGATAGTTTCTTTTAAAGAAATTTGTCAATGCGCTTTAACTAGAAGGTGGTACAGAGTGCAAGCAACAATGACTCCAGGGTGAAAACCTTGAGATGTAATCTAAATTCAGCAATGTCAGCTCTTGTTTGTCATCTCATTGTTGAAGGTGTCGTTTGAAGTGTTGGATAAAAATCCAGCCCTATTTTTGGATGACAATGGCAGACAGGGGCCAAGTCGTTCTCGAAGGTGCTTGTATCCGAGTAGGTGCATAATACCGAGGGTTGTTTTCGTTACGGAATTGCTAAAAAATCGTGCGATAGTTTCTTTTAAAGAAATTTGTCAATGCGCTTTAACTAGAAGGTGGTACAGAGTGCAAGCAACAATGACTCCAGGGTGAAAACCTTGAGATGTAATCTAAATTCAGCAATGTCAGCTCTTGTTTGTCGTCTCATTGTTGAAGGTGTCGTTTGAAGTGTTGGATAAAAATTCGCCTTTTTTTCCCCCTTCCCATTACCCAAAAAAAGTTGTATCTTCTAGCTTCTCACCAACTAAAGATGCAGATATCATAATTTGAATATGGTAGATGGAGTTATATTTTCACGACTTTATCATCGCACCAGTGATGTTTTCCCCTTCCGATTGTCCACTCGATGCATATGCCATGATAAGATCCGCTTTCCACTTTTTCTCTGGGGGATGAATAAACCTTCCATATATGTCCCAATGTAAGGTATAGCTATAGCTAGAAACCATGCGCACGAACGAAATTAAGAAACGAACGCACAAGAGGACAGGGCACCAATAGTACGTACCACACCACTACCAATCATTACAAAAACATATCATAATATAGGAAAAGCTACAAAAATATATATACTAATTAATAGTAGCATCTATAATGTTGTCCCTGTAGCGAGGGCTTGAGTTGGCGCAACAGCGCACCACGGGATCCAGAAAGAAATTCGCCGAAACAGGCACATCATTGCCTTATCCTTCACGAACACAACACACACCTAAGCCTCTAGATAGCTATATCCGTCTATCGCTCTACCTATCCTGTCCCCTTCTTTCCTTCCTCCCATAAAAAAACAAGCAAGGAAACAAACAAAAACCCAAAAGGGAAGAAAGTGGAAAAAAGAGAAAGGCAGAAGGTCCATCAACATCTGGTCGCTCGCTGGGGTGATCGATCGATCAAGCGCACACAGTTCCAATCATGAATGTGACTAATGTCTACGCGACGAGGCTCTGCAGTGCGCGCGGGCAGCTTAAGATTCTGAGAAACTAACCGACGAGAAGCTGATAAACCCAACTTCTAACTGCTCGGTCATATTTTAGATTCCGCAACTATTCCTTTTTAAAATTTAGGTAAAAATCTAAACTGTTTGGAAAAACATTTGACAGCCGAAGATTTTAGGATAAACTTTCGAAGAAACTGCAGCAGAAAAAAGCTCCACATTCAACCCCGAGATAAGATGAGAAGATGCGGGGTTACGTGGCGTGGTGAGAGAGAGAGCCTCGAAGCGGGGCCAACTAGTTTATGATATCACCCGCTAAAACCGAGCGTGCCATATCGCCTTGTTTCCACAAGCCCTTAGCACATGGCGCGCTCTCGTCGCTCCAGCCTGGCAGAGTGAGGCGAAGACGAGAGATCAGAATTCAGAAGCAGCTAGCTCTCCACCAAACAGGCTACTCTTTTACTTTAGCTTGGTTAATTTCGTCCAGATCAAGAATCTTGCTAGGTGGAGAGATGCACCACCAGGAATCACTTAACCTGTGCAAGGGGTTAGTCAAACTCAAACAGCTTGGGGCGTGTCATGATGAGATCATCCTTGGTCCATGGACAAATTGGCCATGCATGCATGTGCAAGCTTGTAATATTCTAGACACATGCAGGGATGGTCAATGTTTTTGATAGCATATGCAGCCGAAATGCCGAAATTAATACTATACTCTAGCTAGCCGAAATGGTTTTTTTTATGTGCTAGTATTAGTAGATCCACACAAAATATGCATGTAAATCCAAACCAGATGCTCGGCTAACCACGCAGAAAGAAAAAATTAAAAAAAGGTAGTAACTATATTAAAAACATGATCCTATTGTTAGTGTGAACACAAATGTGATCTTGCGGCTAAACCAAAGTCGGCAAGAAAGATTTTTTAGTGCAATCGCTACAGTGATCGCCCCTTCAAGAACGTCCCTGATCGGGGGATTTACCGCCTCCACTAGTGTCGGTTCCCCCTGTGTGCAGTGGCTATAAATAGATATCAACACCTAAGTGTTAAACCCTAAGAGATTTCTCTCACTACCCGATCTAGCAACCCACTGAGAACACAGGGAAGAGCCATAGCACATCTCTCTCTATGCTTCCAATCGAGAAGTAAAGAAAGAAGAACAAAGACCTAGAAATGGGAACCTCTGGAGATCAAGGTATGATCCAAATCTATTTTAATTTGTAGTTCCACTTTGTGCCAAACCGATCCAAAGCATACCCAACACCTATGTCTGCTTGTTAGCCGCAATGGACACGACGATTAAGGTAATTAATTAATTCCATAATTCGATGCATGTACAGGACGACGACACACTACAGGGGTTCAACGACGAACAACCAAACCATGCGTACTTAAGCGTCACTGGTACGGGGGACTACGGGCTACTGATCAAATATCATCCCTAGCTAGCGCTACGATTCACATGCACAACTTAATTAATTTTTTTAGGAGGTTTTACCATCGGTTATAATACGGAGCTAGCTAGCTAATTAACCTTCGAATGGACTGAAGCTTTGCTGCTGCTGCTGCCATCTGTTTCTTCAGATGCTAACCGCCATCTGGCTCATGGAGGCGGCGGCGGCGGCCTCCTGGCGAGAACGCCGCCCGCCGTGCGGGGACTTGCCCTTGCAGCCGCCGCCGTCAGGCTTGCCTGCTGCTGCCGCCGCCGCTGCGGCGTCGGCACTGTCATCGCCGCCGGTGCCGTCCTCGGCGCCGGCGGCCTTTGTATTGGACGAGACGCCGGGTTTCTCCGGCGAGCCATGCTTATGCTTACCTACCGCCCCCGACGAGTTGCCTTGCTCCTGCGCCGCGCGCCTCACCTTCACACCGCGTATCAGCTGCTGATAATTAAGAGATATATTAAGATTACGGTTAATATAATAGTTGCAGAAATTAACAGAAGTACTCCAGAACATATGTAGTAAGCGATAAACAAAGATACTGCCAAACTGGTCATCCGAATTAAAGACAAACAGTGGCATGCAGCAACTATATATATAGCTTATTGGCACTCAAAATCACACCCAACTGAGTTGAGTTAAAGAGCACTCGAAAGAAGTGGGAAGGGCACTGAAGGATGAACATTACATATTTGCCTGACTTGATATCGGAGTAGATCACTATGAAATCACCCTCCTGCAGCTCGTTTGAACGAACAAAATCACCTGAAAAAACATATGACAACGATTAATCAGCAATACTTGAGAGCCACAAATTAAGGATGGAAGTTACTGGCATGGCTTGTGACTGTAAATTTGAATAATTCAAAATTTTGCTTCTCACCTGTGTTTTCGAGAAGATACATCCTGCTTTTGTTGTTGGGCCAAAACCTGTGTTCATGAAAATCAATATTCATTAATGTCAGTGAATCAAAATCTAAGCCATCATGTATTCGAATAACTTGTGCATATATAATATTGCCAATGGAAATAATTAAATTAATTAATCAAAAACATGAGCTCAGCAGAACCAGCAAAAATCATATGCATAATGTATGTTAGTACTGAAAACAGCAGGAAAAGATCACTTTTATTTTTTTGTTGTATGCACTTGAGCATCAACATAGAACACGATGAATGCATGCTCCTATTTGACTCCCAGATTCCAATTATATGTTCGTATGACCCACTTGCCCAATTGGGAAAGGGACCATCCCATAGTCATTTACTATTTCTGGTTCAGAGGTTTCTATCCCCTCCCAATTAACAAAGAAACAAGTGGACTTAAACAAGCTTAATAAGCAATCCCAAATCATGCTTGATGCTTCGATCGAATGTTGATTACTCACCGGTACCGCATGTTCCACACCTGAGACGTCCCGATGTCCTCCATGGGGATGGAGATGCCATCCCTCGTCTTCAGCTCCGGCAGGTGAACCTCCGCTTCCTTCTGAAACCATCCACAGATCAAGAAAGGGGAGACTTTTTAGTTCTACCATGATCGAAATGTGAAGAAAAGGTTCGGGCAAATTCTGTCTTTGATTAGGGGAGAAACATCAAGTATGGGTGTGTGTGCAAGTGGGATCCTTCCATGGAATGGATTTGTGCCAAGTGGGGTAGTGGATTTGGAAGGAGAAGGTGTTCGAGATGGTGGTGACTGTCTCACTTTGGGGAGCACGATGCGGCCGAGGCTCCCGACGTCGCTCTGCTTGAGCACCTTCTGCAGCAGGAACCGCAGGTTCTTGTCCGTCTTCGTTGCGGCCTGCAGCAATCCAATCGATGCCGTTAATTAGCTAGGTTGATAAATATTGGAGATTCTATCGCTGGACAGCGATGTGAGTGAGTGAGTTTTGAGTGTGTGGAGTGTGTGTGAGGAGGAGAATCGAGTTCTCAACTCGCGTGAGATCCTAGCTATGGTGGATAGCGATTGATGTCAATCGTCTGCATGCATGCACACCTGCCGCTTCTCTGAAGCCGTCGAGCGCTGAAGGCTCTCCGCTCCGGCCGTCGCCGTCGCCGCCGCCTGCGGCTTCGGCTTCGGTTTCTCCGGCGAGGGTTTCGGCTGCTTCGACGTGGCGGGAGGAGGATTGGGCTTGTTTGATAGGGGATTCTGGATGATCTGGGCGGCCGGCGGCCAGATGCCCCAGCTCCGGCAGCCGGCCGACGACGGGGTGACCGGCGCCGAGTGCGCGGCGCGAGGGGAGGGCTCCTGTGGATGGCCGGAGATGTGGATCTGGCTCAGGTTGAGCTGCTGGCTACGTTGCTGCTGCAGGCAGGAGAGGCGGCGCTGCCTCGCCATCCGCTTCTTCCTGGCCTCCTTTGTCGAGGACGGCTCGACTCCGGCGAGGCGCGGAGAGCACATGGCGTGGCCGCCGGAGTACTGCCCGGGGAATCCGGCGGTGAACGGCGGTGGCACGACCGACGGCATGGTGTAGGAGCTCGTGGAGGAGACGGGGAACGGCGCGAATTGCTGCGGCCAGGCCATGTTCCCTCCGCCCGACGCATGCATGTCGCCCGCCGCCGCCGCCGCGGTCGGCGGGGAGAACGGCTGGCTGCTCACGACCACGCTGCTCGTGCTGCAGCTCTGCTGGAAAGGGAACGGGCCGGCGGCGCCTGGGTACATGGCGTCGCCGCCGTACGCAGCTGGCGGCGTGAAGGCCTGGTAGGGCATCCAGGATGTGGCGGCGGCGGAGCCCATCTCCTGGCCACCGGAGGGGAACTCGTAGCCGGGGTTGGCGCCGGGGCTGGGGAGCTGAGGGTCCGACGACGCGGCGCCGTCGTCAATCGCCGTGCGGGGGCGCTTCTTCTGGAGGTGGTGGTTCTGCACCCAGGTGAGGATGAGCTTGAGCAGCTGCATGGTGCCCTGGCGCCCGCCGCCGAGCCGTGCGGCCGCCGCCTCGATGGTGGATCGGCGGAGGCGGATGCTGCGGAGGTCGTCGGCGGAGATGTACTCACGGTTGCTCGTGAGCCACTCCATGAAGAACGCCGGCAGGTCGTCGGGCGCATCACTCCCCTCCATGCATGCGTCGCCGCCGTCTTCTCCTCCCCCGGCCGCCTCCATCACCGCCTTCGTATCGCCGTCGCCGGTACAGTCGTCCGCCTGATGCGGTTGCCCGGACATGGCGTCCTGCGAGGCGAGGCGAGGCGGGGGGTTTGGCTTTGTTTGTCTGTGTGCGTGTAGGTGTGGAGGTGGGTGCAGTTACTGAGAAAGGAGACGAACAGGAGAAGCAGCAGGAGGTGGAGGGTGGGAGAGTAGAGAGAGAGAAGAGATGCGGCTGCGGCCCACACGTGGCGGCCGCCGAGGGCTGTGGGAAGCGCTCCACCGCCCACGCCAGCCTCTCCTCAGCGACCGTACCTTTCGCCCCCCGCACGGCACGGCCACGTCCCACTGACCCGTGGGCCCCACCTTTACTCTGGGCCCGCTTATCATTTGCTGGGGGCTGCGTTTCTGGTGGGTGGGGTTCCCCTTTTTTTCCTGAGTTGTAACGGTCAATGACAGTGGGGCCCACGTGTCAGTGGGATGTACGGGATTTCGGCGCGTGCTGGTTTTGACCGCTGCGGCAGAGAGAGAGAGAGAGAGGAGCGTTCTTGCCTGTGGTCCAATGACATGTGGGACCCAAAAGGAAAACCATAGAGTGGTAAGGTCGTGTGCGCGTAGCGATTTTTGCACGCCGTAGGATGTCCGTGTCGCGTCCGCGCCGACTAAGGGGCTACGCGTCCGGTGTTTCCTAGCCGTCCGATCCGAACCACCGCGTGATCTAACGGACGCCATCTTCGGGAGGAGACCTGTGTGCTTCTGGATTAGGAATATGGGGTGCGTTTTTTCTACGCGCACGTACGAAACCTACACGGGTCGGAGATGATGACGTGGAGGTGTGGGTCGCACCTTGGTTACGATGACGTGGGATTTTACCATTGGTTGCAGTGGAGGTGACCCGTGTGAACACATGCAGCGAACGGCCAGCTCGTTCGATCACCAGCAGCCGGGGAAGCGTAAGCGCTAAGCAGAGGCATGGCAATGCCATGGCATACGTGATCTTGTTGTGGCCGTTGCGTGTGGAACTGTGGGTGGAGGAGCATTTGCTTTGTCTTGTTCGATCGGAGGATGCGGCTAGGTAGGATACATGTTTTGCAGGGGTAAGAGCAAATTTCCACTTTCTCTTTGTTTGTTTGCTTTGCAACAGATGCATTTGAAAATGACAAACAGGCCCCCAAAATCAGATTCAAAAAATATGTTTCTTTGGTATCCTTAGTGATGAGGAGCACCCAAATAACCCATGTGACACCATCCAAGATTTTTTTTTGCGAGTTTGAAGTGAGCCAATAAATCTATAATACACATTTACGACTACATATCTTTTTCGACACCCGTGAAATCAATTGATATATTGATTCATGGATGCAAACAAAACAATCGGAAATTTCGGGTCATTGAATGATATATATCTCTAAAATATTATTTATATCAAGATGACGATATGCATATATCTTTCATTATTAGTTGTGCGCTCAAGCATATCGTATCTCTTCGAGGGAATGAAGCATTGAAGCTCTTGACTCACATCCAATATATTGTCTAATTCAATAATTGGATTTGAACATCAGATATATTCCATTTGTTGTACAATTTACAATTCATTTTAATTAGTATTTTGCATTTTTCTTCTCAGTCTATATTATGATAATATGTATTTTACTCTTCGATAGCAGTTGTAAATAAAGGTTGTTGGGTGTTACAGGTCAACAATTATTTCAACGTTAGCATAATTTTCATATTACTATGACGACAAGGTCATTTTGAAGAGTTAATACCACCATGTCCATTGTGCATATTTATAAAAAGTAACTATCAAAACACAACTAAACCAGTAAACCACATGCATATTGAATAAGTGATTTTGTAAATAATTATTTCTAGATTTTTGATATATGAGGGATACTTGTAAACTCATGTATATAACTCAGCCATGTTATCATCTCAAATAATTTTAGACAATCAGATTAATATATATCACATCATTTATACAATGACCATTTGATTAGAAAATACCGGTTTGCAACACTGAAATACCACTATACTATAGTCATGGTTGATGCAAAATTTGATTTAAAAGTGTATTAGCATGAATTTTGATTCATGGTAATCTATACTGAAATTATCATTTGCATTGTGATCTATTCATGATGGAGGACTTCGATGTTCGGCCACTGGGTTTGTAGCGTGCCATCTATTTGAGCGTAGCCATGTAGCATTGTAGCCATGAACATATCAATATGTGGTGACTTCATGCATTAAAAGAAGATGGACATGTAGTAACCACGATACAACTTCCTTATCTCCCAACAACTTATGTGCGGACGTATATAAATACAAGAGGCTGCAACAACATTTTGGTTCTTTGCGATTCATTACTCCGAGGTAAGGTCATAACCTTACAATGGTTTACCGCCATGTATTTTTCAAAAGTACACCTATGGCTACAACTAATGAACTAAACACGCACGCACGGTGTTTTGGTGAAACAATTTTGCTATGAGTATATAGGCTTATGGTTCATTGAAAGACACACGCAAAAAAAAGACACAAGATTTGGCTCGTGCTTTGGATTCATGAATAAATCCGGAAAAAGGTTTTCAATAACATATATAAATTTCTACTAACTTTCTTTGATCGTGGAGAATTAAACTCTCTAACAAGATTAACGCAAAATAATACTACATCTATCTTAAAATATACTCCCTCCGTTTCTAAATATCTGACACCACTGACTTTTTAAGCACAAGTTTGACCGTTCGTCTTATTCAAAAACTTTTGTGAAATATGTAAAACTATATGTATATATATAAGTATATTTAACAATGAATCAAATGATAGGAAAATAATTAATAATTACTTAAATTTTTTGAATAAGACGAACGGTCAAATATATATTTAGAAAAGTTAACAGCGTCAAATATTTAGAAAGAGAGGGAGTATGATGTTCCTGACTCTTAGAGATATGTTTGATTTTCTTATCTCTACTATTATAAAATTGAAGATATTTTTATCGGTGCTTTAGTACGTCAACCGTGTATGAGTCGGTTTTTAAGTATGCTCGCTTTTGGAAAATATATGTCCATATTTGAGTCGGTTCTAAGTTCGTTCGTTTCTGGAAATACATAAGGAGTCGTATAAGAAATCTCTTTAGAAAAACTTGCATGCTAATTTGAGAGGTCAGACTCTAACTGTAGCTCATGATTTTTTTTTAAAAAATACATCCAAGCAAATTGCCACATTGATTTCGCCTTAGCTAAACTATATACAACAATAAGATTAAAACAGTCTTCACCCGGTGCAATGCACGGGTATTTTTTCTATTATATATAAAATTTTAAAGTCGTGCCTAATATATCATAATAATAGTTTTTAATAATAATTAATAATTATATATTTTTAGTAAGATAAATAGTAAACGGAGTATTAAAACAGTGTAGCTGTATCATACGTGTTAGAACAAACAGGGTATTCCTAATTCCTTTCACTGGAGACCAAACTACCTCATGGTGTCGTACCACAGAAGCACTAGCTGCTGGCAAAGCCGTAGATCAGTGCGACGTGGCGGAAGCCAAGCCGTTGGATCATCCCAGCGAGGAAACCACCCGCGACCGCGACGACGCAAACAGCAAGAAAACCAAAACCGGTCGGACTCCACAGCGACGCACAGAAGCGCACGCACCAAAAAAAGAAGAAGAAGCGAAGCGGGGGCGAATTGAGGCCCAAATACTTGGTGGGGGTGGAGGGCCGAGCGCGAGAGATTTCGGAGAGCAGCGCGAATCCCCCAAAAATCCATCCCCAATCCCAATTCCGAATCCGACCTCCCTCCTCGGCCAGATCTCGTCCCCTCTCCCCGGGGTCCTCCGATCGAATCGCGGCCTGCACCGCGGCCGGCGATTCCGGGGAGGAGGAGGAGGAGGGATCTCGCCGAGATTTGGATTGGGTTTGGTGGTTGGGTGGGAGGGAGGGAGCTTGGGGGGTGTGGCCAGCCATGGCGTCGGCGCAGGTGTCGTCGTCGTCTGCCGCCGCCGCCGCGGCGTCGTCGTCGTCGTCCTCGCGGAAGAAGGATCTCCACGCGGGGAAGAAGCTGGTATGTCTGTTGCTTGCGATAGACGTAGTCGTTGGTATCCCGCTGTTGGTAGTTTAACCTTCTGGAAATGCTGGATCTTTTTGTCCAGACACGTTTGATTGAATAGGGAGATAGGGGCATTGACGGCTTTGTGTTAGAGATGTAGTTCCATCGATCGTTTTGCTTAATGGTAGAGAAGTCAAATGCGCGCAAATTACCCCCATCATCAGCACGCTCAGTTTGAAATGTTGAATTTTTGTTACCTAGATCTTGCTATTTCATCAACTGATCCTGAGTGATGATTTGATGCGAAATTAAGTTCAAGTTGGTTGTAGAATAATGATGTCGTGTTTTCTGATATATCCAGCTGGCGGAGTACCGTAAGAAGAAGAACAAGGCGGCAAAGAAGGCTGCTGAAACTGCAGACCAGGCAACGGCGCCTGTTCCTGATACACTAGAGAACCCTCCTCCAAATGCCACCAGTACTAACTCGGGAGACAAGTTGGTATCGGACGTGGATGTGAACACAACAAGCACATCATCTGTGCCACCAGTCTACGAGAATGGCCCAACGAGTTATTCCAGAGGTGACGAGTCCTTGTCAAATGGTCCTGCCCCTGTAAATGTGCCAGTCAGTGTTAGTAATCCTGCCCCATCGCATGATGTCAGTAGTGTTGGAGGGAGTAAGATTTATGGGAACTTGAGCTTCTCTGACTTAGTTAATGGGCATAATGAGGATTGGAGAGGCGATGCTGCTCGGAAAAGGGAGGAACATAGTCCTGACAAGGACGTGACTTTAAAATCTAAATTGAGTGCCTTTGGAAACTCTAACAGTTCGGTCTCCCATTCTTCAGATGAGGTCTTGCTGAGTCAGGGAAGAAATCCAGTCTTGAGGGAAGTAAGTGACACTGAGCAGTCTAGTTCATATTCATCTGGCAGCCTTTTTGGAAAGTTAGAAGGCACGCAAAGTCAGGGTTACTCTGCAAACAATGATATCTTTGGTCGGTTCCGAGGTATATCCAAGCCCTTTTTCATATTAAATTACGCTATCTGATGAGTGATGATAACTTGAATATGTGGCACTTTTAACTCTTTACTTTTGCTGCTATGCAGCCACCTCTAAAGACTCTTCCCAATCAGATGGCTTAGCGTATGCCAGCAGCTGGGAGTATGGAAGTGCCTTCAATAATTCTTGGAATACATCAAATTCCACACCTGTTAGTTTTGATAAACAGGATCCTTTTATGTCATCTGGTTATCCAACTACATACAATCGATCTCGGCCATCTTTTCTTGATTCTATTGGAGTACAAAGAGCTCCAACAACTGAAGTCCCATACGCGGAGCCTGCAAAGGCTAGTAAACCATTTGGCAACTCGAATTCTGAGAGTTCATTTTTTCAGCCACCAAATCAACAATCCGCTGGAAGCAATGATGTGGATGGTTCTCTAAAATCAGGAAGACAAGAATATAACAACGAGAAGGGATCATATGGAAATTCCATTCGTACTGATTCCTTTCCTTCCAAAGATGAACGGAATCTGCACCATAGTACTCAAATGTTCCAAAACTTCACAATTCCTGGGAAAGATGATGATTTTGCTGCACTAGAGCAGGTGATGAGTGCTCGATCTATGTTTTCATTGTCTGTGCTTTCTTGAGGATATATAATATTTTATATGTATGTCAGGAATGACCTAGTAAAATTGGACATTGGACATGATATTGAGAGCTGTGCATTTATTAACAAAATCTAAACACTTATTTATGTTTGTTTGAATTGATGACGCTTACACCTGAATGCTATTGTACACAAAACAAAAGTTTAGCTGAAATTATGTCTGTACTAGCCATATGTCCAAAAGATAATTTTAAAAAGTATATGCTTCATAATATGTAACAACTTGTTTGATTGCGTGCTGCATATAGTTACTGTTCTGCGTGGTGCAGCTTCTGGGTCTATATTCTAGACAGAACGTCCAAATATTGTGATGGACGTGCCATATTCTACTAAATTAACAGCCTTATCCTTGATTATATATTTTTACTTCTCCTGAATTGCATGTACTTTTTGTTATTTTACGAGTATCCGCATCCTACTCATGTCTGCTCTGGTTTGGCTGTTAGCTCATTGAGGATTTGACAAAAGAGAAGTTCGCCTTACAACGTACTCTTGAGAAATCTCAAGAATTGGCGCAAACTTTGGCCACAGACAACTCAGCTTTGACTGATAAGTTCAACCAACAGGTATTTCCAAATCTCCATTTTGGTTTTTGGAGTTGGATCTAGTATCCTCACAAACTTTTGCCATTTATTATGCAAGTTCACAACAGAAAAACACTTTCGTCACAATTAATAAACCAGTTTCTGCTATAACGTAGTATTTCAATGTCAAAGTTTCATTCTGCCCGTTTCTCTGTCTTTCCTTGTTGCTCTGCCTTATTCACGGTGAATGATATTCAACTAGCATAACATGCTTGCAAAAGTGTCTCTAGCAACTAGAAAATCTTTAGCAACTAGAAAATGCTAAATGAGAATGGAATAGCTAAGCAATCACCCAAAATTTACCTTACAGTCAATACTTCTTATCTGATCAGTAAATCATCAATTCTTTTACAGCATTGGTATAAGGACAGAATCAATACTGATTAGTCATATATTTCCAGTCACTTACTGTCTTGTGTATCATATTTATTATTTTGTTTGCAAATGCTTAGGCACAAGTTATCAGCAACCTGACATCTGACATGGAGAGATTGCAGAACGAAATTCAAGCTCAACTGGTTAGGCTTATTCCACCTTTTCTAGCAATCATTAAGATTCTGTAATTCCATGCTTGCTATGCTGACATGCTTTTGTTCTGTTGGTTTTTTAGTAGTACTATCGCTGTGTAATTTAGAAATATAATGTGCTAGTTGCAAGACATATGTTAGCATAGAATATGACTTATGAAATGTAGAATGTCTCCGGATATGAGGAGCTAGGGAATGAGTTCATAAGATCACATGGTTCACTATGTACCCAGCATGCACAATATGTTTAGATTTTGGTGTTTGACTAGGCAACTGGCTGAAGTACGGCGCTGAACTATTGCTTGCTAATTGCCTAATTCATATGAAAGTATCTCCACTAAATGTTTAGGTTACTTAGTGTACATTTGACTTACTGATGTTTCTGGTAGTTAGCATCATCTGTGCCCTCAGTGCTAGTATCTATCAATATGAAACTTATGATTTAGGGCCAGTTTGAATGTGCATACTGCCTGAGCTTACTTAGGGGCACGCAACACGGAACATGTTATCAGTGCATTATTAATTAAGTATTAACTGTTATATACTTGAAAAATGGATTTTTTTTTTGATTTTTTGAAGAAACTTCATATACTTTTTTTTTTTTTTTGCATAAAACACACCATTTTGCAGTTTGGAAAATGTGCTAACAAAAAACGAGGAAGTTGTAGTTTGGAGTTGAAGTTTTCTCATAATTTGTATAGTTTTCTTACCAACTCCAATTTTTCAACAGCTGGCACTTGAGTCTGTCAGAACGGAATATGCTAATGCCCAGCTAGAATGCAATGCTGCAGATGAGAGGGCCAAAGTTCTTGCAGCAGAAGTCATTCTACTTGAAGATAAGGTGCTTAGCTATATACTCGCCTGCTTCCTCTCTAATGTTGCAAATCAACCTAACCTTCTTAGTGGGATAATAATGTTGACACTGTTTATAGTTTTTGAATGCTCATTATTTTGAGCAATGTTTTTTGGAGTATGTTATTATACTATACCTTAAGTACATTAGCCCTAGAGGTGTCACAGGCTCACAGCAACAAATCAAAGTATAATGACAAATATCCCATACACCTGCAGGTAGGTAATGCCTATTATATTCAAGTTTTAATGCATCAGATGTATATATATAATATCCCTTGATGTGCCAAACATGCAGCTGCTGTTTTTTTATCTAACACTTCTCTTTAAGGCACTATTTATCAAAAGCGCATGCAGTTTGATATATCGCTATTTTTTAGGCTCTTAGACTGAGGTCAAGTGAGTTAAAGCTTGAAAAGGAAATTGAGGGTTTGAGCTCTGAGATTTCTTCATACAGGTGAGGTTTTCTGCTATGAGTGCATGGTATGTGTTTTACAAGGTGGGGAGATCAGTTGATAAGTGAAATGGGCTTCAAATATAAATGTGAAAGAAAGTTTCTGGTTTTTCCCACATTGGCATTCTTGAAATTGTTATGCGAAAAAAATATGTGAGTCTTGTGTTAACATGCAAAAAACATGACATGAGTTTAAGTTTACTGAACTCACACACTGATCATCCGAGGGTACTGACAGTGTTTCCTTTACGATTTTCTTTTACTATGCACAGGCGCAAAGTTTCTAGTCTAGAGAAGGAGCGTCAACATCTTCAATCTACTGTTGAGGCTCTTCAAGAAGGTAGTTACCTTTTTACTCTGATGTAAAACTTTTTTGAACTCGTTCTTTATCCCATGCCCAACTCAATTATCTGGTGAGTCCTAGAAAATCATTAGTTGTGTTCACATCTTGCACGCACATTTTTGTTCCCTATTATTTAAGCCCCATACTCACACATCCTTTAGTGTCACTTATTTTTGGCTGTCAAATAACTAAAACTAAACTAGAAATTTATCTGTAATATTCTAGTTGGAATAAGACTTGCATGTGTGTGATAGACTTAATTTATGCATGAATATTGCCGGTTGTAAACTTGACTTCACATTGATACTTTTGGACAGAAAAGAAACTCCTACACTCTAAATTGAGGAATACTTCTGTGACTGAGAAGGTCAATATTATAGAAAAACCTTCAGCTGATAAAAGAGATGCATCAACTGCAACAGAAGATCTAGGTATGAATGTTGATCTCCCCTTTTGTTTGATATCTATGAATATGTATTTCAATTTTCAACTACTAGTCTGCTTGACACGAAATATGCATCTTCAGATACAGGGGAAAGCAGCTCTTCAGAAACCCTTACCAGTGCCATTGACACAGTAGAAGATGGTGAAACATCTGTATCGCGGTCCAATAATGTGGCTGATTTTACTTATTTAGAAGAGGTGTCTTCTAGCATCCCACATGATCAGCTTAGAATGATCGACAATATCAACTCCTTGATGTCAGAGGTAATCTCTTTGATGTGCAAAAATCCAGTGTGGTTGGTACTTTATATCACTTACATTGATCGATTGCACCTAAATAACCTTAAACCACAGCACTTGAGTTTCATAGCCTACAACATTTACTTCCTTGTTAATAGTAATTGTTGCATTGCAGTTGGCAGTGGAGCGAGAAGAGTTGCTGCGGGCTTTGAGAATTGAATCATCCAATTGCTCCAAGCTGAAGGTTTTGTTCATTTCGCAGCAACTTTGTTTCTACTATTTTTGATTCATTGAGCCTATATTTCTTCCTGTCCGGAGCTTCGATCGACCCAATATAAATGCGATGCTTGTATAATTAAGCACTAAGCCTCTAGGGTATACAAATGCCTAGGGTCTTGTATAGTTGCCCAAGGGACTATCCCAGCTGGCTTAACCTACCGGGCCCTTTCCTCCGGATGAAATCATGTCCAAATCGAGGGCTATTGTGTACTGTAACTTTGTCATGGTGTATCTATCTTATGCAGTCCATTCTTTGTCTTAAAGGAATTGAACAAGGATCTAACGCAAAAGCTGGAGATTCAGACTCACAGACTTGAGCTGTTATCTTCTCAAAGGATGGCTAACGAGAATGTCCTTCCAAAGCCGATCGACACACGCTCCATCAATGATGCAACTATGTATGCTGATGAAGGAGACGAGGTAATTTAGTTTCTGTTATCTAAGCATCTAACAGCAAAACTCATAGATCACATAAAAGAACATCTCTTTTTCATTAGAGAAAATCCATGAAATAAAGCTTTGATTGCCTTCCATTGTTAGAGAACATCTCATTGTTATAAAGCTTTTTCATGTGTTGACAGCTTGATTTTTTTTAAAGGTTACAACTTATCTGATGTAACATATTTGATTGCCTTTCTCCATTAGATCATTGTTATGATTGTCTGACGAAAAATATATACAGGTTGTTGAACGGGTGCTTGGATGGATAATGAAGCTCTTCCCTGGTGGTCCAAAGCGACGAACCAGCAAGCTCCTCTAGTGGAAAGTAGAGTTTTTGGTATACCATAATGTTTTCTTTTCATTTATATATGATTTTTTTTTGCTCTGTTTTGGTGATAGCATGATGAGAAGTTGTATATTGGAGGAGAGCCCCTTGATGTAACCATTCTTTTTTCTACAGAAAATGAAATGTATGGTTTGACTTCTGTGGAGCTACACTTTTGTATTGGCAATGAACAGAATAGCTGCCAGCAGGAAAAATACGCCCCCTTATATATTCCATAATTATACGTGGGGTGGAGGTGTAAGTTGTAATTGCTGTATCCATTTGTTATTTCATTCACTTGTTATCCCTAGCTCTACTATCTCCCTCATTCATTTTCTCTTCTGTTATTATGCTGCAACTTGTCATCTGATTTCCTCCTCATTCATTTTCTCTTCTGTTATTATGCTGCAACTTTGTCATCTGATTTCCTATATTGCTCTGGCACTGGTTACACCGGAAGTGGAAGTGTGGAACACCCATAAGGAAAATTATGGTCCTAAATCCTAATCCATATTTATCGTTACTCTAATTTTCCTATGGAACCTTGAACACCATAGCTCTCTCTCTCTCTCTCCATCTCTCTCTCTCTCTCTCTCTCTGGTAATTGTGCCTTGTAGTTTGAAGACTCGTTATCAATGCAGTGAAAATTGTGGATGCGATTTATACACTTCTACTCCTAGCAATCCGAAGCCAAGGCTAAATGACAATAACAATAGAAAAGACTCAAAATTATTTATAAAATGAAGTTCTCAAATTATAAGCCGTGTCACAAAGAAGCAGGCCTGACATCCTGTGTAGTACACTATAATCCACTTTTCAGCCATGCAGCTTGTGAAGTACAGAAATTGACAAATCAAACTTGCGATTCTTCGGTCGACTAAAAGACTTTCCTGTTCTCTAAAAGAATGCGAAAGTCGATTTTTATCCGCATGTGATAGTATGATCTGACCAACGAACAGACTAAAATATAACAAGAAATAATATATGATTAATTCATTTTTATTATTAAAAAAATACTTAAAAAAATCTCTACTAGTTTTATTAGATTTAATTAGTGGGTAGTTAGTTATGGGATGTTCGGATCGTAGCCAAAAATAAACCTGATGTCAAAATTTTGGTAAGGTAACAATATCATCAAAATTTTGCAGAATTTTTTTATTAATACTAAAGTTTGACAAGAAACTAAATGTATGCACATTTTTTACAACTTTCAAAAAAAAAGATATGATTTGAAATAACATCGATCAAAACAACCCCTTAGTTAGAAAAGAAAGGGCTTAAAATCAAGAATCAATCATAGTGTACCACGTCAGTTTTTCAAGATGTTTTTTCTAGACAAATCACAGAATTTTGTACGCGTATAATTTTCCTTTTGAGAAGGTTTTGTATCTAAAACAGTTTTATTTATGCAGAGCTCGAGAAAACGGCTGCGAGGGGAAGATCAAAGCTCGCTGGACACCTGTGTTGACGGCATTCTGTACCGGATGAAGGGTCTTCGATCGATGATTTCACTTAGATAGCAGTGTAGTGGTCTGCCTTTTTTGTGAACTTGATGTTTCTGTAAATTTCTCTGTGAGCTTCAGATGTTGCTCGATCTGTAGCTAGTTCCTGTCTTCCAGCTGTAACTGTAACGAGAATTAACTGGCAAAAGAACTTTGTTATGGGGATTCTTTAATAAAGCTGGATAACTAGGTGATCTGTTCATCTAAAAAGTAGTCGTGGGACTGATCGAGTTTGCCGCCTTCCGACAGTTGACCTTCGTGTCGCCGCCGCCGTTGCCTTTTGCTGAAAATTGGATGGAAAACGTGCATCGAGGGATGAGTATCTGATTGATGGATAATTGGATGTCATCAAACAACAATATGGATAATTGATGGATAACTGAAAAGAATATGGAGCATGGTAGCCACCTACTAGTAGATCGACCCTGGGCATTCAGAGACAATCCAATCTGCCAAAGATTGGTGGGACTGGGAGACATTAGTTAGCACGACAGGAGTTTCTAAGAGAGATTTGTGCATCCTCATCCTCCTCATAGTTTGGGAGATATGCAAGGAAAGGAACCAACGAACCTATCGATTACGTTGAACTGCTCATCCACCTTATGTCATATTCCCGATCAACCGAGCATCGTTTTCATATAAGGGGTAATATTTTCAACCGCTACTGTTTTTTCTATTTATAAATGTTTTTTTTCTAATTTCTTTCTGCATCGTATTGATGTCAACACTGAGTAGTTTAAATGATGAATATGATCAATTACCGACCGACCGATCATTGCTTTTGAAGAGAAGCTATAGATTCTGATTGTTTTTGACCGTTTTCACCCCTTTTAACTTCCATAACCTCATGGTTATGGCCATACAGTCTCTATCTCTACTATTATAAAAATTAAAGATGTTTTTGTCAGTACTTTGATACGTCATGCGTGTATGAGTCGGTTTTTAAGTTCGTTCGATTTTAGAAATACAAATCTGTATTTGAGTCAAATTTTAAGATTGATCGCTTTTGAAAATACATATGGAATCGTATAAGAAATCTCCTTAAAAGAACTAGCATGCTAACTTGAGATGATCGAACTCCTAACTACACCTCATGATTTTCTAAAAATCTATATCTATACCTATATACCTAATAAAAAAATTCATAAGGTTTCCGTATGGTTTTTTCGTCTGTCATCCGAATCAGAATCACGTTGCTAAAATCGTTTTAATCCGCTCAATAGTCGGGATGGATCCTTTTCAATCTACCTCAAAACTAGGTTAATATAGGATATGTATTAATTGATGTAACATGTGATCACAAGTAGCAGCTTGCCTACTTGGTTATTGGAGAAAATCTTCATTGTGACCACCTGGGTTCGATTCCCACCACCCTCTCCCTTTTATGCCTATTATTACGGGATTTGGCCCATTTAAGTTTCTCTCCTACCTATTGTTTCCTTTTTCTTTATTTGTTTTTTTCGCTTTTTTCTTGGGAAAAAAATTCCTCCCGACGCTTTATCTTTTTTTTTTCTTTTTTATGCGGTAAGTTAGGATAATAACATGTAGGGAATTCACTAAAAACAAAGTTCAATAAAAACAAAGTTCAATAGAAAAAACACATAAATAATTTAGTTAAAACTTTTAAAAGAATAGTTGAAAATTTCAAATATGTAGTTGAAAGTTTTCAAAATTCGAGTTGAAGTTTCGAAATCTTAAGTGAAAGTATTCAATTTTGGTATAACTTATTTTTTTATAACTTTTCAATTATTAAAGTAATTTTTAATTTTTAGTAAAAAAGAAAAGAAGTAAAGTAGATTGTAATACCGGAAACTAATTACGTAAAAGGAAAAAAAGAGGTGCGAAAACAGAAAAGAGGAGACACGGTGGCAACCAACTGCGCGATTTTTTTTTTCAATTTTTGATTCGACTCCTTGCGCAAGAGGTGCGAAAAAATAGAGAAGACACTATGGCAACCAACTGCGTGAAAAAGAAGTCTCGAAACAAAAGATAATAAAAAAAAAGGGAAAATAGGTCACGCGCGACTGTGCGAGGGATGGGCTCAAAACGCGCACCACTTAAATTCGCGACGCGTATGCGCTAATTAGGAGTTTCGTATTATTACTTGCACTGTCTATGGGCCTCTCCTAGGCCAGATTGACCTACCCTACCTAAAACTTTTACACTTATTATTACTCGGAATAAGTCTACTTTGTCTCCAGATCTCAAATCCTATTTGCACGCAATTTTTTTTCTCTCCGCCACTAGCACGGACCATGCACATCCTTTTTTTTTTCTCTCCACCATTAGCACAGACCATACACATTCGATGGCTGAAAAGTCAAAAGTTTTGTACCTCTTTCTTCAACAGATATTTAGTGATTCTGAAATCTTATAATGAACCAGTTTTTAATTTGAAAATTAAACATAATTATTTTTTTTCTTTTCGTCATCTGCAAAACACGACATATTAGAGTCCGCACCATCTATCGTCCACGCATGAGCCGTTAAACGATCCGTCTCCACGTGAGTCCGTGTTGGATTTTACAAGTTATATCAGGCTCGTGCCATGCAAGAGTTGAGAGAGAGCATGTGTTATGACAATATGAGTACTATATCAATATGCAATGGTGTTTCTTATTAGTCTTGATTATCATTAACCCAATAAATAATTTATCTATCTTGAAATATTATTACATACATGTTAACCGTGTATTTATAGCATTTAACCTTTCATTATACCTGTAGCGAAGCACGGGCATTTTGCTAGTAATATATATATATATCCAAGTAAATTCCCACCATGAATTTCACCTTAACTAAATCATACCATAATAATAAAATTAAAATAACCTTCACACGGGTATTTTTTTCTAGTCTATATTTTCAGGGCAGTTATAAAAGGCACACTGTCGAGGACGATCTTCACGGGTTTCCGGACTTCCGGAAAAGAAAAAAGGGAACTCCGGGTCGTGTTCAGGCCCAACCCCGTGCGCTTCTTGGGCCCGGAATGAGGGCAGCCTACAAAACTCGCGCGAGAGGAGATTCATCTGCTAGCACAGATTCTCTGGCTAGCACACGCACACCACGTTTGAGATGATGGGAGCACCGATGCCGCGCGGCGGCGGCGGCGGCGGCGGCGAGAGGCTCGGTCACCCCCGCCGTCGCCGGCGAGCAGCGGCGCGCGGCGTTGGAGATGAGGAAGGAGAGGCTGGTGAGGAAGCGAGCTCGCTCGCGACGCGGTGCGACGTCCCCGTCGCCGTGATCTGCCCGGCGTCGGCGCCGGGGGCGAGCCGATGTGGTGGCCGTCGAAGGAGGAGGTCTGGGCGATCGCCTCTCGGTACAAATCGCTGCCGGAGAAGGATCGGCGGAAGCACTCCGTGGACAACGCCTCCTACCGCGAGAACCAAGCCGCCGCAAAGCAAGGCCCGGCGGCGGCGGCGGCGGTGAGTTGGCCATGGCGGCGGCGCAGGTGGACGGCATCGCCGCCATGCCCGACGTGAGCTACTGGAGCTTCTCCGATCCATCGACGTCTCCCTGACCGCCGCGAGCGACACGATCCAGAAGGCCGCCGACGAGGCCGAACAAAGCTCTCGCTCGAGCGCACGCACGCGCACGCGGGCGCGCTCATGGTGGACTCCCAGGAGGATGCCGGCCGCCGCCGCCGCCGCGCGGCGGCGAGCGGGAACGGCGTCGCGTACGACGGCGAGCACATCAACTTGCGCGGTACATGATCGAGAGCAACCGATTCGAAGCAATCTGGCGCGAACACGCGATCCCTCCCTCCACAAAGCCTCCTGCCGGAGTCGTTGCCGGACGACGACGGCGACGGTGGCGAACCGCTGCGGCTGTGTCGTTCGACGACGGCGAAACGGTAGTCATTTGAACCGTGAGTGTTTTTTTTACTAAAGATTTTGTTTTTGAGAATGTTTTGTGTATATAGTAGTTTGATTTATGCAGAGATGGAGAAAGCCACTGCGAGGAGGGGACGATCAGAGCTCGCTGGACTTCTGTGTTGATGAAATCCTAGATAAACTGGTGGATTTTCGATCGATACTTTGATTAGATAGCAAACCTGGAGAGACTGATTAGATAGCAATCCTGGAGAGACTGGAGGGTTATACTTTGATTAGATAGCAGTGTAAGGATTATCTTTTTTGTGAAATTGATGTTCAACGAACAGGATTATCTTATTTGTGAAATTGATGTTCAACGAACTAGAACGAGAACCAGCAATCCCAGTACTTTTTTTTTTTTACCGAGTTTCCTCTTTTTTATCGAGTTTTCACGGAAAATTATCTTAGATTGAAAACGAGATAATAATTAGGAGAAGATATCGTCAAACAACAAGCGATGACTTATGGATGATAATTGGCGCTCATGGATAATAATTGGGAGAAGGATATCGTCAAACAACGTCTGGCAAGCGATGACTCATGGGAACTTCTTTTCTCTTTGTGCAACGGAAACCTGATAGATCTTCTTTTCTCTTTGTAGCAACGGAAACCTGCTTATCGAAACCAATTATTTGAATGAGCACGTATTTGGACGTGACGCATAAGCATAACTTTGTAAGTGACGCATAAACAGACTTTGTAAATTTATTATGGTTGAGATCCATTTTACATGCTTATTGATTCAGGCTCTATTTGTTTTAACTTAAAATTATTGTAATCTAGATTATTGATCTAGGTTACTATAAGCTATAAGCTGTATTATAACAAGCCGATATAGAATAAGCTGTTTGCAGGGTTTAATTTATTGGATTGACCGACTGTATCGGAGGTCACCGATGGACCAAATTTTCTGAAATTTTGGTCCGAAATTTTGAACAAATATTACTGAAATTCATGATAAGTTAAAAAAAAATAAAATTTTGGCCGAAATAATATCGTATCAAAGGAGGTCCGAAATGACTGGAATTTCCAAACCTGATTGTTTGATTCTCTTTCTCTTGATTCTTAACTGTTTGTTAGCTGTTAGTCACTCAATAATCTAAGAAAAAACATATTTAGAGTGGATTTATAGATTGTAATAATCAAGCTATATGTTTGTTTCATCTTACTCCTATTATAATATAGATTAATAGAAGTAAGATGAAACAAACAGATAGCTTATTTTGATTGATTATTATAATCTATAAGCTAGATTACTACAATCTAGTTATCCACTCTAAAGGTGTTTTAGAAACAAACAGCTATACTGGGTGGCTAACACCTAACAACTAGCTAATAATTCAGAGAAACAAACAGCTAACAACTTATTCTATGTAGAGCTAATGATTCAGAGAAACAAACAGCTAACAGCTTATTCTATGTAGGCTTTTTATAATCCAGCTTATAATAATCTGACTCAATAATCTAGATTACAATAATTTTAAACTAAAACAAACAGGGCCTTAGTACCGTTGGGTATGCGAATTTAACAGTCTTTATTCAATTTCATAAAAGAATAATTCAATTTCAATAAAAATAGGAATAAGTTTACTGTAACTCTCTTAATTAGTAGCTGAATCTAATCGGTATCAATGAACCATAATACTGGATATAGAGGAGTAGCTCGGCGGCGTTGCGACCGGGCCGAGTCACGGGTCGGCGGTGGAGAGCACCCAGCCCGCCAGCCGAGTGCTCTGGAGCGAGACGATACTCGACGGAGACGACGACGGCCCAGTAGTGATTCTTCATATTGGGCTTTATACTGGGCCCAGTAGCTTTTAGCCTTCTTCCCACCGCATTGGCGCCGAAAACCCCCCCAACCAGCGAAAGAGGCGGACACACCACGGCGATGGCGGCGGCGGCGGCGGGGGAGGAGGGGGAGAGCTTTGCCGCCGGCGAGCAGCGGCGCATGCCCTTCGCTCGTGGCGGGCCCGTGTTCGTCCCCTTCATGGTCGGACCCGTCTCCACGGTCCCCGAGTTCATGTCCTCCGCGCTCCGCGAGCTGCAGGTTCGAATCCCCTTGAGCACACCCCCAAACCCTAGTTCTTCAATCCGTGTCCTTGCTTTGGTGTAATCGCGTTCTGTGTTACTTTGCGAGCAGTCGCTGAAAGATGAATTGGGCGATCCTGGTGATGAATTCGACGAAGAGCTCTGGTAAGCCCCCAAATTATCAGGTGGAGAAATCCCCTAGTGTCTGTCATGTTGTTCATATGCTTATTCGTGTTCTGGTTTGTACATTTTGTGGATTCTGCAGCGTAGATGAGTTGAGGGTCCTCTCAGAGGAGGAGCTGGTGGAGCGCGCCCTCCGGGAGGCTATGGAGGTGTCTGTTCTTATCGAGCTTGTGCTAATGTGCTTAATTGTAGTTCTAGTTTTGTGAACAATATCTTGATGTGATGTCTCTGTTATTTGGTGTTTTTAGGAGGGCTGGGATTCCACTGCTTTGTCACAGCTGGAGGATCAGAGGAATGATGGAGGGTAAGCTATTTTTGCTTGATTGGTGCTTCTTTTATGCTAGTTGGAATTAGATGCAACACGGACAGTTAATTGTTGGATAGTGTCGGCATAATTATTACTGGTTGTATTCCATGCCAACTCATAAAGAAAGTTCTATTGTGAATTGGTAGCATGGAACAGTGGTTTGCACTTTATGCACCAAATCATCTCTTTTCAATTTTTATGGCTTGTAGCTGAATTTCTGGCATCTAATTTTTCTTTTCATATTATTATATTTAATATTCATGTCTTATGTGGCTCACAAAATGATAGGGTCTGATGTTCTTTCGAACTATCACATGCAGAATGTCAGCTAGTTCCAACTTTGGAAATGGTGCTATAACATCAAGCTCATCAGGTGAGAGAGAGACTTCCAGATCACCTACCGAGGATACGTCAAGTATACCACATATGCAAGGAAACAACGGTAAAACAAGAGGGGTAAAAGGGGAAACTAGAGGCAGGAAGCGAAAAAATGTCACTCCGACCTTAAATTCGTCAGTTGAAACAGAGATACCTGGACCATCTGTTGACACGGCAGTTGTACCATACGTACCACAACAAGGCATCGAAGGGAAAACAGGTGGCATGAAGGGGAAATCCAGAGGAAGAATGAAAAAAGGTGGAAATACCACTTCAAATTCATTAGGCGAGAATCTGGAAGTTGTTTCACATGAGTCTGTACCACCTGTCGAGGATCTGGAAGTTGTTTCACATGATGCCGCAGGCGCAGATGGAGATACAAAATGCGGAAAGGGCAAAAAGAGAGGCAGGCATTTTGATAGAGAAGTTCGAGCACATATTTTACAAGTATGTCTTACCCTAATGTTGCATCTCTGCTTAATTACATGCATTTTCTGATGAATTTATCTTGTATAGTAGTTTTCTCTAAAAAAAATATATACATATTTCCCTCTTCTTCTTGCATCTATTGTTAATCTCTGGAAAATCTGACCATGGTTTTGCGTCATCATATGTTGTGGCATGGCTATAACTAGGGGAGCTATCTTACTAAAGCAGTGAAGATGGCAGAAATTAAGGCCAAACAAGAGGAAGACAAACATGCAGCCAGCTTGCACTCATTCAGGTAAAACAGTTAACTTTGTGGGCCTGTATTTATTTGACCTTGATTTGTGGGTATGTATTGTTAGTAATTCCATTTTCTGATTGTGCCATAAGCTCATAGGTATATATTATTTAATTTTCTACCGAATGGGATGGTGTTATCACATGGTGGTGAAAATTACACAGTTCAGCAGCCTAGCAATTTTATTCATAAAATGCTACTAGCTTTGCTGAAGAGCTGTGGAATTTCTGTTGATAAGTAATTTGAACTTTTACTGATGGGCTGTGGCAAATAACGGTGTAAAAGTAATGTAAATTGTTCTTTGTGGTTCAGATGCTAGCAGGATGCAGCCCAGATTGGCTAGATTCATGTTTCAGTAAAAAATTGGTATTTCTGTGCTGGCTGAACTAACTTGGTATAGAAATTTACCTCCCCTTAATACTAGATTTTGATTAGCCCATACATTTACTCATGTATCCTATTTATTAGCCCATTTATGTAAATCATATATGGTATGCCCGGTAGGAATAGTTTGCTTCCTTTTATAACTGAGCCACTAGAGAATAAGATAAGTATAAAATACAGCTGTCCAGGCTATGCACTTATGGCCATAACTAGATGATTCGATTTTATCTGTAATATTGTTTTTATTACAGCCTTCTATAAACATGTTTTTTTGAACGCAGTGGTGATTCTGTGTTGGCCAAAGTTTCTAAGCCATCAGCTGAGAAAGTTGATGTTGCAAAATCTCTTAGGTACATCAGCACAACTTGGAAGGTTTGCATTAAAAACTATAGCCTATTTCATTTGCTCTTTTACACAAGTGGCTCATTTGTCTCAAATTTCACACTACCCATTTTTGTTATCCCAGAACAAAACTTTCAAACCTGGGGAGCACAGACCTGTAGTCTATCCAGAAGTACTTCTGTGTGTGGAAGTTTATGAGAAGAGATATGGCTCTGTGAAAGTAATGACTTATATACTTATAATTTTTGGTATACTTATTTGTAGGGTGAAATATGTGGGGAATAAATTTTTTGGTGATCTCCTTTCCTTGCAGAGCCAGGAATTTCTAGTGTTGGGAAGCCAGCTCCTTACAGATCTTAGAGACAATATTTACTGTTTCAAAGACAAGCTGATGAATGTGGCAAAGCAACACGTTCATTCTGGTTATTTTCTTATTGAGGTATGCATCTGTGAACAGAAATTTGCTGTGTGTTCTTAAAGAATTGCAACTGTATTAATCAACGCTCTCTATTGTCAGGACACATTCTATAATGACACAAGGCGTTCTACTGTTGATTATAGTAAACCTATACTTGACTGGATTAAAAATTCCAGAAATGAGGCGGAGGAGAAGTGGGATGCCATTACTTCTGGTGTGCTGAAGAAACGACAAAAGGATTTACTGATGGGTTTGAATGTTTCAAATGTTCCTGATTTTAAATCTGCAAAAATGGAAAAGACTCGCTTTTCTGATCTAAACTTCCGTCTCGGTGCTGGGTACCTCTACTGTCATCAGGTTCTTATCTATTCTCCTTATGCCTTTATTGTTGTGATGTTTCTGCATCACTTTTTTTGTGGAAATCAAATCGTCAGTTAGTCACAATCAAACCTTGTGTTGTTTGTTATCTATGTTTTGTGATGAAATCTGAAATCGATTAACTTGGAACTGTAGTAATGTATGATGTTTGAGGTAGAGATCTACAACCCTTTCCCCCATGTTTCTGACAATACCCTGCACATACGTTTTCAGGGGAACTGCAAACACATGATTGTCATCAGGGACATGAGGTTGATCCACCCGGAGGACACACAGAACCAAGCGGAATACCCTCTCATGACATTCCAGATGCAGAGGCGGCTACAGAAGTGTTCGGTGTGCCAGATCTTCCATGCCACGAAGATGACGGTGGACGACAAGTGGACTCTGAACAATCCCTGTTATTTCTGCGACAAATGCTACTACCTCCTCCACTACAAGGAGGACAACTCACTGCTTTATCACCATACTGTATATGATTACCTCCAGGAGTAGTACTCGTCGATGCAAGAATATTCTTTGTTGCATGTAGCCCGGATCCACAGGTGCATCTTTCGATTTGTCGTCTGTAAACTGGGCAGTTTTGGAGCAACAGAGGTATTCTTCGTGTTTATATTTCATCCACAAAATCTCCCATTTGCAGTCCATCTGCTTCCTCCGTTTGATATTACGTGTAGCTTTGACTTTTTAAGTTTTATCAAATTTATAAATAAATTTAGCAATACCTAATACACCAAATTAGTTTTATCAAATCTAACATTGAATTTGTTTCAATAGTATGTTTGTTTTGTGTTGAAAATGCTATGATATTTTTTATAAACTTAATCAAAGTAACTCGTAATATGAATCTGAAACAGAGAGGGTAGAATACAAGAATTACATAAGTGACGCATGATTTTCTAGAACAGTTTCTATAAGAAAACATTGTGTTCTTCAACAAAACACGAAGCTAGAGGCACGTGAAAGCTCAGGAAAGGCATTGCCCATCCTGGGATACATCTTCCTCGTTGGGCCTAGAAGAAGGCAGTCCACTAGAAAATACTAGACCTATAGTAGTTGGCACGGGCCAATTTTGTTTTCCCTTAAAAAAATTGAGGAAAAATAGAAGAGAAATGAGAAATGGAATGGACTAGCAGTTGTTGGGCCAGGGCTAATGGAGCGGAGGCCACATGTGGCAACGAGAGGCCGTGGAGCGCCGCGCCTTATCCTCCCGCCTTTTCACGTCCCGCCACGCCGCCCGCGCCATGGGCCACCAATGGCCACCGCCACCGCCACCGCCGCCGCTCTCTCCTCCTCCCGCTCCCCTTCCCGCTCCTCCTCCACCTCCCCCCGGCGATGGAGGCGAGGCATCCCCGCCGCCATCACCGGCTTCCTCTCCCGCCGCCATGCTCCCGCGCTCCAACGCCGCCTCGCCCCCCTGCACGGTGAGGATCTCATCTCACCAATGCGATCTCGCCGTGCGGTCCAGCTCGCACGTACGTGATCTAATTAACTCCCGGCTCTGCGTGTGATTGCAGTTGTGGATGATTCCAAGGAGGTAGAGACGGCGGTGTCCGCCGGCGCCGGAGATGGTGCGGAGGAGAGGTCGCAGACGGACAAGCTGGTGGACGGGATGGACTTCGGGGAGCTCTGCAACGACTTCGAGTGCATAAGCAGCCCCTACGTGGAGGCCACGGCGAGGCAGCTCGCCCGCGACATCCTCGACCTCCGCGACGACAACCGCGCCTTCACCTGCTACGCCGTCTCCGTCAAATACAAGGTGTGCCCCAGCCACTTCGCTACATCTATACTGCTACTTATTCTATCAGTAACATACTGGCGTACTCCATATATCAGTCTCGCTCGCGCCAATGCTTTTCATCTCCTTTCAAGTTCAGAAACAGTGGCAAACAGACACTGTTTGTATTGTTTCTGGAATTGGAATGATAGGAGCTCTGCCTTTTGATTAGAGTGTGATGCAAAGATATATGCGCGGAGCCTTTGTGTATTTGCCCAATAAAAAAAATAGCAACAAGAATAGTTCAGGCACAGATAGGACACCGAGAGGCTCTTACTAAAAAGCTCTATATAGAAAACACTGTTAGCTGATGAATGTTAAGTACTCCCTCCGTATTTTAATGTATGACGCCGTTGACTTTTTAACAAACGTTTGACCATTCATTTATTCAAATTTTTGTGTAAATATGAAAATATTTATGTCATGCTTAAAGAACATTTGATGATGAATCAAATAACAATAAAATAAATGATAATTACATAAATTTTTTGAATAATACGAATGGTCAAACGTTGAATAAAAAGTCAATGACGTCATACATTAAAATATGGATGTAGTAGTATGTAACATTGCGAGCGAGAAGGGTGATGTGCTGGGGATGTTCATCAGTGATGGTGCAAGGTCCAAGTTTTCATAAGTTTTAGCCAGGCCGGTGCTCTTCTTTTATTAAGAAGAAAGGC
Organism: Oryza longistaminata; assembly: GCA_009805545.1. Classification (NCBI taxonomy): domain Eukaryota; kingdom Viridiplantae; phylum Streptophyta; class Magnoliopsida; order Poales; family Poaceae; genus Oryza; species Oryza longistaminata. The sequence continues at coordinate 17,269,161 of CM020178.1, forward strand.
AACTAAAACATGACTAACAACAATGAGAAACTGTCCAGATGCAGATATAACTGATGAGTTACTTGTCATCACCGTGTGGTTTCATTCCTTTCTTTTTTTTAGGACCCGGTCAGAACATTTGTTGGACGGGAGAAGTACAAGAGGCCATTGTGGATCACCAAGGCACTGGAAAACCCTACAGTGGTAAGGATTGATCAAGCTGCAATCCCTTTTCTGTATCTATGAAGTTAGAACTCTGTTATAAGATATATAACCAAAACAAATGTCATAACATACCATCCATCAAAAGAGAAAAAGGGACCTTTCAGTTCAAATTTAAACAGAGGATGCAGCTCTCCTTTTTTTTGTTTCTTTAGTTGGCGTTCTCATGCATCTGGCTTGATTCCTGTCTGAAATTCACAAACTATCTAATCAGCATTCGTGTTATTGCGTCAGACAGTCCAGGAAATGTCAATGCAATCGACGAGCAACCTAACCATCAAATGGACATTCAGAGGCAAACCTAAGAATCCAATCTTCGCAACCATCGGAGGAGACCTGATCGTCTCTGTTACCTCACAGTTCGTATTGAACCAGATAAGCGGCCAAGTGCTCGAACAAGTCGACTCATGGGACCTCTCTGCCTCGTCTCCTCCTGCCCAGGCCTACTTTTGGTTGTCCAGGAGGGCCTTCTCCACTGTTGAAGCCGGAAAGGACACAATTGAAGCTGCTAAGGGTACAGCGTCTCGGCTATCATCAAAGAAAGATGAGAACTTGGAGGTTTATCCAGATCCCTCAGGGGATCCTACAAAGGTATATGAATCATACAGAGTTGAAACAATGTTTCTAGTTGGTGTTTTCAACCTCAGTTACTCAAGACTTTTCGTGTTCGATAATGCAGTTCTTTCAAAGGCCGGATGACGGACTGAACCAAGATGTGTACCAGATTGCGCTTTTCCTGGCCGTTCTCTACTTCATCGTGCAGTTTTTGAAAACCACTCTGTGATTGTACTAGCTCCAACAATCCCAACTCAACATGAAACCCTGGCCTGCTTCTGCAGGCCAAGCTTTTGTCTATAAGTGTATGCATATATGTGTGTATATATCTAACGAAATCTTATCTAGGCATGACCCGCAGCTGTTCAGCATCATTTGGCTGGCATGAGTTTTCATATTTTCAAACTGTTCATGGTTCGTGTTTGTACATTGCCAATTTGCACCTTTGTAGTCTTTGTTACTGATGGAGGTGAACAGTGGAGCTTCTTCATGCATATGCAGTGAGGACATGTTTGTCAGTAATATTTCCTGCTCCAAGTTTTATACATTTAACAACATTCCATCTGATGATGCTCATTGATACCTGGTCATTATGTTCAGATGTGCTCACTGATATGCTCCTCCCTTTCTTTCCTAGGCCCCCTTGTAGTTTCTGAAACTAGAATCGATAATCCCAGTCCATTACTCTCATCCATAGTCCTCCTATGGTTATTTCTAGGGGTGACATCATTCCAATTTCCGACGCCGCATTATAATTGGAATCCGTTCGTACATAAACAATGTTGAATACGAATTCGAACACCGATAATCTCAATCACAAATACGTACTCCCTCTGTTTTACAATGTAAGTCATTCTACCATTTTCCACATTTATATTGAAGTTAATGAATCTAAATATATGGGAAATGCTATAATGACTTACATTGTAAAACGGAGGAAGTACAAGCTAAGTCTTAGATGCGTACAATATTGGTGACGAATACCCATCTAGGTATCGAGTTAAAGTCACAACCATGTATACCAGTATACCACGTATGCAATAGTCATTCAATCATGCAATATATCCACAACGCAACTTGATTAGGAAATAACAACAGCTAATGCCTAGCAGTAGTTAAGGTCTTAAAGGAGTAGCATCGCTGAACGTTGTTAGCTGCATTACACCGTTAGTAGTTTTAGCACTACCACGTACGACCTGTAAAACACACACTAACACTAGCACTCTACTCCAGTAGTTTTGGGGCTGGTCTATGGCGGTTCTGTGCTGGTGTAAACCATGTGGGGCTGTGGTTTGGTGAGGATCCCGAACACCCGGCACTAAGTAGCGGACGAAACATATAGATGGAGCAGAGAACTCACTCGATAAGAGCAATATTCAAACATAACACATATCGCATTTATAGTTTAATCATATGATTGCCTTAATCATTATTTATGGCGTGCGTGTGTTGTGAAGAGACGGATTAATCTATTGGACGTTCACACCTCGTTACACCTACTTTTAGGACAAAGCTCCTCTAACATAAAGTTTGAGAGATGTGGGCCTCTAACAGGTGGGGCCAACCTTCATGGGCCCACACGTCAGTGACCATGTCCTTTTTGACTTTGCATCAGAGGAGCCTCTTCCCTTAAGTTTGACGTCCCATGACTACTATAAGAGGTAGAGGATCTTGGTGGTGTGTGGCGACATGGATCATGATTGGGTCGGTCAACCCACTCCGCCCGCGCACATTTTATGATGGTTTGGGGACTCTTCCCAAACTTGATACCACCAGTACTACTCATGCTATATACACAGTTGAAAAGCTTATAAGTTTATAGAAAACTAGGTATTGATATATTTTCAGCTTCATATAGAGAGTTATCTTTGTGAATGCGCACTTGTCATGCAAGCGTGAACCTGTGAAATGTCTTGTCAAACTTAAAGCAAAGATAAATCGTGCACAAAAAAAAGGGAGCTGGTGAATTGCTTGGCTGAACAAATAGAAAAATAATCACGTATACATGACATCGCTCACCGTGACATCTGGCATTTCCCTAAAATATCTCAGGCATATTCCTCTATTTTCTCCAAACAAGAAGCTGGCCATCCACAAAAAATGTGCAATATCTGACGGCTGGAGTTTGACTAACGAAATTGTGTCGAGTAGGGTAGAACTCGCAAAATGTGGCGATGATGCTGATGTGTTTGTGCAGCCGTGGATTTGGCTTTTCGCTAGAGACGCTGGTGATTTTTTTTTTTCTTTTCACGTGGTACTGATTCTTTGATGGTACAGAGCATTTGGAACACTTGTGTGTTCACTGCTCAAGGGAAAGACATAAAAGTAGTAGAAACCGACGCTGATGTGTTAGTTATAGACTGGAAATAGCCCCAAAAAAGAGGAAAATATCTTTTCTATAATCTACTCGATCTGTTAAATTGTATCAAGCATGAGCTCGAGCTGCTAAATTGTACTATAAGAAAGACATCCCGTTTTCAACAACCAGAAAAGGAGTATTATTATGGTTTCAACGTCAAGGCGTCAACATAATTCGGCTAGTTAGTCTTCACTATCAACATAATTCAATTACTATGGTTTGAAAATAACATAAATAAACAAAAGACCATTTCCAAGTGATACTGGCCCAGCATCATGTTAGTAAGTTCATAATGCTACAGTGCCTAACTCCAATTCAATCCCTATACTACTACCTTTTGTGTGCAATTTCTAATCATTGCTTCATTAGGGCTTCTAGCAATCTAACATAGCATATGTGTACTACTCCTACATGTAAAAGGATCTATAACATCTATGATACTGATTCCACGTTACCGTCAATCGTGAGGCCACCGGTTTCAGACACAAAGAGCCGTCTACAAATGTTACACAAGCTCTCTCCTCCATGAAACCTCAAAGATGCGCAGCCGCGCAAGCACCACACAACCCGATCTTTCAGATACCGGAAATGCCCCATCCCACAGAAAGCTATGGGTGTAGTGCCACCACAAAAGTGCAGGAATTACCAGGGGCAGCCATGTCATTTCCTCGCCAAGAAACTATCTCCACTAGAAAGGCTATGAATACCGCCAAGCAATGCAAGATATCCTTTCAAGCTCACCACTCATCTGCCGCTGCCGCTGCTGAAGAAAAACGCACATCCTTCCTTCCTAGCACCAACTCGCCACCCAATTAGGCCATTACCTTCCAAAACTCTCCCATCCAATGGCGCTACGCCTCTCCGTCTCCTCCTCGCACGGGCCGGCCTCCTCGCCGGCCATCTCCACATGCCGCCCCGCCGCCTGCGGGCGCTTCCCCGCCTTGCTCGGCGGCGGCGGTGTGGCTTCTCAGAGGAGGAGCCTGACGGTGGTGTCTGGCCCTGAGACGAGGGCAGTGATCCCGGTGAGGTCGAGCGGCTCGGACACGGCCACGGTTGGGGCCGAGGCGGTGGCCGTGACCGGGAAGGTGACGGAGGTGAACAAGGATACCTTCTGGCCAATTGTCAAGTCGGCAGGGCCCAAGGTCGTCGTCCTCGACATGTACACCCAATGGTACTTCATAAAAGCCACAAACTCCACTGATCTCTTCGCGTCAATCTCCATTGATGAACTGTTGCCTCGCATGAATTCTTCAGTCTTATCACGAGCTGGATTTATTGTGAAATGAGCGGCGTGAATAAGAAAGGGAACAGAACTCATCCCACTGCTCAGTGAGTCAGTGTAATAACTGTAAAACTGACTGGTTGATTTGCAGGTGCGGCCCTTGCAAGGTGATGGCACCGAAATTCCAGGAGATGTCCGAGAAGGACCAGGACGTTGTGTTCCTCAAACTCGACTGCAATCAAGACAACAGGGTCAGTTAGAACTGATTTTCTTTCTCTTGTCTACGCTCCACCCACCATTATTCGATTGAAATGTATCTGCTGTTTTCCTGAATAAATCGTGCTAAGCCTTCTTGGTGCGTGCGATTCGCAGTCTCTTGCAAAGGAGCTGGGCATAAAGGTTGTGCCAACATTCAAGATTCTCAAGGACGGGAAGGTCGTCAAGGAGGTCACAGGTGCCAAACTAGATGAATTAATCCAAGCGATCGAGACGGTGAAGTCAAGCTGAGGAATGCCCTGAAAATTTGCATCAGTTAGCTTGTTGTAACTAGTGTACGCTATGGGTGAACCACCCGTTTATTGAAGTGGGTATTCGACATGGAGACAAACAGTTAATCTAGTTCTTCTGCCTATGATGATTTATCAAGCATCGAGAACAATATACGGACATCTATATGGAATGCACCATGTAAATAACTATTTCCAACGTCACTCATGATGATCTGCTTTCTAATCTTACTGATTTGCAAGTGAACATTGTATTCATGCTTAGCCAAATTTCAAAATATATCAACAAATTTCCAGCTGAACCATCATAGTTTAAAGCATTTGGATGTCGGTTTTTTTTATGACACATCTTAAATTCTTGATAACACAGATACCTACCTAAGATGACGAGCTTAAATTGCAAGTGTCATGAACTACACTCAATTCTTCTAGAGATAAACAAGCATATTTTTTTTAAAAAAAAAACATGGTTCAATGAACACATAAAAGGATCAAAGTAATTTATCATGGCAAATTTCAGACATGACATGAACCATGAAGAATTGAAGTTACCTTAACGACAAACTGATCCATAGATCATCCGCCCCTGATAATTAGCTTGTTTAAAACCAGCTTAGCTTGCAGCATCTCAGAAAAGTTAACAATCTTGCAGCAACGAGAATTGTCTATCAATTCCTTGTAGTCAGACTACTATGCTCCGGCTGTCAAGAGTGAAATCAGGCTGATCAATAATACCCAGAATAATTGCACCAATTGGCATCCTTTTGTGAAAGTGGATAACGAACATGGAGAAAAAACTATTGTACTAGTTCTTCTGCACATGATTTACCAAACATTCAGAACAAAATACAATCATGCATGATGGATGATGTAAATAATCGTTCCATACTTCATGTCTTCGTGAGGAGACTGTTACTTTCTGAAATTATTGATTTGGATGCGATCGACATGCTCTTGCCTGAGCGTTTTCTGCATACTAGATTACAGAAAATTTTCTTTCTAAACTCTTGCAGTTACAAGCATTAAGATATGGATTTCAAATTGCCTAGTTTGTTTGCTCCAATAACCCCACACCATTTCTTAAAATATCTTGCCAAACAATAATCTAAGATATAGAGGTTAAAATACAAGTGTTGGTATTATGTTCTACCGCATCAATTCATTGAGATGCCAAACTTACTAAAGCAATAAAGTTCTCTGAATACTTCCACACAATAATTTGCATTATCAGATATAACATGAACTGTGAAGAAGTGAAAGTACCTTAATGGCATCAGTAGCTCCTGCATTTCTGGCATCATCTGAAAACTTTCATTTGGAACAAAGAGAGATGTTTCTTCGGGTTTTCAGCTCCTCACAGGAAACCTGCCACGCTCCCTCTGTCGATCCTCCACCCAACTAGAGCCTGGCTGTTTGAAGGGCAATTTTGTTCTCATAAGTGATCTAATTCTTTCTGCCTCCTCCCATTGTTCTTTCTCAGCATAAATATTTGACAACATTATATAGTTCCCAGTGTTGCGAGGTTCCAACTCAAAAAGTTTGTTTGCAACAATTTCAGCAATCTCAACATTGCCATGTGTCTTGCAGGCACTAAGCAATGCACCAAGAGCCCCTGGGTGGGGGCCCATTGGCATCGTTTGCACCATTTCAAAAGCCTCCTCAAGCCTCCCTGCTCGGCCAAGCATGTCAACTACACAAGCATAGTGATCTGCTCGACGCTCCATCCTATAGTACTTCACCATTGCCTCCCAGTAATCCAAACCTTTATCGACAAGTCCTGCATGGCTGCATGCGGTAAGCACACCGACAAAAGTGATTGGATCAGGCCAAACTGACTGAGCTTGCATCCTTTCAAACACTTGAAGTGCTAATTTTGCATGACCATGAGCTGCCAGCCCACTAATAAGTGCAGTATAAGGGTATGCATCTGGCTGTGCAATCTCCCTAAAAGCACTGAGAGCCTCGTCAACATTCCCACACTTAGCATGCATATCTACAAGTGCTGTAAGAACTTTATCGTTCCTTTCAATCCTCTTCTTGTCAACATAACTTCCAACCCATCCAGCCAACTCCGTGCTGCCAATCTGCGAGGCAGCAGATATAACGCCGACCATAGTTGCTGCATCAGGTTCAATCCCAGCAGCCTCCAATTCTCTAAACAGCGCAAGTGATTCCTTTGGCACCCCACTCTGCGCATACCCATTGATCATCGCTGTCCATGCCACAAGATTCTTTGCCGGCATTCTATCGAACACCTCTCGGGCACTCCGCATTGAACCACACTTGCAGTACCCAACAATCAGCACCGACCACGAGGTGGAGTCCCTGGTAGGCATTTGATCGAACACGCGGTGAGCAGAAGAGACGTCCCCTGCATTGACGTAGACGACCACCATGGCGTTCCACGAGACCTGGGTTCTGGAGGGCATGGCAGCAAAGAGGGACTCGGCGTCGGGCACGGAGGCGAGGCGGGCGTGCGTGCAGAGGAGCGAGTTGAACGAGACGGCGTCGGGGGCCGCGATGTCGGCGAGCGCGGCGTGTGCGGTGGGGAGATCGTCGCACTTGGCGTAGAGATCGACGAGCGCATTGGCGACGGGGAGGCGGCCGGGGAGGAGCGCGAGGCGGAGGGCGAGCGCGTGCAGCGGAGGCGCCGAGCGGGAGCATCCGGAGCGACGCCGCGGCGTTGAGCGCGAAGGGGAGGGAGAAGTGGTCGGGGGAGACGGGGAGGCGCGGCATGAGGAGGAGCAGGCGGAGCGCGGCGCGCGGGTGCGGCTTGGAGAGGCGGCGGATGGCGCGGTTGAGGAGGGACCGGATGACGGGGGGCGGCGTGCCGGCGTGCGCGCGGACGAGGTGCGCGTGGACCGCGGCGCCGGCCGGCGGCGGGTGGTCGGAGGCGAGGGGGGCGCGAGAGGCGGTCGAGGCGCGGGTCGCCGCCGTGCTGGGCGCCATGGGAGGTGGCCAGCCGTGGTCGGTGGAGGCGCATTGAATCAGGAGCAAGAAATAAGGGAGGCAAAATAGACTTCCACTGTGCCGGAGACGTGTAGTTTGGAGGGGTGGGGGGGGGGGGTGGGTTGCGCGTATTTTATATCTTGGGCCTTTTGAACCATACTGGCTTTTCCTGAGTTTGACGGCCCAATTAATTTACCTGTCCTCTGTTTTTAATTAGGGCCGTTTTGGTTTGATACCAAAACATGCCTTTCCACTTTGTTGGCAAACTGAATAATACTATGTGTGTTAGTTTGGACTAACGCTAAATATTTGGTAGTGCCTACCTTATTTGGTCATATTATAGAAATTTCTCCTCTATACTATGAGAATTTGGTTTTTATTGGTAGCAAATTCAAATATTAGCTAAATAACTTTACCCTACAATATTTTGATAGTGCCGGAGTTTACCTAAACTTTACCCTACAATATTTTGAATTCAGGCGTTAATCTGCAGTTTACTGGTGTGAAGAGATCATGAGAAGAGTGACACACACAGCCACACGGGTGACAAATGCCTAATGGTTCATGTATATATGGTATCTATATTTCACATTTTTACTGCAAAAAAGTTCTTTTTGACACACCTCTGTGTGTAAATTGTACGGCACTCTGGCTCTTTCCCTGAATAGAATTGGAATCAATCTCAGAAAGTTGTATATGATGTCAAATACTCCCTCCGTTTCATAATGTAAGACTTTCTAGCATTGCTCATATACATATAGATGTTAATGAATTTAAACACATACTATGTCTAGATTCATTAACATCTAAATGAATATGGGCAATGCTAGAAAGTTTTACATTGTGAAACGGAGGAAGTAAATCGTATACCATTAAGGCATTTTACCAGACGAACATCTGTTCAAGCTATGATCAGTATGACCTACCCTACGTCACCCAATCAGAATCCCAGCCATCCGGCACTACAATTGACCTGGCGATTGGTTGTCTGACGACGGATAGAAATGCATGAATGCGAAGACACGCAAATAGCACGTTCCAAGTTTTTGCCAAGTAGGGATCATACGCATTCACATTTGCATACCAAATGTTTAGTGATGTGACCTCTTAACTTACCAAAGCAATTTACCAATAAAAACCCCACTTGCTGACTGGACCAAGATTCATATCATGCCAAGCCTAACCATGATGATCCACAAGAGATGATCAGATCAGATCAGATAGACCATCAGACCCCATTATTCACTCCGGTTAATCTACAAAAGAATGATTGACTGACGCCACCCCCATCAGCATGTGACATGTCACCCGTCCAACAATGACACACTTCGACAGCTGGACACCCAAACACGGAAACACCTCATCACCCCTTGCATATTATCCCATTGCATCGCATGGCTTCCTCCTCGTGCCTATCCAGATCACCTAATTCTCTATCCAAACGCACCAAAAGCGAACCCCAAGCAGCAGCAACGGACAGTGAAAAAAGAGGAGGGCAACAAGTCGACGACGATGGCAAGCAGCAACTGAGCAAAATGCAGCTGATGACACTACTTACCCAGGTGGCTGTGGGCTGTGGCTCCTACCATGGTCAATCGATCGATCAGTTGCCCCGCGCCGGCATCCCACTCCCACCCAGGCGCGGGTGGTCGTCACCTACTCCACCAACCCGGCAGCTGCAGGAAGGCGCTGCAGTTGATACGCTTGTCTCTTTCCCATCATTAGCTTCCCCCCTAGCACATGCCGCTGCTCCAATCCACCCATCTCTCCCTCTCCCGTAATGCAAAATGCCTGATCGCCTCGTCTGATCCTCTCCCCCTCTCTGTCGCTCGCTGTTCCTGTGCAACTTCACCAGTTCACTCCCAAGCGTTATGCGAAACATGCTGTCTTGCCTCTTGCCCCCGAGTTCGTTCGTTACCAACTGTGGCACTGGTGTCACAAAAGAGCACTATGCAGCGCATGTAGGATTGTGACGTGCCACAAGGACATATAGTCTAGTGGTTGCAGTGACTTAAGTAGCATCTTCATGGTAGCGAATTTTAGATTAGGTTAGGCTAAGTTTCTAATTTAAAAATGTTGCATATATCCGGTTAAATGTAGAGGCTGATAAAAAATACCCTTCTCTAAGAAAAAAATCGTGATGTGCCTCGTGGGATCCACGTGTCAGTGACAGTTGAGTCATCCCGGGCGTTGCTGAGCTGTTCGTAATGCCGATTGGTGGTTCCACCACGTCAGCCAGCCGCTGTCAGCTTGCGGTGTGTGTGTGGATGTGCAGCAGCGAATTATTGCCCAGGCCGGGTCTTCGATCGATCGCAACATGCAGCGCGTACGCTACGCCGTACCAGATCCAACTTATCAATTCGGAGCTCGGGAAGAATGCTGCGCCCATGTGGCACATAACGGTGCACGGTTTCGCCGCTTTGATTGATACCCCAAAGTTACCAAACGGGGTTTACACCTCGAGAAGAATTCCGTGTGCGCGAGAAGAAAACCGTGTACGCGAGCAGAGAGCATTTACATAGCGCTCACCGTGCGTGCAGTATATTCACATTTCACAGACAAGAACGGCTCACACACCACCCAGCCAGCAGTCAAACACATGCCTCGCTGGCGCCGTGGCGCGGTGAATGGTCCAATCTAATCCAATCTCACCCCGCACAAAGCGAGCTCACTTTTGGCGAGACATGTCAGAGACGAGCCAATGGCGAGAGGGAGAGAGAGAGCTACTGCAAGCTAGGGAAGGCATATGGTCAGGCATATGGTCAATTTGGTCATGGATGGGCACAGATCACAATGCTCGCCCATTCTCTCGCGAGACTGGCGCTGGCTGATCGAGAAGGCGAATGCCGCCGAATCTGACGCATCAGGAGGAGACTAGCAGCAGTACCGCAGGATGCGCGATCCCATTGGATGCCAACACGGACGGCTTCGCCACCGGAGCATCCAGCAGCAGCAACAGGACACTGAAAGCCACCGTAGGAGACGCGCGCCGAGAGAGACAGACAGCGACGCTTGCTGTGCTACCCAAAACCGCATCATCCAACGGAACGGAACACGCGTGTTTTGCCGATCGCCACGCTGGATTGGATCCGGCAACGATCCAAGTTCATCGCCCACGGCAAGAAACAGATTCAACACGTTGTAATCCCCGAACCATCGTAACGGCGAAAAATTATCGCCGTGGCGGCAGCCAGAGGAGTGAGCCGGCTGCCGCCATGGTGGTGGCCGACCGGCTTTGATCGCACCGGACACGGCGGACAAGAACGACAGCAAGAACAGAGTGATGAGGAATGGAAGATTACTAGCTAGTAGTAGAAAACGAAAGGAATGTTCATTCTATCTATCTGCACAGATGCCGGCCCGCCGGCGACGGACCGGCCGACCACTCCCATGCCTCAAAACTGCGCTTCTTTTGGTTTCCGCCTCGCCGATTTCACCATGGAGTCCGTCCCCTTCATTGCGACGCGCGCGCCGCCGCCGGCGACCGATCCGTCCTCACGCACTGCCCCGCGTGAGCGCCCAATTCAGAGATGAACTAGGTGGAGATCCCACTCTCGTGATTGGTTTGAGGAAGAAGGATTAGATAACCTGCGTCAGGAGGAGGAGGGGTCGGGGGTGCAGGGCGGCGGGGCCTCGAAGACGGCGAGGGGAAGTGCTTGAACACGAGCCGACGTCGAAGTAGATGACGCGGAGGAAGGGACGTCGACGCGGATGCCGGACGGGGAACCAGAGGAAGAGGTCCTGCGCGGACGCCCGACAGCGACGCGATCCGGCGTAGCTGATGACCCCGGCCACGCGTCGCGTTGTAACCGCAGCCCCACTCGAACTGCGCCGTGCACGACTCCCCCCGGCCGCCTCGAACCTCCCGCTCCCTTCGTCGTGCCTGAAATCCGCGATCCCCGCCGGCAGGAGCCCCCGCGGCAGCCGTGCCCCGCAGCACCTCGTGCGCCGCCTCCGCCGCCGTCGCTGGCACCGCCGCCGCCTCGCCCCACCGCCGCGCTCCGCCACCACCATCAACAACATCACCACCCACCACGACGACGACGACGCCATTATCAACGAGGAGAATAACTGCCGACGCGAGGAGGAGAAGATGGAGATGAAGGTGGAATGGAATTGGAGGGAGGGGATGGACAGAAGCGGCAATAATTGAGGGGGAGAAGAAAAGAAAAGAAATGGAATGGAATGGCCGGGGTGGTGGAGTGGATGGGGACGTGGGTGGTGGGACCGACCTGCCCGTGACCGAGAAAGCGGGGTTTAATTTTAGTTAATTAGTTCCGCGTAAGCGCTCCTCTATTCTACGGTGTGTTTAGTTATGCTGCAATGATGCCCAACCCTTAGCTGGGTGTGCGTTTTCCGTTTTGGCTTTGGTCGCGGTGTAACGTGATTTGTTGTTTTGTTCCTTTACCTTAGCGTGCGATTTTGGTTGTGTTCAAAGGTTGTTCATTGCCCTAATTTTAGTTTAAATCTTAAGTTGTTCGATTCTTCTTTTTTAAAAAACGCAGTTCTACAAGTATGAGCTCCGGGTCAGCAAAACCAAAATTTAAATTTTTCAAAAATAATTTTGAAGTTGATTTTAAGATATTTTGAACGTTTTTTTTTTCAGCATTGGTTTTAAATCAATAAGAACACATATATAAAAATTTACCTGTAAAATAATTTTTATTTCTTAATAAGCCCTTACGGTGTGTTTGGATAATGGGAAATGGAGGGTGGGATTGGGATTAGGAAATGAATGAAGGGTTAGGATTTAAAGATGGGTGGGAAATCATTTCCGTTTCCCATTTGCCAAACACTTTCTTACTGTTTATTAGAGAATGTGGGCAATCAGTGGTACCTTAGTAACATTTGTACTGACATTGGAACAGCGTGTTGTGTATGGTAGGAGCATATGACCGGGCCATAAGGGAGCCGTTTGAACGTAAAAGCATGGAACAAATGGATGAAACTTAAGTAAGACTTGCGTAAAAATAAAAAAAAACTTAAGTAAGACGACGATGAGGATGAGAATGTCGGGCGCCCTCAAAATGCTAATGCCAATGTGGCGGAGCTTGAGCCAGTTTAGCTTTGCACGAATTATATGTAATTTGACCTTTCTAAAAAAAAAGTAATTTGTTGCCTGTTTCCTTCTTTCTTAATGACACAAATTGAGTTTTTAACACACCCTAATTTTACTTGTAGACTAGAGACTATTGTGAATTTGTAATTATGTTCGTAGTTTGGACGATGGTTCGTTACTCTCTAGTAGAAATGATTTGATCCATTAGTTATTAGAGATAAAGATAAACTAGTAATTTACTGATAGATTGATTAGGGGTAACTTTATTATTTATTATTTTTTGACTAATCGATATGTGGCCATCCACGTTGGCATCACTCATATTCAATCGAAATATGCCAAAAAAGAAAAAAAAAGATTTAACCACTACTAAATTTCAATTATACTTCTCCATACTTTTTATATATATAATAATGTCCCTCCATATTTCTACCACCGTTATTTGAGGTGGGGGTGATGAAAATGTACATTTCACTGAGAGAATGAACGAAAGGAATGTAACACGAGGAAGACAATGGTGAGGATGAGAACCATTGCATGGTAGGCTATCCTACGATCACACCTACTACTTGCAAACTTAAGTACAACTAGAGGGCAAGATGGTGGAGTGGACGGGAACGAGATGATGGTGCTAATTTGCCCGTGACCGGTGACCCCCAAAACAGTTTAATTTAGGCGGTAATTTCACGCATAGCGTTCTTTCCTTCCCACGTGGTAGAATGTGTTTTAGTTTTGTTGAGGAGGTCTTTTAAGGTGCTTGAGAGGTACCTCCAGTACCTCCTCTCGGATAAACACGCACCATTGATTCAACAAGGACAGTTTAGGAATAAAAATATTGTAAACATGGATAGTACTGCAACTTCCTAATCTGCTTCTAACTTCCTAATCTGCTTCCGTCTCTAATCTGTTTCTGCGGCTTCTGTAGTACTTCCGATACATGTTCGTGGGACTCATTCAATTTCCATATCAATCATTTATTCCTATTTTGTTGTGACTTAAGGCACGTTGTCCCTCCATTTTATATTATAAGTCATTTCAATTTTTTTCTAATCAAACTTATTTAAATTTAAATAGATTCATAGAAAATTATAGTTATAATTTCAGCATAGAACAGATGTATTCTTAAAATATATTTAACGTTATATTTTATGAAACTGATTTGACATTTTAGATGTTGATTTTTTTATAAATTTAATTAAATTTAAGAAAAAGTTTGGCTTAAAAAAAATCAAACGGCTTATAATAACAAACAGAGTATATGTATTCGATGTCCTTTACTCTATGCATACTTTTTTTTTCTCTGTAGCGAAACGGTTGGTGCGTTGCACGGGGTGCACGAAGCCATGCATCGCCCTGCTCAACCCGTCTCCTTTTTTTAGCCTAATCTTTTCCTCCTTATCCGATGGGCCTTCCGTTTCTCTAGACATCCCCACACCGTCGACCACGGACCACATGGCTCCGCCCCGGCCCTCTATAAATACCAACCACGACGAGCCAAGCAGGATCACCACAGCTAGCAATCATTCGCGTTAACAATCCATTCCGATTCCCCTTTTGAGATCGTAGAGAGAAACAACCATGGCCGGCATCATCCACAAGATCGAGGAGAAGCTCCACATGGGCGGAGGCGAGCACAAGAAGGAAGACGAGCACAAGAAGGAGGGGGAGCACCACAAGAAGGAAGAGGACCACCACAAGAAGGACGGGGAGCACAAGGAAGGCGTGGTGGAGAAGATCAAGGACAAGATCACCGGCGACCACGGCCACGGCGACGGCGGCGAGCACAAGGAGAAGAAGGACAAGAAGAAGAAGAAGGAGAAGAAGCACGGCGAGGAGGGCCACCACCACGACGGCCACAGCAGCAGCAGCAGCGACAGCGACTGAGCCGCCGCGCCCCCACACCGGCGCCGTGCGTGCGTGCCAACCCTTAGCTGGGTGTGCGTTTTCCGTTTTGGCTTTGGTCGCGGGTGTAACGTGATTTGTTGTTTTGTTCCTTTACCTTAGCGTGCGATTTTGGTTGTGTTCCAAAGGTTGTTCATTGACCCTAATTTTAGTTTAAATCTTAAAGTTGTTCCGATTCTTCTTTTTTAAAAAAACACAGTTCATACCAAGTTTGAGCTCCGTCAGCAAAAAACCAAAATTTAAATTTTTCAAAATTAATTTTGAAGTTGATTTTAAGATATTTTGAACGTTTTCTTTTCCGCGTTCACTGAGAATACATATATAAAAGTTTATCTGTAAATTTTTTTTTTCTTAATAAACCCTTATTGTTTATTAGAGAATGTGGGCAATCAGTGGTACCTTAGTAACATTTGTACTGACATTGGAACAGCGTGTTGTGTATGGTAGGAGCATATGACCGGGCCATAAGGGAGCCGTTTGAACGTAAAAAGTATGGAACAAATGGATGAAACTTAAGTAAGATTTGCGTGAAAAAAAAAAAAACTTAAGTAAGACGACGATGAGGATGAGAATGTCGGGCGCCCTCAAAATGCTAATGCCAATGTGGCGGAGCTTGAGCCAGTTTGGCTTTGCACGAATTTTATGTAATTTGACCTTTCTAAAAAAAAATGTAATTTGTTGCATGTTTCCTTCTTTCTTAATGACACAAATTGAGATTTTTTTTTAACACACCCTAATTTTACTTGTAGACTAGAGACCATTGTGAATTTGTAATTATGTTCGTAGTTTGGACGATGATTTGTTACTCTCTACTCGTAATATTATATTACTAGTAGAAATGATTTGATCCATTAGTTATTAAAGATAAAGATAAACTACTAATTTACTGATAGATTGATTAGGGGTAACTTTATTATTTATTATTATTATTATTTTGACTAATCGATATGTGGCCATCCACGTTGGCATCGCTCATATTCAATCGATATATGCCAGAAAAGAAAAAAAAGATTTAACCACTACTAAATTTCAATTATACTTCTCCACTATTTGAGGTGGGGGTGATGAAAATGTACATTTCACTGAGAGAATGAACGGAAGGAATGTAACTCGAGGAAGACAATGGTGAGGAACTGAGGATGAGAACCATTGCATGGTAGGCTATCCTACGATCACACCTACTACTTGCAAGATGATGGTGCTAATTTGCCCGTGACCGGTGACCCCCAAAACAGTTTAATTAGGCGGTAATTGCACGCATAGCGTTCTTTCCTTCCCACATGGTAGAATGTGTTTTAGTTTTGTTGAGAGTGATGCAAAACCTGAGCGGTTTTACCGGTTCGGTTTTGGCCACATGTATGCCTACTATTCGGGCTTATTTTCCTATTGTACTCCAAGTATATTTTTTTAGTTGTAAACTGAAGGAAGACGACGACATTGACGGCGAGAATGCCAATCCGACCGTGGAGCAGCAGTGTCTTCTGCTGTCATGTGGGGCCCTTGTTGCAGCCACAGTGTAGAGAAAGCCCTTGTTTCTTTCTCCTCTGAAGTCTGAACTAAACGTGGGCTGCCTTTCCTCACTGACGCAACCATCGTGGCACGAACACGCTGTACATACATACGCGGTGAAACGCCCCTAATGCCTTGCAGAATTGCAAAGCACAAACGAACAAGAAACAAAAATGTCCTGTGTTCTCTCCTCTTGGTCCAATGCCCCATAGAGTGAATGCATTAGCTGTGCATCTGGGTTTTTGGATGCTTCCGGTTGGTACAAGGCATGTGCGCCCTCGTATATCATTCTGACATCTCGGTGTACCGCGATGACCGGGAGATAAATTTTGCATCCAGCTCAAGCTATAGCCAACGAGGTACAGTATTAATTAGGAGAAGAAACAAAAGCACCGAAACAGTATACTCCTTGTTTCCCGGTTCAGAAAACTACTGAACAAAGTAATACTTTGGTCTTTTACCAATTATTACCAGTGTTCCCATTTCCGATTGAGCGACGAATCCCGATCTTACGGTATGACAGTTTTTTTTTCCAAATTTCAGTTAAATCTATCGTCTCAATTTTGAATTCTTAAAAACCATTTGAAATTTTACTTATAATCCGCTTCCGTCCTCCGTGAAAACCAAAAAAAAAAAAAAAAAAAAACCCGCTACATTCCGCAAAGCCATTTGATCAGAACCCCAAACATCCAGCGCAAATAATAAAACCCCGAAAAAAAATCGCGCTCAAATGGCCATATGCCACCGCCTCGACGGAGCAGGGCCCGAGAGGAGGATCATATCGATCAACGTGCACCCATCGGCGTCGCCGGCCGCGCGGCGCGGTGGCGCGCTCCGCTCCACGCTCTCTTCTTCCCTGATGCCCAACAAGACCCGTTCTTTGCTAATGGTGGTATAGAATATTTCTGTGATGCGCTTACAAAAGTAGATTTCGCCAAAGTTAACCTTGTGCATCAGTATTATTAGATATAACTTTTCTAACTATTTGTTATTTTTGCTTTTTTGAATTTATTTATGTATTTATTTATGGGACTAGCTATATTTATGGTATCATATTAAGAAAAAAGTCAAAATTTTGTTACAATGTAAATAACATACATTTACACTTCAAAACTTATACTAAGCAAGTTATTTATATTGTAAATAACATACATTTACAAATATAAATAACTTATGGATGTTAACATCTATATAAATACGGGCAATGTTAGAAAGTCTTATAATATGAAATGAGAGAAGTACTATAATTTTTAGCACTTATACTGTAACTTATATAAGAGAATAATGATAAAAGTAAATAATTACCAACTTGGAAGATAAGATTGAGAGAGAAACACTAGCAATCACATATTTAAAAAATGATTAGAGTCAAGTCAGAAATGTGGCACTATATTTACACCAAATTCGTTAATTTATTTGGCTAATAAGCTTACTAACTAAACCGAATTAACATGCCATTAATTACGGTCACTTGGAGGCCAAGTCATCAAACGGCACCGGCTGGACCCACGTTTTGTTACGTCTCACCAACCGGTTCCCGATTCTGTGCAACAGAGACCGAAAGGAAAGGGAAAGGATTGGGATATTTGGGATTAGGACAAACAGATGGTACACTCCATGAAGAGGAAAATCTCTGCAGAAATGCAGCCTCTCGACCGTGGCGAGCTGAGCTGAGATGAGCTTTCGGTCGCCATCGACGCATCATGGGTGGCATCGTTGTCGTGCATTTGGATGCTGCCGAAAGAATCAGAGAAAACCTCGAGAAGAAAGAAAGGGAGAGATGCAGATACTCTGCCTGTGCTGTCCAGGTTTGCCTTCCCTTTTCTTCCTTTCATCAGTCACCAACCTGCATGCATGGATGATGATTTGGAGAGAAAAGGGGAAATGGATGAATGATTTGATTGCACAAGAGCGAGCTAAAGCTCTCATCATGTACCACAACCTGGATGCACCTGTAACAAGCTCGTAGCCGTCACCTACATCGGGAAATATTCAGCCTGTTTTTTTTTTTCGCTTAATTATCTGCTGTTCCAGCCTGTATGATTTTCAGAACTACTCGGCTGTTTCAGCGTATGAGCAGCTATGATTGGCTGGCTGAGACAGTGCCACTGATCACTCATCATTCGTGCTTGCTTAGATTTTATCATTTTAATGGCGAGTGATTAGCACCGAGTTAGTTAGGTTGGTGAAAGCTAGTACTACTAGTGCTGCCGGATTAAGATTTAACGGCGATGGCAAGGACGGGGACGTACAGGGCCGGGTGTGTGCGCGGGCAATGATCGTGTCGCGCGGAGGCGGAGCCCAGATGGCGCGAATGATTCGGGCGGCGAAAAACAAACCACTGCACATTACCTACTACAGTACTACTCTATCCAAAAAAAATAAATTCCTAACTACGAATCTAGAGACACAAATGTCAAATTCGTAGGTATGATAGGTTTTTTTTTTATGGAGAGGATATACTCCATATGTTAAAAAAAAACTAAAACTAGATATTATGATATATTCTAGGGCAACAAATTAGACGTACTCCTATTCAAATTCGTTGTACTAGTATATATCACGTTCAGTTTTAGAATTTTTTTTTTTTAAGAACAGATAGAGTAGTCGAATGCAAGATTGAAATGCAGGGATCAGGTCATCAGGACAACGGATGGGCCATGCACCCATCGCCGTCGCCGTCGCCGGCGCCGCGGCGCGGTGGCGCGCTCCGCTCCACGCTCTCTTCTTCCCTGATGCCCAACAAGACCCGTTCTTTGCTAATGGAGGCATAGAATATTTCTGTGATGCGCTTACAAAAGTAGATTCCGCCAAAGTAAACCTTGTACATCAGTATTACTATATCTAACTTTTCTAACTATTTGTTATTTTCGCTTTTTTAATTAATCTATGTGTTTATTTATGGGACTAGCTATATTTATGGTATCATATTTAAAAAAAGTCAAAATTTTGTTACAATATTATAAATAACATACATTTACACTTCAAAACTTATACTATAATATTTAGCACTTATATTGTAAGCTATATAAGAGAATAAGGATAAAAATAAATAATTGCCAACTTGGAAGATAAGACTGAGAGAGAAACACTAGCAATCACATATTTAAAAAATGATTAGAGTCAAGTCAGAAATGTGGCACTATATTTACACCAAATTCGTTAATTTATTTGGCTAATAAGCTTACTAACTAAACCGAATTAACATGCCATAATTACGGTCACTTGGAGGCCAAGTCATCAAACGGCACCGGCTGGACCCACGTTTGGTTACGTCTCACCAACCGGTTCCCGATTCTGTGCAACAGAGACCGAAAGGAAAGGGAAAGGATTGGGATATTTGGGATTAGGACAAACAGATGGTACCCTTTGTCACTCTATGATTATTATCGGTCACGTACGTACTAGTAAGTGCAGGCCCCTCCACCTGAGCCGGAGTTGATAGCATTAGTTTAGATTGTTAGCTAGCGGCTACAGAAAGAAGGATTAGTTGGTCTAATAAAAGGTTTAGTTTAATGGGATCTTAGAAAGGCTTTAACTTTTGGACGTGTTTTAGTTAATCATGAGCTTGATTGGGTGCCGGCTGCTGGATGCATGGGCACGTTAAGTACGAACACGCGGCATGATGGATGCGTTGTCTTAGCTTTTGGGACGTCTCGGCCGGAAATGCCTCTTATGATTAATTAAAGAATTAGCTTGTTGTTAATTAGGTCATGGGGTTAATAATACATGGAAATAGAGGGTCTAATGGGCGACCTTTGATCGAGGCCCAGTACTGGTTATGGGCCCAATAAACTGTGCAAAGGCTTCATGGGCTACAAAGGAGATCATCCACAAAATTTATGGGTCCAAGATAGTCACGGCCCATTATTTGCAACATACTCCCTCCGTCCTAATATATAAGAACCTAGAATCGGATGGAACATTGAAAGAATCAGAGAAAACCTCGAGAAGAAAGAAAGGGAGAGATGCAGATACTCTGTCTGTGCTGTCCAGGTTTGCCTTCCCTTTTCTTCCTTTCATCAGTCACCAACCTGCATGCATGGATGATGACTTGGAGAGAAAAGGGGAAATGGATGAATGATTTGATTGCACAAGAGCGAGCTAAAGCTTCTCATCATGTACCACAACCTGGATGCACCTGTAACAAGCTCGTAGCCGTCACCTACATCGGGAAATATTCAGCCTGTTTTCTTTTTTCGCTTAATTATCTGCTGTTCCAGCCTGTATGATTTTCAGAACTCGGCTGTTTCGTTTCAGCGTATGAGCAGCTATGATTGGCTGGCTGAGACAGTGCCACTGATCACTCATCATTCGTGCTTGCTTAGATCTTAATGGCGAGTGATTAGCACCGAGTTAGTTAAGGGTTGGTGAAAGCTACTACTAGTGCTGCCGGATTAAGATTTATCGGCGATGGCAAGGACGGGGACGTACAGGGCCATATCATTCTGACATCTCGGTGTACCGCGATGACCGGGAGATAAATTTTGCATCCAGCTCAAGCTATAGCCAACGAGGTACAGTATTAATTAGGAGACGAAACAAAAGCACCGAAACAGTATACTCCTTGTTTCCCGGTTCAGAAAACTACTGAACAAAGTAATACTTTGGTCTTTTACCAATTATTACCAGTGTTCCCATTTCCGATTGAGCGACGAATCCCGATCTTACGGTATGACAGTTTTTTTTTCCAAATTTCAGTTAAATCTATCGTCTCAATTTTGAATTCTTAAAAACCATTTGAAATTTTACTTATAATCCGCTTCCGTCCTCCGTGAAAACCAAAAAAAAAAAAAAAGAAAAACTACGGTTTTCAACCAGTTTTTATTGAAAACTTAAACCCTGGTCTATATTAATGGTAGAATATCATGTAGTAAATTATGTTTTGAGATTCGTGCAAAACCCTAAAAACTCTAACATTTTCTTTGTTTTCATTTTTCCTCCCCATCCTCACCACATGAAGTGCTCAACACTTCCGTTTCTCGTCACCGCCACCGCCCTGGCATTGTCAGCTGATCGAAATACGCTAATGGCACCAGAGAGGCTCCCTCGACCAGCCACCTCCCCTCCCTAGTCCCTACTACCCTTCCCCCTCTATTTCTCCTCAAGGTGGCTGCGGCGAGGTGCCCCTGCCCCACCATCTCCCCCATCTCCAGCGACTCCCTGCTATCGGATCCATCACCATCGGCCACCATCTTCTAATTGTACGCTTGCTTTGCCCCCACCACCAGCACCGGTCCATCGTCTTCCTCCATCCCCGCGACTCCGATGTCGCCGTGCCGTCCACTAGTTCCACCATCCATCGTTGGGCCACCGCTCGTCGGCAAGACGCCGGTCGTCATGGCTGGTGAAGAAGGGGTCATTGGAGCTTGAGGAGAAAGAGGTGAGGTCGAACCGCGAAGCAAATCTAATGGTAGAAATTTACAATATTTTAGCCTCAATTTTCTACCAACAGTAGTTTAGCATTTCCGTTGAAAAAATAATTGTTGACATGCCCGTATAGCTGGCTAGCTATTAGCTAGCAGCTGTAGTTTAGCAATCTCGTGAACTAGTGTTGGCCCTGCAAGGTGTGAGTTCAGGCTGCACCTGATGGGCACAACCTGTCGGGGAAGCTAGCGAGCCATCAGAGGGAGCAGCATGATAGCAGCGGGGATCAACCCATCGATCCGAGCAAAAACACGCACACAGGGCAGGCAGGCACACACGCGCATACGGGATTCACACGCCTCCAGTACGCATAGTGCGAACATATTCCCCTTTCTGCTCGCCATGAAGAGGAAAATCTCTGCAGAAATGCAGCCTCTCGACCGTGGCGAGCTGAGCTGAGGTGAGCTTTCGGTCGCCATCGACGCATCATGGGTGGCATCTGTTGTCGTGCATTTGGGATGCTGCCCGAAAGAAATCAGAGAAAACCTCGAGAAGAAAGAAAGGGAAGAGATGCAGATACTCCTGTCTGTGCTGTCCAGGTTTGCTTCCCTTTTCTTCTTTCATCAGTCACCAACCTGCATGCATGGATGATGATTTGGAGAGAAAAGGGAAATGGATGAATGATTGATTGCACAAGAGCGAGCTAAAGCTTCTCATCCTTACGCACAACCTGGATGCACCTGTAACAAGCTCGTAGCGTCACCTACATCGGAAATATTCAGCCTGTTTTCTTTTTTTCGCTTAATTATCCTGCTGTTCCAGCCTGTATGATTTTCAGAACTCGGCTGTTTCGTTCAGCGTATGAGCAGCTATGATTGGCTGGCTGAGACAGTGCCACTGATCACTCGTCATTCGTGGCTTGCTTAGATCTTATGGCGAGTGATTA
This sequence comes from Oryza longistaminata, assembly GCA_009805545.1. Taxonomy (NCBI): domain Eukaryota; kingdom Viridiplantae; phylum Streptophyta; class Magnoliopsida; order Poales; family Poaceae; genus Oryza; species Oryza longistaminata. The sequence continues at coordinate 17,291,736 of CM020178.1, forward strand.
GCACCGAGTTAGTTAAGGGTTGGTGAAACTACTACCTATGCTGCCGGATTAAGATTTACGGCGATGGCAAGGACGGGGACGTACAGGGCCGGGTGTGTGCGCGGGCAATGATCGTGTCGCGCGGAGGCGGAGCCAGATGGCGCGAATGATTTCGGGCGGCGAAAAACAAACCAGCTGCACATTACCTACCTACAGTACTACTCCATTCCAAAAAAAAATAAATTCCTAACTATGAATCTAGAGACACCAATGTAAATTCGTAGGTATGATAGGTTTTTTTTTTATGGAGAGGATATACTCCATATGTTAAAAAAAAAACTAAACTAGATATTATGATATATTCTAGGCAACAAAATTAGACGTACTCCTATTCAAATTCGTTGTACTAGTATATATCACGTTCAGTTTAGAATTTTTTTTTAAGAACAGATAGAGTAGTCGAATGCAAGATTGAAATGCAGGATCGGTCATCAGGACAACGGATGGGGCCATGCACACGCCGTCGCCGTCGCCGTCGCCGCGCCGCGCGGCGCGTGGCGCGCTCCGCCCACGCTCTCTTCTTCCCTGAATGCCCAACAAGACCCGTTCTTTTGCTAATGGAGGCATAGAATGTTTCTGTATGCGCTTACAAAAAGTAGATTCCGCCAAAGTAAACCTTGTACATCAGTATTACTATATCTAACTTTTCTAACTATTTGTTATTTTCGCTTTTTAATTAATCTAGTGTTTTATTTATGGGACTAGCTATATTTATGGTATCATATTTAAAAAAAAGTCAAAATTTTGTATCAATATTAAAATAACATACATTTACACTTCAAAACTTAATACTATAATATTTAGCACTTATATTGTAAGCTATATAAGAGAATAAGGATAAAAAAAATAATTACCAACTTGGAAGATAAGATGAAGAGAGAAACACTAGCAATCACATATTTTAAAAATGATTAGATCAAGTAGAAATGTGGCACTATATTTACACAAATTCGTTATTTATTGGCAATAAGCTTACTAACTAACCGAATTAACATGCCATTAATTACGGTCACTGGAGCCAAGTCATCAAACGGCACCGGCTGGACCCACGTTTTGTTACGTCTCACCAACCGGTTCCGATTCTGTGCAACAAGACCGAAAGGAAAGGGAAAGGATTGGGATATTTGGGATTAGGACAAACAGATGGTACAACTTTGTCACTCTATGATTATTATCGGTCACGTACGTACTAGTAAGTGCAGGCCCCTCCACCTGAGCCGGAGTTGATAGCATTAGTTTAGATTGTTAGCTAGCGGCTACAGAAAGAAGGATTAGTTGGTCTAATAAAAGGTTTAGTTTAATGGGATCTTAGAAAGGCTTTAACTTTTGGACGTGTTTTAGTTAATATGAGCTTGATTGGGTGCCGGCTGCTGGATGCATGGGCACGTTAAGTACGAACACGCGGCATGATGGATGCGTTGTCTTAGCTTTTGGGACGTCCCGGCCGGAAATGCCTCTTATGATTAATTAAGAATAGCTTGTTGTTAATTAGGTCTTGGGTTAATAATACATGGAAATAGAGGGTCTAATGGGCGACCTTTGATCGAGGCCCAGTACTGGTTATGGGCCCAATAAACTGTGCAAAGGCTTCATGGGCTACAAAGGAGATCATCCACAAAATTTATGGGTCCAAGATAGTCACGGCCCATTATTTGCAACATACTCCCTCCGTCCTAATATATAAGAACCTAGAATCGGATGGAACATTTCCTAGTATTATGAATCTAGATATCCTATTACTAATTACTGTCCAGATTCGTAGTATATAGGAAATATCCTATCCGGTTCAGGTTCTTATATATTGGGACGGAGGGAGTACTCATAGCTTCCTTGTTTAATTTCCACGACAATTTTTTTCACTAGAATCCAAACTTTCTTCATTCATTCACGGGAGAGTGTGGACTGGACTGTCAGTACCCCGCGCACACACAATCAACATGACCAAAATGCATCAGATGCAGCCATGGACTGTCTCCATCCAAATCCGCGTGTATCTTCAGGATGAGACACCCGACGCGTCATGCCGCCTCAAAGGCCGGAAACCCAACCGTCCGCCCGCCAGCCCAGCCGCTGTGACGTGCTCACTGTTTCGGCGAACGGACGCAATGTGTCCATTTCGCAATAAACACACGGGAGCAATCGCATCACGTCGACCCCAAAAAAAAAACCGTCCCGTCCGCTCCGCGGCGCTTCACAACGCGGGTGGTGCACCCAATAGCTCTAGCGTGACAAGACTCCTACCCGTCACGCACCCACGCACGCACGCACGCATATATGTGCAGTGTAGCGTGATGTACCACTTCTACCAACTGGTGGTAGTAGCATTGCCTACTTCACATACGCGCGGCCCGCTGGTGCTGGCTGGCTGGCGCGCGCACACAGCGGCGGGCGGAGAGCGAGGTTTTTCGCCGGTGTTTTGGTTGGCTTCCGCCGTTCCGCGCGGTGGTGGTGGTGGTGGTTGCTGTGGTAGCGAGGGTAGGCTTTGGAGACGGAGATGGAGATCGGCGCCGTTGAGAACGGGGGTGTCGTCGGTGGTGAAGTTGTGGCAGGCAAGAAGGGGAAGACGCCGCAAGGTTGGAAGTGCATGCCGTTCATCATAGGTGAGGCTCCCGTTCCAGTTATTTCTTTCTACGTTTTGCGACCAGTATAGTATGTTAAGGGCCCTTTTGAATCGCAGGATTGAGAAAATATAGGAATAGAAAAAACGCAGGATTTTGAAAAAGTGTGTAAGTGTAAAACAGAGGATTGCAAAACGTAAGAAAAACACATTAATTACCGTTTGATTGAACCGTAGGAATTGGATGAGAGAAATAAACTGAAAGGAAAAATTACCAAGAGGTTAAAGATCATGCTAAATTTTCTCTAAAATCTCTATAGAATTGTGTATTCCATAGGAATTTCAAAGGACTGGATGGGATTTAATCATTTGTTTCAAAGGGCTTCATAGAAAATTTTTCTATAGGATTAAAATCCTCTAAAATTCCTATATTTTTCCTCCAAATCTAAGGGCCCCTTTGAATCAAAGGATTTATGTAGGAATTTCATAGGATTCAAATCTTATAGGAAATTTTCCTATTTGGCCATTTGATTCAAAGGATCGAAACTTTTCAAATCCTATGAAATTCCTATGGAATGACACATTGCATGTGGATTTTGGAGGAAATTTAGCAAGAGCTCCAACCTCTTGGAAAATTTCCTTTGAGTCTATCTCTCTCATCCGATTCCCGCGTTTTTCCTGCGCTCCAATCAAACGACCATTCCTGTGTTTTTTCTGTGTTTTGCAATCATCTGTTTTACACTTCAATTCCTGTCAGAATCCTGTGTTTTTCCTATTCCTCCGTTTTTTCTACCCTGCGATTCAAAGGGGCCCTAAAGGGGCGAAGGCAGGCCTAGAGTAGTTAGGGCTTGAGCCTTAGACCTTGTCTTCAGAATTATGGTTAAATTATCTTAAACCACCGTGTAACTTTAAGAAAAAAAAAAAGCAACTCACTAGTTTAAGTTCACTCTTTAATGATTTCTAGCTCCGTCGCTGATGTTACTAGACCTAAGACTACCTCTGCCGTCACTGATGTTACTTAGGCTGCGTTCGTTTCCGGGGATTCCCAACTCCCCCTCTCATATTTCGCGCGCACGCTTTTCAAACGGTGTGTTTTTACAAAAGTTTCTATATAAAAGTTACTTAAAAATCATATTGATCTATTATTTTTAAAAAAATAACTAATACTTAATTAATCACACGCTATTGGACTACTCCGTTTTTCATGTGAAGGGAATGAGTTCCCAAGCCAAGAAACGAACGCAGCCTTAGACCTCTCAAATGCTGCACGGCTACACCGTAGGCTTGAATATAACAAGACAGACGCAGCGCTCAAATACATATACGTATACACACGCACACCTACCTACACATATGAAGGGGCTGTTCAGATTGATGCCATTTTCAACCATACCATTGTTTGGTAAAAAATAATGTCTACATTCAGTTTATTGCCAAATTTGATAAATGCATAAAAAATCCTATCAAAATTTTGGCAATATTGACTGGCAAGGTTTATTTTGGCTACAATTTGAACATGCCCGAGGTCCTCTTTTTATAGATAGTTTCATGTGAATTATCAATTCATTTACTTTGATAATATAGAAAATATATTGCATCCTGAGAAGGGCCATATATATAGATCATAGATGTATATGTACATGGTATTCGTATTCGATTAGCACGTACGGAAGACTCTTTTAATCACTCGTATTCGTGAATCATCTCATTTATACTTCTACATGACTACCGTAAATCATATACTAATATCCATTCAATATAAGAGTATTTTCAGACTCTGAGCCTAGACCAAGTATATGTATATGTTGATTTGGTCTGGCTTGGCTTGGCTTCTTTGTCTAAACTTAGACATGACAACACGGGTGCTCTAACCCCGTGATCCCTGCACAGGGATACACCCTGCCTCAAATCAAAGCAAAAAGGGATTCACGAATGAATTACGGAGTATGTTGTACTTCAAGCGGATCAAATCAAAATGCTCATTACAATGTACTGAATGGATGCCCTTTTCTGATTGTATCTATGCAGCAACTGAGACATTTGAAAAGGTTGCGACAATTGGAGTGGTAGCAAATTTGACGGTCTATCTTGTGAAGCGCTTCAACATTGGGCAAATTGAGGCAGCTAATATTACCAACATCTTCTTCGGTACGCTTAACTTTGCGCCATTGCTAGGCGCCTTCATCTCCGACGCCTACTTGGGAAGGTTCAAAACACTAGCCTATGGATGCTTCGCCAGCCTCCTGGTATGTCCATATGATGACCAAACCATCTCTCTTAGTACTTTCATTTCACCTGCTTGGCAGCAGAAAGAATGCAAGGTCACTTGTCATTGTCAACTAAGGCTTCACCCAACGAATAAAAAGAACAGCAATAGCTTAATGCTATTTTTTTCATTAGAAACGAAGAATGTGCAATAAGCCCCAACTGATGCAAGAAACTGATATATAGTGCACATCCAACATATTTGTTGATTTAAGCTCTTCCCAGGAGTGTAATTCATCAACATGAACTCATTTTAATTTATCTAAGCTCTTCCCAGGAGTGTAATTCATCAACATGAACTCATTTTAATTTATCTATTTGCTAAAATAACAGGGGATGCTGGGAATGACTTTGTCTGCATCACTTCCAGCTCTCAAGCCACCGATCTGCCATGAAAAAACCCGACTAGGCGGAGGCTGCAACAGTCCATCAACACTCCAGCTAAGTGTGCTATACCTTTCTCTAGGCTTTCTAATCATCGGTGGAGGAGCGATCCGGCCTTGCAGCTTGCCCTTTGGAGTAGACCAGTTTGATAAGACCGACGAAGAAGGTCGAAAGGGACTAAACAGCTATTATAATTGGTACTATGGAACAAGTACTGCTGCCCTTGTGTTATCTATGACTGTCATCATCTACATCCAGAACAATGTCAGCTGGCCAATAGGATTTGGCATACCCACATTACTCATGTTTCTCGCCATTATCATGTTATTTCTGGGTACCAACCTGTACGTCCATGTACAACCAGAGGGAAGCATATTTGCTGGAATTGCCCAGGTTTTAGTGGCTTCATTTAAAAAGAGAAATCTCAAGCTTCCTTGTCCTCATGATATAAACCAACAAGGATTGATGCTCTACAACCCTCCTTCCAAGGGCAACCGCGTATTCAGATTGCCACTTACTTCCCAGTTCAGGTAAACATCTGTTACCACTAAAGATGAACAGAATTGGAGCTAATGTAGCTAGAGATGTAATCAACTTAAAGTGGAGGAAAAACTAAAACAATGACTAGTCATAGTGAAAGTATTAGAACATCCAACAAACTGAGAAGTGAGAAATGCATTGTCATATGTATATGTGCACACACTTTTACGCGTATAGTGTGCTTCAGGAGTTTTTGCAAGAACATTACAATGAATCGGAGATGGGTTGGTTTTCTTGAAATTTATATCTGCATCAATCCCGAGGCACATTTGAAAATTATGATGTTGCATGTATCTACAAGTGGAAAAAAACGAAATTTGAAAAACATAAGTTCTTGACATTGTTCTATTTTATTGCCAAAACATTGTGAGTTTTCAAAGCAAAGCAACACCAAATAATTAATCAGGTTGTTGAATTTAGTGATTTTTATTCATTACCTCTTACCAAGTTGTAAGACTCAGATACCTTTTATACAGTTGAATATTAAACTCATATAGATCATGCATATCATAACTTGCATGAGTATTTTGTATGCTTATCAACACGAGCACACATAAATATTTACTGATAGATGCTATATTGCTATCTATGCGCTGGGCAAGAAAATGCAGAAATTCATATTTGTTGGTAAATATACACCCTTTTTCCTCTAGTAAATGCATAGAATGCACCACATGCTTAAATGGAGTTAAGACGAAACATGCTGGTCATATCAAACAAAATACTGACCCTTTCAAAGAATTATATGCTAGATGCCATCATAGTTTGATGCATGTTACTCATCCTCAGGTTTCTGAATAAGGGTGCAATTGTAATGGGTGATGATATAAATGTTGATGGTTCTGCAAGAAACTCTTGGGAGCTTTGCAACGTCCAACAAATAGAGGAGGTCAAATGCTTAATAAGAATTGTGCCGGTTTGTATTTCTGGAGTCTTATGCTTTGTCGCATTGGCTCAGCAATTCACCTATATAATCTTGCAAACATTTACAATGGACTGTCACTTTGGGACGCACTTTGAAATCCCAGCAGGCTCTGTTGTATCCATATCCCTTATTGCCCTAACTCTATTCATCCCCATGTACGACCAGATTTTAGTACCAATAGCTAGACGATTCACTGGAGTGGAAAGTGGTATTACACTTCTACAGAGACAGGGTATAGGATTGGCCATTTCTCCCATTTCAATGGTGGTAGCAGGACTTGTTGAACGTAAGAGGAGGAACTCAGCCTTGTCGAATGGAGGAATATCGCCTATGTCAGTCTTGTGGCTTGCACCCCAACTTGTTTTAATGGGTATTGCTGAGGCCTTCAATGCAGTTGGACAAATAGAATTCTACAATAAGCAGTTTCCAGAGAACATGCAAACCCTAGCAGGATCTCTGTTCTTCTGTACTATAGCTGGAGCAAACTACCTGAGTACTGCTCTGGCAAACATCATGAGAAAGGTCACTACCAGAGATGGTCACTCAAGCTGGTTAACAGACAACATTAATCTTGGCAAACTCGACTATTACTTCTATTTTATTGCCCTTATGGGAGTCCTGAACCTTATTTATTTTCTTATATGCTCACACTTCTACCAATATAAGGTAATGTCACTCCATTCTGAAGAATCCATCAAAATACCTACCAAGGAAGAAGAAGCCACAGAGATCGACATTGACACAGATGCACCTAGCAAATGAATAGTGCAACTGCAAGTCTAATTGATCTGGCACAAGGAATATAATTCCAATTTCGAATTAGAACTTTAGAAGAGACTCTAATGTTTGTAACATCAAACAGACCTCTGTGTCATCTTATGGATGTGACAAAAACAAGTGTACCATAGCAAGGGGGTGACATGTTATCTAGCAAACATGAATAAAGAGTTTAAATGGCCTGTCCTGTTGTATTCAAAGTAATGGAGTGTGAGTGATAGCTTATGAAACTTAAACGAGTCCATAATGGTTATGCGACAAGTAAGCACAGGTCATACACCATCTTTTTCTACTAGAGCCTTTAATGTGCAATATTTGAAATTCTTATAGATGCTTTTACGAACATGATTTGCAGTAACTAGCCATTTATCATGTAATAAGAAAAAAGTGAGCTCTATTAATAGGTGAAACAAATTGCCAGGTTGTGTCATCTTTGAACTATTGCTGTCGGTAATCTCACATTCTCACACAGTGTGGGTGATCCTTCGTATACTTAATGTCTAATATAAGTAACTTTTTTTTATTAAAAAAAGTCATGCCAGGTGGAGAGATCTTATTTGATTGCTTAAAATGTTATATGATAAAAATCACAGAAATGTTTATATAGAATAAAGAGTTTATGGTACCAAAAAAATCTTCATTCCAGAAATGTAATGAACATGTCAATCGTTAAACTCACCGAGGAAAGTCGTGGAACAACAACTGGAGCACCACGGACCTTGTCAAGAGCAAAACTTATCCGCAATGGTCGTCCTAGCATTACCTGTAGAATTAAAAGAAAGAGCATGTTTATTTGCCTGTTTATTTTTAACTGAAACAGTTAATATTACAATCTGTTAAGACATTTCTCTTCATCAAACAGTACCTTCCCATCCATAGCATCCTTGGCGCACTTAGCTTCATACTCGTTTGAGAAATGCACAAACCCAAAACCTCTTGACCTTCCAGAGTTTTTGTCATACATTATTCTCACTGCATCATCAAATAGTCTTCATATAATTCTGTTTACTAATACCAGCGTAATGAATATGTAAGGAAGGGATTAAGCATTGCAATTTGTGGGGTAAATAGAATAAACAATAGCAAAACACATGTTGCCACACACATCTTATACCAGGCAAACACCAATATGCCTCCACCAGATAATTCCATGGCATATGCATATTGAGATGTCATCTTTCAGAATAAAACTATATGATAGGTGATAAATAATCACGCCACATATGAGCCTGCTTCAAACAGAAGCAATAGCCATTGACACTGGGGCATACGCATGAAAAGACATGAATGGCAGCATCTATACAAATATGTGGGATAATTTAGACTTACAGAGCAGACAAATGTTCATTGATTGAAGAGAAGTGTTAGTACTTGGTAGATATATACTCCCTCCGTTTTACAATGTAAGTCATTCTAGCATTTCCCACATTCATATTGATGTTAATGAATCTAGATAGATATATATGTCTAGATTCATTAACATCAATATGAATGTGGGAAATGCTAGAATGACTTACATTGTGAAACGGAGGGAGTATATATCTACCAAGTACTAACACTTCTCTTCAATCAATGAACATTTGTCTGCTCTGTAAGTCTAAATTATCCCACATATTTGTATAGATGCTGCCATTCATGTCTTTTCATGCGTATGCCCCAGTGTCAATGGCTATTGCTTCTGTTTGAAGCAGGCTCATATGTGGCGTGATTATTTATCACCTATCATATAGTTTTATTCTGAAAGATGACATCTCAATATGCATATGCCATGGAATTATCTGGTGGAGGCATATTGGTGTTTGCCTAATTTTAAAGTGGCTGATTAATAGGGACTGCCAGGCTGCCAAATGAAATGGAAGTTGCAAAGCAACACTTGCACATATGTAGAGGTGCACACCCAGCAGCCCCAATATACTGCTCATTTTTTTTAAAAAAAACTGCCACATCTGGTATTTACAGGCTCTATCACCAATTCTTTTTACTATCAATAGTATGTTGTTGTCCTAGTATGTAGGAAAGTCAACATGCACAATCCAGATGAGGGCATAAGGTCAGATGGAGGATCACCGTAAAAACTCCAAGGCAACTTTTAAAAAGGAAAAAATAAAGACAAATGAAAAAAAGGAAGTAATGAAAAATGAGTATGCACTAAACAAGCTGCCTTAGACCTTAGTGTGTCAGTACCATTAGAATCCATATTCACGTGTTAGAGATTCCTGGAGCAATAGTGAGTTGAGATGTGATATCGTTGGTCATGTTCCATAGACCAAGGCAATATTTTTCTTTTAAAGAAAAAGGTCCAAGGCAATCATCTATTTCATCAACTTGCATTTGAAAATCATGCTTGATGCTTTACTTTTTCCACAGGAGACTTGGCAACCTGAAGGTGAATACTCAACTTATGCCTGAGATAGATTCCAATAGCTTGAGACAAACAGACAGTGAATACTAATTGTTTGATGTATCTTATCTCTTCCCTAGGTAAGAGTTGTTCTACTATCTTCTGCTGTATGGCACTATCTCAATGGAACTAAGCCCTAAAGTTTTCCTTGTAATTCGTTTTGCATAACAGGATCTGACAGATTCAGCAGCTCTATATTTGCCAGATGATGCATAAGCATTAGAAAGTAACACAACATGCCCATAATCAAATGATTCCATTGTGAGCACCTTCTCTGCAGCAACTTTAGTAAATTCCATGTCACCATGCAAATGCCCTCCTCCCATCAAAGCCTTCCAAGCATTTGCTCCTAATTTATTGTGAGTCAAGCTAGCCACTCCTGCTCAGTAAAGCAATCTTGCTAATTAATTCATCGTACGCGGCAATACACTGGCTGAGATCGAAGGCAACGAAAGAACAAGGATCACATGCTGCAACAAAAGAACTAGTAGAAGGCTAGGAGCTAGCCCTACCTGCCTACCAGGTGACATGCAACTTTCAGTTTATACTGTACGTACGGTGCTTGCCACCGGCAGTACAGTACCCTCCAGGTATCAGAGATGCGTTGCTTCTCTGTAACGAGCATTGGCTGCTATGTCACTCTCCCTAAGCTTTGCTTTCATCCATCTCAAGAAAACGGCGTTCCTGCACCTAATGCACTAATTACCCTATACAGTAGCAGACCAGAGTGAGAGGCCAAGAGCAATGCCAGGTGCAAAAACCATCTTAAATCACACGCAAAAATCTTGACTTGACAGGCAGAATCATTCATCATTTCGTCAAAGGAAAACTCAGCTACCACCACTGCACTGTAACCACCGAGACATTCAGAATTAAGCAAACGAATTCGATCTGAAAGTGCATGTCTAGGACAATTAATCATTAGCTCAAAGGAATTGATCAGCTGGTGTGTTTCAGGCAAACAACAGAGTTCAGTAGTACATAAATATATATCAGCGCGTCTCCATATATAGAGAATCGATTATATAGGTTTGAATTTGAATAAACATTATGCGACCGAAGAACAGGAAGAAAAGGAGAAAAAAGAAAGTGTGACAAGCTCAAAACAAATTAAAAGGCGTTTAACGATGACGACACAGTGAATCATTTCTAGAAGCAACAGCGCATCTGACTTGGCTTAGCTAGCAGCTAACATGTTTCTGAAGCCCTTTTTTAGTTCCACACATCATTGGATGGTTGGCCACTCCTTCCTAATCTCAAAGTAGTAACTCATCTCCAAGTAGCATTTGCCATCATCATCAACAAACTGATTTAACAGAAAAAATTACAGCCATGGTTAGTAAGGTAATTACCTCGATTAACACATCAGAGCTGAACTTGATGAGTTTGAATACCTTTAGTTTAGCAGAATAGGAACCTCTTGCGAACATGCCAGCTGGGGTGGTCTCCTCTTCACCCTCGTACGTGTAGGGCTCTAGCTGGGGACTGAATGTCCCCAGCATCACCTTCTGGTTCTCAACTGCAAGTCAGAATACACATATATGGCACATCATATGACATTATTGGAGTTCATTGTTCCATAGATAAAAGAATACCTTAAGTGCATAATTAAATTTCTCTTAATTAACATATTTCTTTACTGAAGAATGTAGGAAAATCCTCGAATAAAATGACCTAATGATCTAAGACCAGTATCTAAAATGGCATGTCGTCGTTATATCTATGAAGAGATTGCAGCACATACATGAAGATCATATGGGAAATTTAATGGAACGATCAATTTGTGCCGTTGTTTCTAGAAATTCAAGCGCCATTTTATCTGATCTACAAAATAAAATACGCAGATTCAAGTCGTGCGTTGTGTGTCACCTCTTACTCCAGTCTTCCAGACAGTGTTGGTGTACTTGAGGCCTGACACGATGTTGTTGGAGACGATGAAGCTGAAGCGGAAGCTGTAAGTGCTCCCGTCCTTGAGCGCGAAGGCGTAGCCCTTCTCGTCGGGGACGAACGGGATCGGCAGTACAAGGTCCGGCCTATCCGGCGACAGGATGGTCAGGTTCAGCACCTTCACCTCCGGTTCAGCAGTCTCTGCATATCCATGCGCACGCCCAAAAATGTCGTTACAGATCGCACATCAAGAATGTGTCAACGAATTCTGGCAAGAACCATATATAATGATGAATTGGAAACAAGCGTAGATAGATACCTCCAAGCTGTTCAGTATCAACCTGCCCGAGGAGTTGCTCCTTCCACCTCCTCAGGCTCTCATCATCCTGCATTCGCAGAAAAGTTAAAATTATATTCAGATTCAATTAGCATCAGATCAACAACAATGGAGGAATGCAGTGGATTAATTACGTACCTTGTCGAGCTCGAGCTGCTCCTTGAGGGGGACCTGGGGGCCGAGGACGACGGCGCGCTTGTTGCCCTCCTCGTCCTCCTCCTCCTCCTCGACGTCGTTCACGTCGGGGTTCCTGCCCGACGCGGTCTGCTCATGCTCCTTCTCCTTGTCCTTACTGTCCATGGGCGCGCGCGCGCGGGCGGCCGGTGGGTGGGTGGCTCGCGGACGGACGACGGCGGACGGAGCTAGCGAGGTAGCAGCCTACAGATTAACCGATCGATCGCGCGCTGCGGTGGGTGGCGCTCCGTATGTATGGGTGTGGGGGGAGGGAGCGGCTGGGCGCGAGGGGTGGAGGGCCGCGGGGTCGATCGAGCGCGCGGTGGTGGTGGTAAGTACGTGGTGTGCGTCGCGGGGGGCGAGGAAAGGGTCGTGGCGTGCAGGAGAAACGCGCGGCCACGGCGGGACGGGAGAGGGTGCCAAGTGTGCGCGCGGCCGGCGCCTCCGCGGCGCGCGCGCGCGGGATGTCCGCTCGATCGATCGCTCGCTCGCTCGTCGATCTTAGCGGCTTTCCCGGGATCCACCACCCGACGAGTCGCCCCCTCCTCCTCCGCATCCTCCACCGCCACCGACGCCGCCCTCCAACTCGAAGCTCTTCGTCGCCGGTAAAGCCTCTGCTCTCCCGCCTCTGTTTCCTTCCCGCAATCCATCCCCATGGCTCTCACCTTGTTGCTTTGCTACGCTTTCTCTCTCGCGCGATTGCGCGCGCTGGCGTAGGGTTGTCGTGGTCCGCGGACGAGCGGTCGCTGACGGACGCCTTCTCCTCCTTCGGCACCGTCACCGAAGGTAATCCACGAATCGCGACCTTTTGTCACTTGAAACAGTTTCGTTTTAGGGTCTAGAGAATAACCTGTTGAGTGGTGGGCGGTGGGGGACTGGGGGGAGGGTTCAGATGGTGTGCGCGGTAGGTGTTCGATGAAACGGCTCGGAGGAGGAAGTGGGTGTTCCGCTCGCGCGCGACCTCGCCAAATGTTCGATGAAATGCCTGTTAGGGATTTGGTCGCATGCTCGGCCGCAATATACCGGCATGCGAAGAGCGGGTTGTTTGGCGAGGCTGTCAGGCTGTTTGTTGGTATGATGAGGGTGGGGTGAGCCCCAACTCGTTCACATTGGTTGGTGTTTTAATAGCAGCTGCTGGATGGGTAACTTGGTGCTTGCTGAGTGCATCCATGGGTGGACTATGAAGAGCCTGTTGGAATCCAATCCTTTTGTTCGGACCGCATTGCTTGATTCCTATGCGAAATGTGGACGTCCTATGAAGGCCTGGGCATTGTTTGGTGAAATGAGGGATCCTGGTATAGTTCTTGGAATGCATGATTTCTGGACTAGTGCAACATGATCTGTTTGAGGAAGCATTGCTGGTTTTTAAGAGGTTGCTGTTTTCATTTGGACCAGTTCATAATGTTGTGACTATGATTAGCATTGCTCAGGCTTCTGCTGGTTGTGGTGACTTGGATTGTGTGAGAGCGCACATGCTTATTCAGTCAGATTGGGCTTGATTCAGATGTCTCAGTGACAAACTCAATCTTGGGTATGTACTTGAGCTTGGTAGTCTTGCGATTGGAAGAGAGATTTTCAAAAGATCGCTGTTAATATGATGTTGTTTCTTGACGATGATGATGGGTTTCCTTCTTAGGAAGCCAGGCTATTGAAGTTATACGTATGTTTGTTCGATGAGGTCGAGTGGCATAGTGCCTGATAGGGTAGCATTGGTTACAGTGGCGCAAGCTTGTGCACATCTGGGTGATGGAAGGATAGGAAAGTTGGTTCATAACGAGATTGTAATCCGTGGGTTCAGTGGTGAGCTTCCTGCAGTTAACTCTTTAATCACAATGTATTCTAAATGTGAGGATTTAAGTTCTGCAAGACTGTTGTTTGATGGTACAATGGAGAAAAGCTTGGTTTCATGGACTGCAATGGTGTCAGCGTATATAGAAAATGGATATTCCCTAGAAGGGATGTATCTCTTTGCGAAGATGAGGCATGAAGGTTCCTTTATGATTGATTCTGTGACACTGGTCACCTTATTGCTTGCTTGCTATGAGGTTGCTAAGTTTGAACTATGTATTCAACTTCATGCATATTGTTACAAATCGGGTTTGTGTCTGTACAAACCTGTTCTTAATACCCTCATTGCAGTTTATGGTAAGTGTGGATATGCGCCTTTGCGCATAAAGTGTTTGATGAGATGATTTCTCGGAATGCTGTCTCATGGAATACTATGATTTTATCCTACGGTGTAAATGGCCAAGGGAGAGAAGCAGTAGCACTTTTCAATGAAATGGAGAAATCTAGCGAGGATCAAGACAGTGTGGACTT
>CM020178.1:17306365-17388202 GCA_009805545.1 Oryza longistaminata
GGTGGGAAAATTTAAAGGCAGCATGGCCGCGGCAAAGCGTGCAGGGGCCAAGGCCAACCAAGGAATCATTGTGATTGGCCCATGGTTGGAAAAGGAAAGCGGGCCAACCTTTTCGCTCTTTCTCGCTAAACATGCGTGTCCTCGAGTCCAGCCGCAGCCCAGCCGCTGGGGCAGGCGCTGCCTGACCAGGACGGCCGGCCGGGACGACCACCGCCCCGGCCCTCCATCCGCGGGTCAGTGCGTGAACAAAAGCAGTCGGACACCGCAACTCATTGTTACATCATCATGCAGCCCCAGGACTTGCCCCCAAAACCACCACCTTTACTGCACCTCTCGACCTCTCAAGGAGGTTGACAGGGTGGTAACCGATAGAGAGTGTTTACACAGAGTGCTCTCTTTTTAGGTAAAATATAATGCGATGGATGAGAATCAGTGGATAATCTACTTACTTATTTGTAGGGGATAAATTGAAATTATGGGCCATGTTTGGAATGGACATGAAGGGATGGGATAGGATATTAAAGGAAATGAAATGAGGGCTTGCGATGAAAATCAGGTTGGTAAAATTGGATGGCTAGAACTTTTTAAAGTTATTTTATAAAGGCTGGCTGAAATCATTTTTATTTTCCAGTCGGTCCAAACAAGCCATATAATGTGTTATAAATCTAACAAATGCCTATATAATTGTATAAAATAATGGCTGTATAGAAAGTTTTCAAAAGAAGCCGTGTTTTTATATGCATGGCATGAATAATCTGTAATGATATCGGGCTGATAAGCTGAAAATACTCTTTATCCTAGAAAATTTTTTACACAAATAAAAGTATAGCTTTTTATTCAGATTTGTGTGTAAAAGTTATTTTATTTTGAAACTAAATAAGCATGGGACTTGACAGAGTTGAGTGAGCAAGATGGGAGAGGATGAACAGTATTATGACTGCGGTGAGTTTGAGGAAGAGGGGATTGAGAAGATTGAAAATATACGCAAAACGAGGTGAGCTATTAGCGCATGTTAATTACGAATTAACTATTTTAAATTTCAAAAATGGATTAATATGATTTTTTTAAAGCAACTTTCTATAGAAATTTTTTTGCTAAAAAAATGTATCGTTTAGCAGTTTGGGAAGCGTGCACGTGGAATACAATGTCCTTTCTCACCCTATGTCACCACAAACGAACGCTCCCAAAACTCGTAAAGCAAGGGCCAAGGGGTAATAGGTAGGGGTGGTGCGTGAGATGAGAAGCGTACGAGCGTGAAGCAAGCAGCAGTAGCAGACTAGCAGTGCAGCACTCATTGCCTCGGTTCAGTAACAGCTGAACACACTGCCCTGCTTGGCTGCTTTGGGCGCTTGCTTTCTTGTGGGCTTTCTGCAAAGTTTCGGTACGTGTGTGCCCCACATTCTCTTTACCCCTCCTCCTCGAGCTTTTTCGCTGGCTATGTATACATGCACACAGCCACCAGCTCCCTTGCTCATCTTGCATGCGGCCGTGTTGCTACTGACCATGCCTAGCTAGCAAGCTCCACACAGCTTTGACCACTGAGGCCGTTGCTGCTGCCACCTGTCTCCTGAAATAGCTGGAGTCATTGATCGTCTTCTTCGTCTCTCCTCCTCGGCGATCTGATTCTTTTCTGTCACTGCGTTATTGGAGGTGAGCCATGGAGAAATGCTTTGCATTTCGTTGCCTTCCTCTGTCACTAATCTCTATCTCAGTTCTTGGCTTCTTGTAGCCAAACTAGCTGTGTTCTATCTAGCCTTGCCTCCTTTTTTTGTTTTGCCATGTAGGGATGTGGTGTTTGTACTGCTCTTAATAGTAGACCCTTTTCTAGGGAGAAAAGAACGGGGATGTTCTGCTGCATTGGCATATTACTGTTCTGATTTTCTGAATCTTCTGATCACCTCAAAGTTTTTCTTATCCAATGAGAGTTGACTCAAAGATTCAGTTCTCAGATGCCTCTTTGTCAACGTCCCTGCTTCCTGCATATCTTTTCACAAACATATATGTAGGATTAGTTGCTTGCAGAGATAAGTTAACAGTAAAGATTGTTCCATTCTCTGACAGGCGCTCGATGACTGCAAGTGGCGCCAAATCCCGGCGTTTGGCGACTGGAATCTGTGGGTTGATATGCCCGTCACACAATACTTCGAGTCAGGGACCTTCTTCTTCACAGCACAAGCAGAGAAAGATGAGGACCTCTTCAAGGTGCCCCAGTTCCCTTGCCAACCCCTACAACTACAAGAAGGTCTGACAAAAAAAAAACTTGAACTTTCTTCAGTCTTCTTCACCTAACTATTATCATATCAGTTTAGTTCAGTTTAAGGTCGATCATAGCGATTGCTGCAAACGAACAAACGGGTAGACTGATGATTTCGTGACCAAAATGCAGTGCGTTGTTTCGAGTGAAAGGGGAGAAAGAAGACGCGAATGCGAATGCGAATGCTGTGCGAGTGAGAAAGGGAGGAAGGAAGCAGCAGTATCTGAATGAGCAGCAGAAGTGGAAGCAAAGACGGCAGTGGATGAGGAACCTGTACAAGATCTCACCAAAGCTAATCTGCAGGGTGAGAAGGCAAGTAGTAGTACACTGTAATTGTGTTTTGTTCCAAAATCTGTGCATCTTTGCTGGGCCCTTGTGTGTGATGACCAAGTGGCTTTTACTTTAGTTACCTTCTAGTACTATCATGTGATTGACACAAACCTTTTTTGAGATAAGCTGAGCCCTTTGCAAATTAGCTTTTCTTAGGATAATAACAACACTCACACACTACCTTTTTGTTCAAAAAGCTTAAGTAGTGCATTTGTAGAACACTTGGAGCTTTATTTAATCAGATTAAAGTTGACTGTAAATTTCAGGGAGATCTAGTTTGAACTTGACTTGCGATTTTTTTTTGGCCTAATCTAATTATAATCTTTTGTTTGTGTGCAGAAGAAGTTGCTGAGGAATTGCTAGGAGGGTGCCTTGGCGTGAACTGCATCGCTTGAAAAACAAACTAGCCTACAATAAATTTCTCCCAAGGTTTGGGTGTTAGAAAAGAGATGTATGTACATTGTGTGCTGATATGGAAGTAATGGAAACTGATTACTGTTTGGACTCGATTGAATGTGATGATGTCCGTTCAAAAAAATTGAATGTGATGATGATAATAATAATAATATAAAATACGATTTCCATTATGCACCTCCACTGATCGTAAGCTCGTTATAAATCTTAATCGAAATCTTGTCAAGATAGCAAAATTAGGAGGCATCAGAACAGATCGAATAGGATACGCGTGCAAAGTAAAGGAAGGGCCTCACGATACCTAACGCCTTAACGGTGGTGTGGGCTCACCGGACTATCGCGGAGAGAGGTGCTTTCGATCGTCCGTTTTGAAGACAGATTTAACCTCATTAGCACAAGTATTAATAATTATAAACTTGAAACTAACAAAAAAAAACGAGGAAGTTGAAGTTTGGGTTAGAACTTAGAACTGAGCCATAGTCGCACACGCAAGGTGGAGCCTGGAGCCGAGTACAGGGCGCCGTCCCACATGTCAGTGACAATGGCACGGTGCAGTCCGACTTGCAGAGGATCCCAATCCCTGTTCCATACGTGTCTGCAACAAAATCCAATGCGGACTCATATTTTCGCCGATACGAAGTCGAATCGGACTGGGGACAATGCGCACGTACTACCATTAAAATCCACCGATCTACCCGTCGTCTCCCGCCATCGAGATCGATCGATTCCCGTCTCCAGCGATGGCTCGCCGGAACATCCATAGCCCTCATCGCGAACCCGCAGACGCGCGCTACGACCTACAAGAAGCGGAAGGCGGGCTGATCAAGAAGGCCGGGGAGCTCGCCACGCTGTGCGACATCCCCGTCGCCCGTCGTGTGCGCCGGGCCCGACGGCGGCGCGCCCCACCTGTGGGTGTCGCCGGAGGGCGGCGACGCCATCGAGAGGTACCGCGCGCTGCCGGCGGAGAAGCGGGCGAGGCACACGCACGTGGCTTACCTCCAGGAGGAGCTTCGACAAGGAAGAGGGCCAAGCTCGCCAGGCTGCGGCAGAAGGGCCGCCCCGGCGAGCTCGACCCGCCGGACGCCGTGCTCGACGGGATGTCCCAGGACGAGCTGCAGCAGCTGCTCGGCGTCCATCGACGCCACGCTGCTGGCCACGGCCAAGAGGCGGGAGGCGCTCGGTTGCTTCCCGGCGCCGACGACGACGCGATGTCGCCGGAACCAACTCCGTCGGCGTACACGGTTACCGGACCAGGAGGTGCATGCACCGGCGACAGTGACCCCTTCCATCCGTACAAACGCCGGCGTGACGCTGATGCAGCCTGGGTACAACAACGTCCGTACATGGCGGCCATGGCGTCGTGGACATGAGCGGCTACCAGGCAGATGCAGATGATGCCGAGCAATGGCAGAAACAACCACGGCCAGCTCGCGTGGGGAGGCTTCCCAGCCATGCAACGCCACCTTCGTCCAGCCCGTGTACGGCAACCTCCAATGCTGGGACAACAATGTCGTCGACGGCAACGGCGAGCCCCTGCGACGCCATCGTGCCATCAGCTGGTGACCCTACATGGACATCGCCGGCAACGACGTCTACGGCAACCAGATGCAGCCAGCACCGGCGGCAAACGCGGGTGGCACGATCCGGGCGCGTGGGGCAACGACGACGGCAGCCGTGCAAAGCCATCGTGCCATCATCTGGTGACCCCTACATGGACATTGGCGTCTACGGCAACCAAATGCAGCCGGCGGCCAACGGCGGCTGGCACAATCCGGCCGGCACATGGAGCAACGACGGCGAGCCGTGCAACGCCATCGTGCCATCAGCTGGTCACCCCTACATCGACATCGAGTGCGACCTGACGGCAACTACATCGACACAACCGTGTTCGATTACCAAACCACCAGCACCACGACAACTTCATGGGACGCGCCCGTCCAGTTCATCGCCACGGGCAGTGACGAGAGCATCGTCACGAACGTTGGCCGGCTGTGACGAGACGGAATTCTCCATTGACGATCTCCTCCAGTGCTCCGACGCCTCCCAGCATTCTTCCGGCTCGAGGAGCTGCATTATCTCAGTGATCTGGCCGATGGCTTCGACTTTGGATGCAACTTCGACGTGCTATTGGACTGAGTGATCTGCAGTAAGGTCTAGAGTAGCCGTCGCAACACGGTGAAACCCGGCAATTTTGGACGCTGGATGGCCGCCGGATTCAACTGATGTTGCCACCGCCGCCGCCAAGTTCCCGAGCAATTTTCCTGGCCAACAAGCGAGGGACATGGGCTATCTATAGGTTTGATGCAAGGAAAAGACCTTGTTGTTTTGGAAACCCGCAGTTCAGCTCGGAGAAGACCTAGCAGTTCTGTCAGACCGGCAGCTCTGCTTGGAGCTTCATCCAGCAATTTTGTAGCTCTGCTTCGATGACCGATAATATTGTAGGTTAGATTGATTGATCCAGCAGTTTTTAGTAGTCTGGAGAAGATCCGGCAATTTTGTAAACTCTGCTTGGTTGATCCATCAGATATGTAGCCACCTGGAAATTTTGTACCTCTGCCTTGATGTTATCTGGTAATTTTGTAATGTACAAAATACCACATACTAATTTTGTTGTTAATTTAACTCATTGTATCTTTTGGCAACAATACAATCAACCTTCAATATGGTTTTCTACATCACATTGAAAAGTTAATCCTATGTTTAACGTCTAAGCAGTGGACTCAAAACTCATAACATGTAGTATTAAGTATAGTATAATAAAAACAACTTACTGTTTTCCTCATCGCAAGCATTATTAAGATTAAAGTAGATTTAAGATATATTGTTACTACATGCAGAAATAATTAGCTTCAGCTATTCCTTTTGGAACTGCATAAATACAGGATGATAAAAATGTTGCTACTTCACTTACATACAAAGAGGTTGATTCTGTACGCTCAAACCAGTATGTTTTTGTGCTTAAAGAATGTACTTGGTCAAATCCCACTTAATGCGTAGCAGCAGTTGTAAGGCCTTCTCCTAATCCTAAAGCTGCTGAAACCAAAGAAGACCAAACATGAACATCAGGTGTTTCTCCATGGTCGATCATCTCCTCAAGCCATAGCAATGCATCATATGTTCTACCAGCAGAACATAAACCTTCAATGACATTGTTAAATTCGCCTGCCTCAGGTCTATGATGACCTTAACCATCCTCTCCATAATCTGTGCTGCGTCGATGAACCGCTTTCTGAACACAAGCCGCTGATCAAGATTGAAAATGTCTCTTCCGAGCAACACAACCAAGCTGTTTATCCATCCTTCCAAGGTATCTGAGTGCCCTCATTGATTGCATCGAGTTGCAAAGTCCCCTCATTAGCAAGTTATATGTTTTGACGGTCGGCACGAGATCATTCTTAGGCAATTCCTCCTCCAACACCTTCACAGCCTCATCCAACCTGCCTTCCCTGCATAAAGAAGTGATCTTCGCCTCATACATGTATATTGTTGGCTTGAACCCCTTCTTGCCCATCTCCTTAAACAAATTGTCTGCCTCATTCAATCTTCCCTCATCATAGAGGTCAATAACCATAACTTCAAAGCTTGCAACAGTACGCCCACCTCGAACTACCAATGCCTGATCAATGATTTCCTGGGCATCCTCGATACTAAGCCAGCAAGCATAGGAACACGGAGAGATCGCCGGCTACCTGAAGACCTCAACCCTTTCCTAATCACCTTATCCAACACAATCTCTGCCTGCTCACCTCGGCCAGCCGCACAGAGCGCCACCAGCAATGCCCGGTACACCACAACATCTTCGTCGCATCCCTTCTGCGATACGCGCCACAGCATGGAGTAGAGAACGTGTGTGGCCTCATCGAGCATGCCAGCATCGCAGAGCGCAGCACGATCACGCGATAAGCGTCCTTCTCTTGTGCGAGCACTGGTTAGACATTTCGTCAAGCACCTGCAGAGCGATTCAGGTCTCCGCGCACGGCACAATCCCGTGATCAGCGAGGTGAGGTCTTCTGACGCTAGAGAGACTTCCGGCTCCCCGCGAAGTCCGCAAAGAGACGGGCCGCTTCGGGAAGCAAACCGTCGGAGAGGAGGCGGCGGAGGAGGGCGGAGAAGGATCGTGACCAAGACGGGGCGAGGGAGGATGGGAGGGAGGAGCGGAAGACGGAGACGGCGGCAGCGGGAGGGAGGTGCGGGATGGAGGCGGCGAGGAGGGAGTCGGCGAGGGGAGGACGGAGGATGCGGCGGAGGAGGGAGGGGAGGAGATCGGAGGAGGAGGCGGAGGCCGCGGCGAGGAGGGAGGAGTGGACGGCGTCGTTGTGGCGGTAGGAGGAGCGGCGGGTAGCGGCGCGGCGCGTCGGCGTAGAGATGGACGGAGTCGAGGGGGCTCTTCTGCCGGCGGATGGCGCCGGCGAGGTGCGCCGGAGTCAGCACCCGCGGCCACCGCACCGGCGTGGCGACCATCGCCGTCCCGGACTTCCAGCAACTGGTTTGCTGTTGGAGTTTGGACTTCGGAGTGGCCGTGCACGCGATGGTTTTCGTGCTACTCGGCCTGGCCCAATCTGGTAGCTGACTCCACTTGCTCAGCCCACCTAGTAAACTTGTGGGCCCAGTTGTAATATGGACCGAGAGCCTGAGTAGGCCTCAATACCGTCCAAACTCCAGAGTCCAATCTGTTAACACCTCCCCCTAATGTAAAATCGATTTGAATCCCTGGAGATAATATGCCTAATGCTTTCCAAAAAAATCAATTGCTTTCTTAAACAAAGCTGATTCCCTGGACTGTAGTTTCCATCAAGAGAACCTTTCTAAAACATTGGACGCAGCTAGGTATCGGGCGTCTGACCAGTGGCGAAAAAAAAATCAGACATCAGATGATCAAATGTTGTAGTTGATCATCGGTGATTGATGGTCAAATGTTACATTTGATTATCGGTGGAACATCGAAATCGAAACGTCACAATAAAATATCTATTGAAACATTTCACTGCGATAAAACACAAAGTTTAAACATCAAAACATTTTTCATTAGAATATAATTACGTGATATCTTCTATAAAGATTTGATTGCAATAAAGGACGGTGTATTCGGAGTATAATTTAAGATAAACGATCATTTGAAGTTCGTTAATGAAGTCGTTCGTTGCATGAAGAGGAGCGAGCATATGGAGCGCAAGAGAGCGAGAGGGAGAAAGAACTCGAACGCAAAAGGCGCGCCAACCACAATAGCAGCCAGGAGCCAACGAGCGGGTGGGGGATCGGCGGCGGCGGCGGCGGCGGAGAGAGCGCGGCCGAGGTGGCGGTGGTGGTGGTGGCTGAGAGGAGCGAAGCGGAGGCGGGAGAGCAGCGCACGAGCCGCCATGGCGGCGGCGGAGACTGCGGCTGCGACGGCTGGTTAACCGCGAGCACGGCGCCGCTGTACTCAGAGTGAACCACGTCAGGGTCGGGAGAGGAAAGAGGCCTCAAGTTGCTAAGCCCACCAAGACTCGTAGCAGACCAGGCTGATTCTGCCTATCCGGCCCGTAGATAATAGCCCGAAAGAAGCCCAGCATGGCAGCAGCAACCAGCAAGCAAGCAGGTCAGGTTACCTGGTTCCCCAGGCCAATTATGACAACTGCGTTGCCAACTTTAATTTAATTTATTTATATTTTTCTGAGAAACACGGTACACTCATAACGCTCGCACACTCACTCATATGAACACATGCATACCCTATTCTATAAGTATCTTCGGAAGACTGGAGTGACGTATAATATAATTATACGCTATAGCGCATGATTTGGATATGGTATTTCTGAAACCTGATGGGTGTGAGTTATTCAATTTTTATAGGTGGATTGTTTGGCAAAGTTATATTTGGACAATATATTTGTATACCATATATCGCCCTATCATATGATTGAACCATACATTTCATTTTTAACCTTAGTGGCTGCATCGTTCCGCCCCTTCTTTATACCCCCCTAAAATCAATCATACTCCTACTTAAACTTGTCTCATGTTTATTTCTCACTAGGTTGCACGATTCGTACGAAGTTAAACTATTTATTGCACCGTGCATCCTGAGTCCTGACTTCATTAGATTTGATATTCTAATCCATCCGTTTCATATTCTTAGTCGTTTTGATTTCTTTTCTAGTTAAACTAAATATATAGAAAAATATAGTAGTATTTCCAACACAAAATAAACATATTGCTCCCTCCCTCACATTCAATTAGACACGGTCAAACTTAGCATGATCTCTAAAACTAATTTTTAACTTCAATTTATGTATATACTATAATGTTTGTAACAATAAAATCATAATCATATAAAAGTAAGTTTAAATGTTAATCTAATGATATTATTTTTATCGAATAAAATTTAGTTTATAATAAAATAGTTATTGGTCAAATTAAACATTCTTAAAATTTATGCATGACTTATTTAATGGGATGGATGGAGTATCGAAATATATTCAGATCAAATGAAATTAATTGTTTTAGATATTACTAAATTTTTATATGATATTGATCAAGCTTAGAAAATAATTTGAGTAGGAAAAAAATTCAAAATAACTTATAATATGAAATTAACTTATAATATGAAATGAAACATAGGGAATACAAATTTAGTACGGAAAACAATCACGGACACAAGGACGCTTGATGGCTTGAGTAAAGCAATCTTGCTAATTAATTAATTCATCGTACGCGGCAATACACTGGCTGAGATCGAAGGCAACGAAAGAACAAGGATCACATGCTGCAACAAAAGAACTAGTAGAAGGCTAGGAGCTAGCCCTACCTGCCTACCAGGTGACATGCAACTTTCAGTTTATACTGTACGTACGGTGCTTGCCACCGGCAGTACAGTACCCTCCAGGTAGCAGAGATGCGTTGCTTCTCTGTAACGAGCATTGGCTGCTATGTCACTCTCCCTAAGCTTTGCTTTCATCCATCTCAAGAAAACGGCGTTCCTGCACCTAATGCACTAATTACCCTATACAGTAGCAGACCAGAGTGAGAAGCCAAGAGCAATGCCAGGTGCAAAAACCATCTTAAATCACACGCAAAAATCTTGACTTGACAGGCAGAATCATTCATCATTTTGTCAAAGGAAAACTCAGCTACCACCACTGCACTGTAACCACCGAGACATTCAGAATTAAGCAAACGAATTCGATCTGAAAGTGCATGTCTAGGACAATTAATCATTAGCTCAAAGGAATTGATCAGCTGGTGTGTTTCAGGCAAACAACAGAGTTCAGTAGTACATAAATATATATCAGCGCGTCTCCATATATAGAGAATCGATTATATAGGTTTGAATTTGAATAAACATTATGCGACCGAAGAACAGGAAGAAAAAGAGAAAAAAGAAAGTGTGACAAGCTCAAAACAAATTAAAAGGCGTTTAACGATGACGACACAGTGAATCATTTCTAGAAGCAACAGCGCATCTGACTTGGCTTAGCTAGCAGCTAACATGTTTCTGAAGCCCTTTTTTAGTTCCACACATCATTGGATGGTTGGCCACTCCTTCCTAATCTCAAAGTAGTAACTCATCTCCAAGTAGCATTTGCCATCATCATCAACAAACTGATTTAACAGAAAAAATTACAGCCTTCCGCTTCTTGTAGGTCGTAGCGCGCGTCTGCGGGTTCGCGATGAGGGCTATGGATGTCTTCCGGCGAGCCATCGCTGGAGACGGGAATCGATCGATCTCGATGGCGAGGAGACGACGGGTAGATCGGTGGATTTTATATGGTAGTACGTGCGCATTGTCCCAGTCCGATTCGGACTTCGTATCGGCGAAAATATGAGTCCGCATTGGATTTTGTTGCAGATCACGTATGGATCAGGGATTGGGATCCTCTGCAGTCGACTGCACCGTGTCATTGTCACTGACATGTGGGACGGCGCCCTGTACTCGGCTCCAGGCTCACCCTTGCGTGTGCGACTATGGCTCAGTTCTAAGTTCTAACCCCAAACTTCAACTTCCTCGTTTTTTTTTTTGTTAGTTTCAAGTTTATAATTATTAATACTTGTGCTAATGAGGTTTAAATCTGTCTTCAAAACGGACGATCGAAAGCACCTCTCTCCGGATAGTCCGGTGAGCCCACACCACCGTTAAGGCGTTAGGTATCGTGAGGCCCTTCCTTTAACTTTGCAACGCGCATCCTATTCGATCTGTTCTGATGCCTCCTAATTTTGCTATCTTGACAAGATTTCGATTAAGATTTATAACGAGCTACGATCAGTGGAGGTGCATAATGGAAATCGTATTTTATTATTATTATTATCATCATCACATTCAAATTTTTTTGAACGGACATCATCACATTCAATCGAGTCCAAACAGTAATCAGTTTCCATTACTTCCATATCAGCACACAATGTACATACATCTCTTTCTAACACCCAAACCCTTGGGAGAAATTTATTGAGGCTAGTTGTTTTTCAAGCGATGCAGTTCACGCCAAGGCACCCTCCTAGCAAATTCCTCAGCAACTTCTTCTGCAACACAAACAAAAGATTATAATTAGATTAGGCAAAAAAAATCGCAGTCAAGTTCAACTAGATCTCCCTGAAATTTACAGTCCAACTTTAATCTGATTAATAAAGCTCCAAGTGTTCTACAAATGCACTACTTAAGCTTTTTGAACAAAAAGGGTAGTGTGTGAGTGTTGCTATTATCCTAAGAAAAGCTAATTGCAAAGGCTCAGCTTATCTCAAAAAAGGTTTGTGTCAATCACATGATAGTACTAGAAGGTAACTAAAGTAAAAGCCACTTGGTCATCACACACAAGGGCCCAGCAAAGATGCACAGATTTTGGAACAAAACACAATTACAGTGTACTACTACTTGCCTTCTTCACCCTGCAGATTAGCTTTGGTGAGATCTTGTACAGGTCCTCATCCACGGCCGTCTTTGGCTTCCACTTCTGTTGCTCATTCAGATACTGCTGCTTCCTTCCTCCCTTTCTCACACGCACAGCATTTGCATTCGCATTCGCGTTTTCTTTCTCCCCTTTCACTCGAACAACGCACTGCATTTTGGTCACAAAATCATCAGTCTATATGTTTGTTCGTTTGCATCAACGCTATGACTTAAACCTAACTAAACTGAGATGATAATAGTTAGGTGAAGAGACTGGAGAAAAGTTTAAGTTTTTTTTTTCTGTCAGACCTTCTTGTAGTTGTAGGGGTTGGCAGGGAACTGGGGCACCTTGAAGAGGTCCTCATCTTTCTCTGCTTGTGCTGTGAAGAAGAAGGTCCCTGACTCGAAGTATTGGGTGACGGGCATATCATCCCACAGATTCCAGTCGCCAAACGCCGGGATTTGGCGCCACTTGCAGTCATCGAGCGCCTGTCAGAGAATGGAACAATCTTTACTGTTATCTTATCTCTACGAACAACTCATCTTACATATATGTTTGGTGAAAAGATATGCAGGAAGCAGGGACGTTGACAAAGAGGCATCTGAGAACTGAATCTTTGAGTCAACCTCTCATTGGATAAGAAAAACTTTGAGGTGATCAGAAGATTCAGAAAATCAGAACAGTATATGCCAATGCAGCAGAACATCTCCCGTTCTTTTCTCCCTAGAAAAGGGTCTACTATTAAAGAGCAGTACAAACACACACATCTCTACATGGCAAAAAAAAGGATGCAAGGCTAGATAGAACACAAGCTAGTTTTGCTACAAGACGTCAAGAACTGAGATAGAGATTAGTGAAAAGAAAGGCAAGGCAACGAAATGCAAAGCATATCTCCATGGCTCACCTCCATAACACGGTGACAGAAAAGAATCAGATCGCGAGGAGGAGAGACGAAGAAGACGATCAATGACTCCAGCTATTTCAGGAGACAGGTGAGGTGAGCAGCAACGGCTCAGTGGTCAAAGCTGTAGTGGAGCTTGCTAGCTAGGCATTGGTCAGTAGCAACACGGCCGCATGCAGATGAGCAAGGGAGCTGGTGGCTGTGTGCATGTATACATAGCCACGCGAAAAAGCTCGAGGAGGAGGGGGTAAAGAGAATGTGGGGGCACACACGTACCGAAACTTTGCAGAAAGCCCACAAGAAAGCAAGCGCCCAAAGCAGCCAAGCAGGGCAGTGTGTTCAGCTGTTACTGAACCGAGGCAATGAGTGCTGCACTGCTAGTCTGCTACTACTGCTTGCTTCACGCTCGTACGCTCTCATCTCACGCACCACCCTACCTATTACCCCTTGGCCCTTGCTTTCCGAGTTTAGTGCAGTCATAATACTGTTCATCCTCTCCCATCTTGCTCACTCACTCTTGTCAAGTCCCATGCTTATTTCGTTTCAAAATAATTTAACTTTTACACATAAATCTAAATAGAAGGCTATACTTATATTTGTATAAAACTTTTTTCTAGATATAGAGTATTTTCAGCTTATCAGCCGATATCATTACAGATTATTCATGCCA
This sequence comes from Oryza longistaminata, assembly GCA_009805545.1. NCBI lineage: Eukaryota > Viridiplantae > Streptophyta > Magnoliopsida > Poales > Poaceae > Oryza > Oryza longistaminata. The sequence goes on from CM020178.1 coordinate 17,319,796, forward strand.
TGCATATAAAACACGGCTTCTTTTGAAAACTTTCTATACAAGCATTATTTAGACCAAATATTATAGGCCACTTGTTAGATTTATAACATATATGGCTTGCTTGGACGATGGAAAATGAAAATGATTTCCTGCCCATTAAAAGATAACTTTAAGATCTAGACATCCAATTTTACCACATCATTTCATCCAAGCCCTCATTTCTTTTTCTTTTTTTTTTCTCATGTCCCATTAACCAAACAGACCCATAATATTTAATTCCTTCCCTACAAATAAGCAAGTAGATTATCCACTAGTTTCTCATCCCATCTGCATTATTTTACCTAAAAAGAGCAGCACTCTGTTAAACACCTCCCTGATCTCTATCTGTTACCACCTGTCAACCTCTGAGAGGGAGAGTGGCAGTAAAGGTGGTGGCTTTTGGGGGCAAGTCCTGGGGCTGCATGATGATGGTAAACAATGAGTGTGCGTGTCCGATGCTTTTGTCACGCACTGACCGTCGATGGAGGGCCGGGGCGGTGGTCGTCCCGGGCGGCCGCCCGGTCGGCAGCGCCTGCCCCGCGGCTGGGCTGCGGCTGGACTCGAGGACACGCATGTTTAGCGAGAAAGCAGCGAAAGGTGGCCGCTTTTCTTTCCAACCATGGCCAAATCACAATGATTCCTTGGTTGGCCGGCCCCCCTCTGCACGCTTTGCCCGCGCCATGCGCCTTTAATTTCCCACCCCCCCTGCCTTTTTCACCACTTCGCCATTACGGTGATCAGGTCCAGGCTTTGATTACAGCCGTGACGAAACCTGCGTAATCTTGTGTACTTTTGGGTGTCTTATTTTTCCCTTTCCTAATTTCTACTCGCTTGCTTTTTATGCGTATGCATATCAAACTGTTAAATAATATTACAGTATAGTTGCTTTAAAAATCATACTAATCTATATTAAATTTTTTAAGTTAATACTTAATTAATTATGCGCTAATTTGTTCCTCTGTTTACAAGTGCCATTTGGTGCTTTCTAACTCCCAAGCTTGTAAACGGTGATTTTCCTAAAAAAAAGTTATATAAAATATTCTTTAAATACTTTTTAGAAATTTTTTAAGTTTATAAGAGTTAATATTAATTTGTTTATACTCTCAGATAACTATAGAAAAAACATATAATCTTTCTCAAGCAGTGCCTACTTACCTGTGGCTCTGGGCTGTCATTTCGATTGGAAAGGAGAAAGTTCTGTAATTAGTACTAGTAGATGGAAGAACTAGTACTTACGGAAAACAAGTTACGAGTTGCTGCTGATTAGCTCGTGTGTGTGTAGTCGTCGTACGTTGAGTATGAGTCAGGTGCGTGAGGTCTTGTACTCTTGTGTATGATGTGTGTCATGACCCTTTTCTGAAAGTCATTCGGTGTGCCACTACTAGTCAGTTCGCCAGAGCATGTATGGTGGTACTATGGTATGATGCTGAAGTTACATGATGGTGGTACTCGGTAGCACTTGGGTATAATAATACATTCTTGGTAAAGAGAGGAGTTCATGATTATGTATGTATGATCACCCCATTGGCAGCATGTACTACCACACAAATCAGTTAAAGCAACTTTAATTTAGCCAAGTTGGTATTACTACCTGCAAAAATGCTTTGGATTTTTCATGTATTGAAGTTTCAAATTAGGCTATATACTGCACCACAAACTACAAAGTTAACAAAAGGAATTACTTCTGGCCGGTCTCAGCAAAGCAAAAGGAAGCTTAAGTTTACTGCTAATCTAATCTAAAGTTGTTCTTCAGAAAACAAAAATCTAATGTAAAGTTGTCTACCTAAAGTTACAGAGCAATGATCCGGGCCATGTACATGTGGATACCTCTATATGGGCCTTTTTGTTGGGCCAGCTAAGAACCTTTCGGAATCTGCTTTGACAAAGACAGGTGCTTAGGAACCTGGCGAAAATTTTATACTTCACGGCCCACATATATAGCTACCCAACATCTTCTTCCCCTTCTTTTTCCACTTTATCTTTCTCCAAGTTTTAACATGTCTTCTCCTCCTTTTGATTAAAAGTTTACAGCCTCTCTCTTTAGGCTTTTGATGTACCCTCTCCTAATCTTTTTTTTTTTACCTTCTTTTTGATGGGTAGGCCTCCTAATCTTAGGTACAGTGACAGTGCAGAGTGTCACAAGTGACATCTAGATCTGCTTTTCTTGCCAGCTATAGCTCCTGCAGGCAGCTGTAGCTAACAGTAATTAAGCTTCTGATGGTTCTCATCTACCCTACTTTGTGTAGGTAATAGAAATGGTCAATTTGACTTTCTTGTTGTCCATTCCATGGCAGAGCATAACATGGGGCACCGGGACCACTGGTCTGATGCAACCCCCTGCTTTCGTTTTTGGTTTTCTCGGTTCTGAAGTTTGAACAAAAGCTGTAGCAGTGTAACCGATTGTTAATCTGCAGAGGCTGCAATGCAGTTCTAAGTCATCAGGTTATCAAACAGTAACAGTAATAGAACTGCACAGTTAGAGACACAAATCCTAGCAGTATAGTACAATACTGTAGTGGAGTAGTAGTTACAGTGAGCATCAGAGCATCAGTTGCAACTTGCAAGCCAAACATTCATCAGTTAGATCAGTCTGCCTTTGTAATCATGAGTTTGACAGGCATTTCATCATGCCAAGATATGATTATAATAATTCTGTAATGCAAAGTGTCACAGCCAAAATAGGACTTTTGTGCATATTTTCTCCCACTCAAACAAAAGAAGACAATATAGTTTGGTGATCAGAAAGAACATAAAAAAAAAATCAGAATTAGTCACATCTATAAGATTATAACCACTAGCACTCAGGCCAGGCCAACAAACTATCACAGGAATGCAGATAGGTTACTTTTTACTTCACTTGGCCCGGTCCATGTCCCATTCGCACACGGAAAACTCTTTTAGTGACCCTATGTCATCTGAATGATTATAAAAATATTTTAAATAATAATAAAATATATCATTAGTATGTAACATCCTCAAATTTTAAACTAAAATTTGATTGCATCATGCTGGCTTTTAATTAAATTTGTTTGGTTCAAAAATCTATTTCTTGTTTATTTAAAAAAAAATTGGTTCAAGTATTATTAGAACCCTTCCAATTTATTCCCTTTATTCTAAACCCTAGTGAATTTGAGCAAATTCTCTCAAATTCAAACCATAGATTATTTTCTTAGTTCACCCTAATGTTAGTAAGGATTTGCCATACTTTAAACCCTAGTGAAACCCTTCCAAACTCCTAGTTTGAATTCAAATCTTTTCTAGGGAAATATTCAAAATTCCTGAAATCTACTGTTCATTGCACTCAAGGTGCTCGACAGAATGCCCAGCCCAGCTAGAGCAGCCCAACTCCAACCCAATCTTGTGCAAAGTTTAGAATTGGTCCTAGGGGACCACATCCCACTCAAAAACCGTGGTTCTCTTTACCTCTTCCTCCCTTTCACGCGCGCCGACTGGCAGCCGACTTTGCCGCGCGACGAGCCGCCGCGCGTCGGTCTCGGGATCTATCGCACGTGCCCAACAGCCTTCGCTAGTGCCCATGGGAGCGGTTGATCCGCCCAATCCGACCGGCAGCTGGAATGACGATGGCGGTGGCGGCTGTGACAACGACGACGGCAATGGTGACGACTTCAGGTGCAACGGTAATGATGGTGGCTTTGGCTGTGGCGACGACGGTGGTGGCTCCAATGATGTTGGTAGCTTCAGGAGCTATGGTTTCGACTGAATTAGTTTTTCTGAATTTTTATTTTTTTTTCACGGAAACTGGTTTCGCAGACAGGCGGCATATGTGCCCACGTACGAAAACCCCATATTCGCACGCGGTTGCGCGCGCTGCATGTATGAAAATGTGTTGATTTTCGAATACACCTAAATGCAGCTGGCTGCGCATCACTCACATGTGAAAATGGATTTCGGTCATCTGCGAAAATCGTTTTTAAGTAGTCCCCTATCTTTTTAGCGATTTCTGCTCCGTCCTGCTGCACTGCTGCTACCGCGTACATATACAGTACCGCCTGAATCTGGTGGCCGCCGCACGTTCCATTCGCGCCGACCATGAATTAACTTGTTCTAACACCGCGCCGTCCTTGCTCTGATCGAAGCTCTGATCACCACCCAGCCAGCCGGTCGGTCGACGAACCTGGGTAAATAACAGCCACTTGATCCACACAAGATGGCACTCCACACAGATACGTCCAACTAAAATTCCAGCCTCCTTCGTCTTGCCCATTGGCTGATTGGCTTCGCGCTGCAGTCCAAACATAGGGCATGTTTGTGGAGCTTTTAAGCTTTTTTTGATCCAGATTCTGAGAAGCTGTAGTTGTAAAATTTAGAAAATAAATTAAAAGCCAGAAATTAGGAAACTTAGCTTTTCTAGATTTTGATAAGCTGGCTACTAACCAGTTGCTTCTTAGAATATTAAACTCTCCAAACATGCCGATAGAGTACTGTACCGTAATACAGACATGCATTTCACCGTACGTGCCTGCAGTAGCAGACATGCACATGTACAGATGTACTAGCGCAGTTGCGCTACCTGCATGCGTATATACGACCGTGTGCATGCATATGCATGGCCCGGGAATCCACGGCGTCTCGTGAACGTGCCGACACGATTTGATCTAAAGCTTTGCCCATGAGTCCGTGACAAAGCTAGCTAATGGAGACAAAGCTAGCGCGCGAGCACATGCACGTCACGGGCCGCGCTAACTTACCCCCACGCTATATAAGCCGACCGTATATAGCCATCTAGCTACGTACTCCACCACACAACGTACACGACCAACACCACGACGACGCACTTAGCTAAGTTAGCGTATAGTCTCTGATCGATCCGATCGATTTCCGACGACGACGATGGCCGCCGGGAAGGTGAAGGTGAGCGCGGTGGCGCTGGTGGCGCTGGTGGTGGTGGCGGCGGTGGCGATCAGTGGCGCGGCCGGGCTGTCGATGTGCGGCGTCGATCGGTCGGCCGTGGCGCTGTGCCGGTCGTACTGCACGGTGGGGAGCACGGAGAAGGCGCCGACGAAGGAGTGCTGCAAGGCGGTGGCGAACGCCGACTTCCAGTGCCTCTGCGACCGCAGGGACATGCTCCGCAACCTGGAGAACATCGACGCCGGCCGCGCCACGCAGATCCCGTCCAAGTGCGGCGTCCCCGGGGCCTCCACCTCCTGCAAGTAATTTTACATTAGGTGATCGATGATCATATCACTCTAGCTAGCCAGCTGCAAAATCACACTCTAGCTAGCTAGGTGATCGACGATCGATGATCACTAGTGTGCTTCTTGTGGTGAATTAAGTATTGTTGGTTAATTAAATTAGGGGGGCTAAGTATGTGATCGAGTAATTGCTAGTAGTGGCCGTGTTATGTCAGGCGGCCGGGCCATCGTCGCGTCTTATTTTGTTCTGTTGTTTTGATTAGTTCACGTTCTGAATGTCGCCAGGCTAGCTGAGATGTGCTCGTGTTGCTCTTGCATATATGCATGGCGCAGTCTGCCTGTCTCTATGTATCAATCTTATGATTCTCTTGTACGTCATTGCTGTGTGTCTACCTTAATCGTGTTCTCATAATAAATTTTGCTGCTTGTTTTGATCTAATGGTATATCTGAAATTGGCCCAGGAAGTATTAATTACTGATTAAACAATGGCGAGATTAATGGATGTTTCAGTTGGCTAAAATCAAAATTTTCCCATTTTTGCATGAATTTATCAAAAATTCTTGTTTCCATATATAATTTCTTCGTGACATGCAACGTAAGAAAATCATAAGGTATTTAGTAGCAGCAACATAAGAAGAAGAAATCAATTCCTTGGAATTTCCCCAAATGTGTTGTCTAAAATAAATTTGCATGGAATTTTCTTTTGATAATCTCTACCAAATTGCATGAAATTCTTGAGATTTCTGATCTCTGAAATTTCAGAATGCCCTCAAAATTTGGAACATCAGTTATGGGCGAAAATTCATTATGTGTCCATGAAATTGTGGCCAATCCCTTCTATACCTCCAAGTTTTGTCCACTTCCTTATATGCATTTGAATGTTGGTTTTGATCCCTTTTGGACCCATTTTGTTAGTAGACCATTTAATTCCTATAAAACTGATCATTTTGTCCTTATGTATAAAGAAATATGAAAATTTGTATAGTTTATTGTTGTTGGAAGTATATAAGGTTGTTATAGAAGACTATTATATTCATGACTTCATTGCACGAGGTATATTCATGGTAATGTTTATTTTTACATATTGATAGAAAAAGTTTAATATTTATTTTATTTCTTTATTAAAAGAGTATGCGCAGTATATTTGTGTAATGCTAGTTTTGTTGAATATTATATGAAAGGAATGCTATCCAAAACTATGTTTACCATTTTAGAAAATGCTCTCTCTCTATATATATAATATTAAAACTTCGATGTATAATACTTTCTCATACAACAAATTTATGAATATTACAACCACACAACAAATTACTATATTCCCAATAATAGATACAAATTTCTACATACTCCTTGCACATCCAAGGTTAAAAGCGATATTTTTTACACCTATTAAACGGACAACTAATGGTGAATTGATGGGAAGGCTGTGGAAGGGATCAAAACCAAAATATAGGAGTATACAAGGGAGTGAAGAAAATTCAAGGGTATAGAAAAGATTGGCTAAGATTTAAGAGGAATTGAAGGAATTATCTCTTTTTCTATTTGTTGGAAGCATGTAAAACACCTACTACTTCTGTGCAATCCTATTAATTGGGCCAACACATGGACACGGGGGGAAGGAAAGATGTCCCTAATCTCCCAACATGGACCTATTGACTGTTGAAAAATAACTCACTCGTGTCCTCCAGATTAAGGGGATCATTAAGGGGATCTCTAGAACGATGTACTATCACTCGTGACCTTGTAACGAATTGGTTAGGCCCACTATGCATGTTGTTCTTTTTTTTTTTTTTTTTTGCAGGGAATGCATGTTGTTCATTGATAGGGCCCATAGTCAATGGACAATGCTACAAGCCTACAATGGCTCGATTCGAAGAGCGTATGGCACAGGATTTACTAGGAATACATACTTGCGAGGTAGTTTATAAAATGTATCTCTACAAGTCCAAAGTCTATGAGTATGTCCTTTGATGTCGTTGAGACGTTGATTGTAAACTCAAGTTGAGACGTTGTTACATAGAAGTAAAGGACTCAACATCAAGCAATTTATAATGAACTAAATATCATGAAATCCCTTGGAGTACCCATATGATGAAATCTCCTTTGATGTCAACTGGGCACCCTCTCTCTTTTGGAGCTCCTCTGCTTCTCTATGGCGAGCTATATGCCTATATAGGTAGAGTGGAGAAGATGGTCGGTCAATAGCGTAAGGCTCGGGCTACCAAGATGATATCGCCTAATTCTAGACTCTCCTTGGCTAGATCTGGCAAGGTGGCTAGTAGACAGCGGGCGGGGCGAAGGAGACCTAAGCTAGTGCACAAAAGTGGCGACAGGGTGCGCTGGTGGTCTTGTAGGTGGTAGGACTAGAAGCCAGCCCGCGGAAGGGTGTTGGTTTGGTGTGGTGGAGGGCGCATGCTACGAACATTTGGATGGTGGAGCCTAATATAGTGAGTGACATACCACAATGATACGATTGTACGGGGTTCCAAGCGAAAGCCTAGGCAGATGATTTGTTGGGCTAATAGCGGGTACACCTTTGGGCATGGTAATCCCCTTGTGGCACTGTTGAGGTACCTCCCTCCTCCCTATCTTGACAAGAATTTTTAAGTGAAAACCATGTCTAGGTTCCTTGGACGGGTGACGGCGGCATCCTTGGCATTGCAACCTCCGTGGAGACTTTTTTTTGGGAGACTCCGCTATGTGGCTATGTGGTACTGTTGTAGGCCTAACGACAATCGGCCACGCATAGCGATGACCGGTTTGGTGCCTGACTCCCCTCTTAGTAGCATGTGTTTGTGTGGTTGGCACATGGTTCCTAGGTGTACCAACTGCCACGTGTGCTCTGGTGCATGAACAATGTCAATAGCCTTCTGTTGATTACAGTATTTCTTGAAACTTTTTCCCTCGATCTTAATAACATTTGGATTGAGCACTGATAATCTATTAGACTTTGTTCGACAGGATCCTCAAATTTGACAAGGACCTCCGTGGTAACCTTGAGTTAGATCCAGTGAAGCAACCAACATATCTGCGACTCAACTCCAAATCTCAATTAGTGCCGAATCCGTGAAAGTAGCCATAGGAATTGTTGACAGGTCAAGAGGGAAGCACGTCTATAGAGGCCCTAGAATATGATCGATAGTCGCAGCAATGCCACAGTTCCCCAACGATTGCATCTTTTATTGGTACATGGTTCTCCATACAATCTGGAATTTTGCTTCCTTCATTCAGTGTTTTTAGAAGGATGGTTCTCGAAGTTTATTGGTGTAATCCTTTTGCAAGGCGATGTATCAGGGAATATATTTCCCGCTTATATACTTTTTCCTCAAGCTTTAAATACATTTTATGAGTCCTAGAAAAAAAATATTTGGATGCATTTTTCTTCCGTCATCCCGTAAGGTTACACCACGCTATTCTAGTTACAGAAAGAATACTTCGAGGGTCTACCTATAGTGTTCCTTTCTTCCTTAAAAAAAGCCTCCTATATATTTGGCGAATATTTTTAATACTGAACTGTAATTAACGCATAGTGTTAATTAGTGTAACTTTTGGTACTAGATCATATTCTTAGGTGCTAGAAGGGACACGTACCTGCAGGGCCGTGAAGAACCCCCAGTTGGGGGAACGGGCCTGTTCACTTTGTTGCCAAAACAAACCTTACCAAATTTTGGCATTGCCGAAATTTTGGCAAATATAGTTACTAAAATTTAGTAATAAACTAAATATAGCCACTTTTTTGGCAACTTTACTAAAATTTGGTAAGGTTGAAAATGGCATCAAAGTGAACAGGCCCCACAGCCAATCATCTCTGACTCATCCCAGCAACCGTGAATCAGCTCAGGGAAAAACTGCGGAAAAACGTAATCACATATCAATGTCCTATGCTAGTAGCCTGTGGTTGTGCAACATTTCAGCACTCTACGACATGCAGAATCAGACAAAAAGGGAAAGAAGGCAAGTCCCTACAGGCTTCAACGCGTGAACTCGACCATAAAATTCAGTAACTTCTCACAGGCAGTAAGAATTTTTACGCACCGAATGCTTCATTGCGTGCAAACATGCCCTGACCTGGAAAATCAGAAGCTTGCAGTCCGCTTGAAAAAACAATACTGTTAGTTTGACCAAGTTTAGATCCAGTTGCTGTCTCGTGACTCGGTGACCATCACCAGCATCTCCTAGTGGTGACTGCTTCGGAACTGAAAGCAACAAGAGCTAAACATTGCCCATATCCACCACGACCAACATCTTTAGAAAAAGAAATAGACTGATGCACCGCAGATCAGAGCTTCCATCAATTGCTTTCTGCAAGATATCCAAACTGTTCATAGTACGGCTCTGATAGTCTGATTCTCTGAATGTTGTCCCAAGATCCAGGTGCAGCCCATGCCGTCGTGTAACAGGCGGTAAGTGCCAGTGATGAACAAACAAGAGGTAAGCGGCCGCAGAAAGCCAGAAACGCAAGAACCAAGCATCTCCGTATCACTGCTTTCTCGCCCATCCTCTGCCACCCCAATAGTGCACTGCATACACCTTTTATATAACCAGATGACACGCCGTGCCTGAATGCTTCTGCATCTTCTTTTACTGAATAAGTTCCACTGCTGCTTAGATTCGCTGACTGTATCCGCTGCTCGGATGTTCCATGATTGCTACACATAATTGTCCCCTCTTTCTACATGCCCTGGTTCTGTAGAACAAAAATAACAAAGAGGGTGAATTAAATGGCCAAAAAAGCATGATATTTGACTATTCATGTTCAAAATGAAGCAAATAATTACAGAAAATACGACGCAGAAGAGCACATGTATAACGGACAAGGTGGTGCAATTGAAATAATGCAAGTTTCAGACACCTCTGCTGTGATTTTATCCTGTGTGCGCGTGCATACGAGGGAGATGAGCCATCTGGTGGTCTCCGCAGTCCCCACTGCTCCCTCTCTCGCTATACAACACTGTCTGCATGGTATGGCACAGGGATATGCATATGCCTGGCATGAGCAGAGCCACAGGGGTGGGCAGGCACACACACAAGAGCCATTGCACCAGCCTCCGATTTATATAGTCTCCAGCATTTGCTCCCCTTGTGTTGCTTCTCTAATCCAGGCACACCACCATCCTCCCATTCTCTATCCATTTGTTTGAAGAAGGGTTATGGCCAATGCTTGCCCCACATCTACCACAAGCTCCTTGCCCCTCTTCTTCCTCTTCTGTTTCCTGCTCTTCAGTCATGCTCGTTGCAATCAAGGGCACCATGGCAGCATCTCAGGTACCCCTTTGCATCAGATTGATATCTTGTCTTTTCTTCTGTTCTCCTGCATCTATTAACTGTGATTTAGGTTGACATGATAAAACCTATGTATTTAAATGTTTCAACTTCATATGATGTCAAGGTACAGACTATGGAGAACAATATCCTCACCAAACATTACCTGAAGAACATATACATTTGCAGGAGAACATCAAGGTACATATGCCATCTTGCTATTACAAAGTATGTAATTAATTGAGTTTTGTGTTTTTCTGTTCCTCAAGTATGTTTTCTTAAAACTTTAGTTTTATGTTTTATTATGTTCATTATATATGTCAAGGAAAAAAGCTTTCCCCCAACTGTCAGCTTCCTTGGCGCATACCATATAGTTCTGGATGGACTTTTCAGTAGGAAGAAATGGTTGCATCTATCAACTGTGCACTGCTTGGCATCTTTTGCTAGGATGAGAAAATGATTGGTAGCAACTTGCCTCCCATCTTTTCTCCTAAAGTAGTAAGAAAAGACTTAAGAACGAGACCAAACAAACATGAATGCCAAAGTTAAATCAGAAAGTATGTAAATATCTGGAAGATACTATGGTTAAGATGATCTTCAAATGTATGCCATTAGGTCCTAAACAAGGAGAGGCTGCCCAAATATGCAAGGAGAATGTTGATTGGTTCAACTGCTCCAATATGCACATACAACGAGTGCAGAGGGTGTCGATTCAAGTGTACTGCCGAGCAGGTCCCAGTGGATGCAAATGACCCCATGAATAGTGCTTACCACTACAAATGTGTTTGCCACAGGTGATCATTAATAATTAAGAGGAGCTTCTGTTATGAGTAGTAGTTTGCATCCATTTTATTCTCTTTTTTCCCCCTTCTACCCTTCTAGGCTCAAAAGGTTCATTTTTTCCCCTTTTGTTTTAACAAGTGGCCAGCTAGTAGAGGATTAGAGGACATTTTGTATTTTATGTTCAGGTTGTGGACTGGTAATTTTGGAAGTAAATGTTAAAATTTTTGAAAAACAGCTTATTTATACTATTGTGCAGACAAAATGTTCCTTGCTTACGTATTGCACCACTGTTTTTAGTCTATGAACAAACCTCCATAGAGTTGTCTGCCAGAATAGCCTTGGAGCTCTCAGCTGGATCATCTGGAACTAGTGGTCTGCAACTGTGCTAGCCTTTCAAGGCATATAAATGCGGTAAATGTTCTATTGCATTTGAAATTTCTCAGTACCTTCTTCATTCTGGGCTGCTTCAGCTCTCATGGGCTTTTGTCATTCGTCTTTCCATAGTAACAACCATCCGTACAATGAGCAGTAAATTCATCTAGACAAATCACAGAAGAAGTTAACCAAGAGTAAGGGTAAGCAATAAAGAAGACTTTCGTGCAGACCACACTCCTTCATTGAAGTAGACATTGCATTCTAAATTCAATCGAGCAGATATTTATGAGGAAATTGCCAAGACTCAGACAATCACATGCACACTGACCTTAAAGTTACCAAGTAAACTTATCAATAGTATTCCAGTAAAAAGAATCAATAGTAGTTCAAAAATATCAATTGAAACCGTTTCAGTCCAAACAGGGCATTTATTTTGCAAGCAGAGAGCTTGCAGAGGTGCCTTGTATTTATTCAACAAAATATTTTTAGAGGATTTGTCTTGGTAAGAAACATTTATTAGCTAAACTTCTTTTACTGGAGGTGTAAGGACAAGAGTAACTCATGCTTATTAGAGGATACTGACAAACGTAGTCACATTCAGACAGTACTTTCCTTTTGCAAGAAGTGCTCTCTTCAGTTATTTTTACCCAGGTCACATAAATTACTACAGTCTTTTACAAGCCACTGCTCACCCAATATACTCCGTAGAAGTTTTGCTTGTGCGTGAGTGTGTGACATGACTGTCAAGCTGCGGCTGCAACTAGAGTGAGACGAGCAGGTAGCAGAACTATGGTGATTTGACTGATTGGCCACCTAGGATGGCTATGCCAGGTCTTGTATAATCTATATATATGGTTTACCGAACACCGAGATATGCACAGATAATTATGGTGTTTTATGGTGTCTGCTTGAACATTATTCAATTAGTGAACAAAGGAACTGGTGAGCATGTGTCCAAAGAAATATATAGTAATGTCTCAGTTGACTGAAAAACTTCATAAATTCCTAGTTCTTAAGCACACAAAAATCAAAAGCCCTTCTGGGTGGGAGTGGGACACATATACTAATTCTTTTATTCAGTTGGTAAGAGGATACTTGAAGTCTTGAGCTAAGAAATAGACTCAGCAACTATTTCAAACATGGCCAGCTCCTATAGTGTGACAGGTGATGTGTACAAGCCCCCAGAACTCAACTTTATAAATGGTCAGCCTTGCAGCAATGGAGACAAACTCTGCAAGCAAGTAAATCACACTATTTCTGACTGATTACATGTGAAGATAATAACTTCAACACAATAACACATATTCCTATTGTAACTTCAAAAATTCAAGTGGCTTAAGGACCAGCATTGCTGATCTCATAATAAAAACAAAAGGAAAATACTAGTAGAGTGGTATTCTGAGAGTGACACAAGAGGGAAGATGCATATGGTACAAGGAACGAAAGCTGCCATGTAGTGGCCTGTGGCTCTACCGCTCCAGTGCTACCCTTTGGAGGTACCGTGGTAGAATGAGGTCACCATTTTTCTTAAGAATAGGTCGTAGTTGCTTCCTGTGAGGTGGTCCTGCGTGCAAGGAAGAAGGCATTCACATGGAAGCAAGCAGGAGGATCCATCTCGAGCTGTTTTGTTTTGCATGACAGAAGATGGCAGAATGGTCCCAGTACGTTGGCACACGGGTCATGCACCAAGGTTGACGTGACCACAACACCAAGCATCATAGCCTTGCAGGCTGTAGCACCTCCGTATCTCCATGGTGTTCATAATTGTTAGTGCCACTAAAATATACCCTAAATTAGAATATGCTTCTAGATCAGGAGCATACAGGACAGGCTAATTATTTTGACATCAGGAGTAGATATTCTGGGAAAAGGGATGTCATGGAATAGAAGAGATGTGTCATGCGGAAGCAAATCATAGGATTGGCGCAAGCTCAATGGCATAAGAGGTTTTCTCATGTCTAAATGTCAGTTACTACTATATTTTGCATGCGGCTAAATTCCATTTTCATCAACAATAATTAGATGGAATGTAGAAAGGAAAGGAAAGTAACTTACAGTATTATATGCATATTATTCGACACCTTCAGCCTTAATTCCAACAAAGTAAAAAGATCAACGCAGCAGAGGTTCAGACTTTAGAGGCTTCTTAGTCAGGATTGAAATTGTGGTTCAGCCTGAAATCATTTCGAAAAATTTCATGATCAGAAAGCTGCAGAACCACGCTTTTTCAATATACCCACTGAGACAGATTTCATAGTAAACATTAGCAGGATCATAGCTTCTTAGCTCAACCATATGTTTCTAGCACATATGGAATCTGAAAAATAAAATGCTATTTACCATGTGAAAGTAAAAACGAAACAGATACGATGGATCACTCCATGGATGCCAAAGAACTATATATGTTTGGGAACTTTGAATGAGCCTGCAACTGAATCAAGCAAAATGAAAAAAAAACAAAGAGCACCACTATCTGAGTACCTAAGCGCCTGCTTGGGCTGGAAAAACTTATACTATAGTTTGCTTCCATCAGGGTGCTTAACTACCTGGTACGATTTTCAACCTTGTCGCAATCTCCAAGTTCCTTGGTGAAAAAAAGCCAAAGTTCCAAACCTCCAAAACAACACTTCATGTTCCTGAACCAAGGAAGCCGGGTAATAATCAGGAGAACTAACTGGAATACAAACACAAAAAAGGGCAACACAGTACGTACTTGGATATCTTTTCAGTTTGACTTATCAAGAAACTCACAATGGCAAACACTCATCGTTCAGCTTCAGGGGGAAAAAAAGCTTAACAACTGGGATATAATGATGTTTCAAAAGCTCCCTCCAGAATTATAGCGTCCCATGTCAAGAATGTCAAATCAATGAACAGACACGATAACAAAGGATTTGGCACATTTGGTACACAACAAAGGATCAAATAGATGCTGCTATGTTAGATAAATTCCACAGCGTCAAGTAAATTTCCTCCTTGTGGGGATGTGAACTACCTCCATTCACAAACTCATGAATTTGTCCATCCACCTCAATCACACTCCGTCCAATGTTCTTTTTCATACCCTCAGCACTCATCAATTTCCTAATCCTGAAAACATCATCCCACATTCCTTCATCAGCATAGATATTGGACAGAAGAACATAGACTCCAGAGTCATCTGCTCCGAGACTGGCCAGACGCTCAACTGATAGCTCAGCCAGCTCCACACACCTATGGCTTCGGCAGGAAGCAAGAAGAGATCCCCATAATTCAGGAGTCGGTTCCATCGGCATTGTCTCTATTGTGTTTCTAGCCTGATCCACTCGTCCAGCACGGCCAAGGAGATCAATCAATGCACCATAATGTTCCACCTTAGGTTCTAGTCCTAAATCCTTCTCCATTCTGTAAAATATCCCTAAACCCTCTGAGACTAACCCAGCATGCGTGCAAGAAGTCAACACAGCAAGTACGCTAAGATCATCCATTGGTGCCCTTTCAGTTTCCATTTGGTTAAAAAGCTTGATGGCATCAAGTCCATAACCATGAGTTCCAAGTCCAACAATCATCACATTCCAAGTGACCACACTCTTCTTGGGCATGCTTTCAAAGATCAATTTGGCAAGATCCAAACGACCGCATTTCACGTACATATCTATCAAAGCTGTTTGCACCACAACATCGAACAACACCTTCTTCTTCTCCAGGTATGAGTGCAGCCACCTGCCTTGCTCCAGAGCTCCCAGCTGTGCACAAGCTGCAACAGCCCCAACTGCAGCTACTCTATCAGGCTTGATACCACATCTTAGCATCCTCTGGAAAAACTCCAAAGCTTCATTTGGCTCCCCGAATCTGACATAGCCATCGATGACAATACTCCATGAGATCACATTCCTCTCAGGCATCTCCTCGAACAGAACCCTCGCTTCATTCATTCTCCCATGCCTGGCATAACCATCAATCATGGAGTTCCAGCACACCAAATCCCTGTCAGGCATTTGATCAAACAACTCACGTGCACGATCTACACCACCTGCCATCTCTCCGTACCCATCGATCATGGTGGCCCAGGAGAACGCGTCCCTCTGCGGCATTTCGTCGAACAAATCCTGCGCCAGATCCACCTGCCCACACCCAACGTACCCCGCCACCATAGAGTTCCAGGAGACGAGGTCCCGCACGCCGTGATCGAACACCTTCCTCCCGGAACGGCAGTCCCCGATCCTGCAGTAGAAGCTAATCAGCGCGTTCCTCGTAAACAGGTCGGCGTCCAACCCCGTCCTCACCGCCTCGGCGTGCACCACCAACCCCACCCTACACCCGGGCGCGCAGCCGCACGCCTTGAGCACGGCCGGGAACGTGTAGGCGTCGGGCGCCACGGCGGCTCGCCGCATGCGCGAGAAGTAGAGGAGGGATCTCCGCGGGCTCGCGGCGGCGTGGAGGCGGACGAGGGTGTTCCAGGGGAACGCGTGGCGGGAGGCTTCCTCCGCGAGGTGGGCGAAGACGGAGTCGGCGTGGTCGGCGGCGGAGGGGGAGGCGGAGGCGGAGGCGAGGGCGAGGAGGAGGAGGTTGGAGAGGCGCGCCGGGGAGGCGGCGAGGTGGCCGGAGGTGAGGGGGAGGGCGTGGCACTGGAGCGCGTGGGAGGCGGAGCTGCAGGCGCGGAGGCGGGAGAGGAGCGTGGCGAGGGCGGGAGGAGGAGGACGACGAGACATGGCAAGTTTGATTTGGGACGACGAGGAAGCGGTTACGAAACGACTCGTTTGGACATGAACTCTAGCCTCGGCCCCTGGGTCATTTTCCAAATGGGCCGTACCTAAAATGATCAATTGGGCCGAAGAGAAGGGTATATATTGTACAGTGTGAATTTCTTTATTCAAAAATGGCAGTGGTGGACATGCTGCACTCCTGTACAATGAATATGAACAAAGATATCTCCAGATTCATAGTATTAAAATGTATCATATCCAGTGCTATGTTGGTTTTATGGGACAGAGGGAGTAAATGTTAGCCAAGTTTAAGAACAGTAGCCAGTAGATTAGAGGAACTGTTTTATTTTTTAGTGTATGAATCGCTGTTGGTTCTTATAGAAAACAAACTGATTTATGCAAAATTCTAGTGAGAATATTGTGAATTTAATGGTCCCATCCAGAGAATTAGCCCTGATTATAACGTGAGACTTTAAATTCACTAATAAAATACCCGTGTGTTATAACATATTTCAAATTATATGTCTTAGGTTGTTAGCTTAAAAATATATATTTCTCAGAAAAATAATATAGAATTTACAAGCAAATATCCAAACAAAAAGGTTAAGCCACATACACAAAATACCATATTTATCCATCCTTAAAAAATCCTATCAACTCTAGAGGATGGCAGATTCGATCATCATAATCTCTCCCTCCCGCGGCAGCTGGCTTCAGGTCTAATGGTTGTTTTCTAGGGCCTGCTTAACTGAGCATCTCCGCGCTGACTTTAACTCCTTGGTCCTCCTGGTCTCTTGGCAGCTATGGAAGGAATGAAATTCCAGGGTTTTTGACTCGACGCTCTCTTCGGTCTTAGTGGTTCTAGAGTCCATCATCTCGAAGGGCCATCTGTGGTCTTCCGCTGGTATTGCTGGTTTTGGGAGTTTCTTGGGAGTGTAGTATGGTTCTGCCCCCCTCCTGTTGATCGGAGTTGTATTTAGCCGCCACATTAGTTTTTCTTTTTCCTAACTGTAGTTTTTTTATTTTGCTTTTTCTTCCTTCCCCTAGCATAGGCATGTCTGGTAACAAAAACTTTGTCTCCTTCTAATATATTGACGTGCAATTTTTTATTAATTCGTGAAAAAAATAGTACAGATAGGTGTTAACAACCAAATTTGGTAATCCAAATATCGGAAATGGAGATAAATCGAAGTGGAATTCAAGATAGAAGTTGTTCTGGAAACAGAGCGAGAATCGACTAAAAGTCCAAATCGGCTACGAACAGGATCGGCAGAGTTCGAGTCAGATAAGGTTGGCTGATTGAGCCGATACCGACAATGTGGTGCCGTACACGTTGTTAACAAATTTATCTCCATCTCCGATACTTGGATTACCAAATTTGGTTGTTAACAATAGGGAAGATGGATTGTCGGGTGTGAAATTATCACCGAATTTGTACGAAATTCATGAACCCGCACGTTTACATGGGTAAATATAAATTTAGTGAAGTCAGGAATTTATCGTTGGTCCGTGTATCTTCAAGCGCGGTGTGCACAGTGCAAAATTGGATGTTGTTAGAGTGAGCAAATACGGTGTACGTTCACGTTGAAAGACGAGAGAAAAAACGCTTCAATTTAGAGTTGACGGGGCGCGGGAACATAGGGGCCGGATGAATCCACAGCCACCCCCCAGTTATAGTATAGGCAATGAGCGCGGGAGGCGACCGACGCATGCAGCTTCCCTCGTCGGGGAAGACGACGTACGACCCCGACGTACTACGCGCGCGCGCACGCACGACGGGACGGCCGGCCTCCTCACCTCGCGCGCACGCGCCGCGCCGCTCTCCTCCTGCTCGCGTCCCGCGTGCCGGCCGCCGCCGGCGCGGACTCGGAGTTCGAGGACGGCGTCTCGCCCAAGTTCCCCGGCTGCGACAACCCCTTCCAGAAGGTAAGTAAATCGCCGCGTCGATCTCGTCGGAGATGACGATCGTACGTGACGGTGGCATGCGTGTGTGTGCAGGTGAAGGTGACGTACTGGGTGGACGGCGACGAGAGGAGCAGCCTGACCGGGATCACGGCGAGGTTCGGCGAGGTGCTGCCGGCCACCGGCTCCGACGGCGACAAGCGGAAGGCCGTGGTCCCCGCCCCGAAGACCGGCTGCGCCAAGTCATCCGCGCCGCTTGCTAGCTCCATTGCCGTGGCGGAGCGCGGGGAGTGCACGTTCCTGGAGAAGGCCAAGACGGCGGAGTCCGGCGGCGCCGCCGCGCTGCTCCTCATCAACGACGAGGACGGTCAGTACGTAATATATAACCGATCGACTGCATTTCCATTGTGCAATGTGAATACCATTTTTTTGTAATCAAAATAGACAAATTTTATGGTACTAAGAAAGTATGTCAGGTCAGGGTTTGAAATTTCGGAACGAATTTCGGAAATTTCGCCCCCCACCGAAATGCTTATATCTTGCCCCAAACTTTCGGTTTTTTGCAATTTTTTGTGAATTTGGTCAAATTTTATTCAAATCCATTCAAAATCAGTCAAAATTTCAAAAAAAATCGTATGAAAAAAATCCGAAATTTCTGAAATTTTGGTTCTTTCGCTCCTCTCCGAAATTTTGGTTCTTTCCGAAATTTGAAACCCTGGTCCGGTTAACTAAATTTTACACTAAAAATTAGTACTTAGAGGTATCCATTATCTGAAGGTATATATCAAATTTATATTAGAAAATATGGTACTCTTTTCTTTAAAGATGGTAAAATTATCCAATTAACATTAGGGTTCTTCGTGTAGATTTGCAGAAGATGGTGTGCACCCAGAACGACACGGTCCCTAACATTGGCATCCCGGTCGTGATGGTGTCCCAGTCTGCCGGTCGCAAGATCCTCTCCGGCATGGACGGTGGGGCAAAGGGTGAGAGGCTGAAAAAAAGAATTAGTCTGTCGAGAAGCTGAATTCATTTCTTGCTGCTGTTTTTGTGAACCATGTGCTTCTGATTTCGCTTCATTTGCAGTCGACATTCTGATGTATGCACCGGAGAAGCCGAGTTTCGATGGCGCTATACCTTTCCTCTGGCTGATGGCCGTCGGCAGCGTGGCCTGTGCGTCCGTTTGGTCCTTCGTCGTCGTCGGCGACGAGGTATATCAATCAATCCACACAAAATATGTTCAGAAGTTTAATTTTATAAATTATTATACGTTTTCGCAAAAGAAAAGGAGTGAGACAAAATTCATCGATCATGTCACATCACATGCATTTTTTTTTTTTTTTTGGAGAAAAGGCCAGAGGCCCGGCTTACTTGCAAGCATAAGAGTTTTTCATCACATGCTTTTTTCACTGAAACGAATGGCGCGAATTTAAAATATGACTTTGATATGGCGGCGATATTATTTTGTCCAGGATAAGAATGCTCCTACACTGGGTGGAGAAGAAGCTGCTGACTCTGAAATCGTGGAGCTGCAGACCAAAACCGCGCTCGTGTTCATCGTCACCGCGTCGCTTGTCCTGCTGTTCCTGTTCTTCTTCAAATCCACCTGGTCTGCATGGCTGCTGGTTGTGCTGTTCTGCCTCAGTGGTCTTCAGGTGCATGCCAATTGCTTACCCAATCTGACAGTTTGGTTCAGTTAATCAGTAAACTAACTAATACTGTATAGCTTTGTTTCATATCTTCTCTGACGGATCCTTTTGTTTTTCAGGGATTGCACTATGTTGCCTCGACTCTAATTGTAAGGTGTGATCACTGAAACCATGCAACCTTTTGCATCATCGCACCATTGATTCTGAATTTCTGATAGTACTATTACTTGCTTGCTGGTCTAACTGCTGCAAAGTTGATTGACAGAGCTTGTGATCGGTGCCGCGAAGCAAAAGTAGCTCTTCCTGTATTAGGGAACGTGACAGTGGTTACACTTGTCATCCTACCACTAGCTCTGATCTTCGTTGTCGTTTGGGCTGTACACCAGAATTCACCGTTTGCTTGGGTTGGTCAGGATCTTATGGTATGATTTGTTGTGTGCTCCAAGTACAGTGCAATTATGATTTCCTTGTCATCTTTGCTCATGGATTGCTCCTTTTCATTCAGGGTATCTGCATGATGATTCTTGTATTGCAAGTGGTTCATCTGCCAAATATCAAAGTGAGATCATCAAGAACATATGATGCCTTGGTTTAGTAATAAATATGGCAATTGTAATCATCTTTTGTACACTGATGTACTTGAGATTATTTTCAGGTTGCAACAGCGCTTCTTGTGAGCGCTTTCATGTATGACATTTTTTGGGTGTTCATATCACCCTTCATATTCAAGAAAAGTGTCATGATCACAGTAAGTTTGTTTCTGACAAAGTGCAAATAATGCAAATATCAGTGCAAGAATATCCTAATCCAATTGGTATGGGCATACAGGTTGCTCGTGGTAGCGATGAGGGACCTAGCCTTCCCATGGTTCTGAAGATGCCAAAGGAGTTTGATACATGGAATGGCTATGACATGATCGGATTTGGGGACATTCTTTTCCCAGGACTACTTGTTGCTTTCAGTTTCAGGTAAAAACCAAAATTTTGTTCTCTGAATGCATCAATGCGTTCAGTTAATATCAGAGAGTCTACTGGATACTACTAGTGATCAACTGTTCATTCTCCTGAAAATTTACCGTTATTTTTCAAGATAATATTTACCTACTGTTCTTGAGTTGCAGGTATGACAGAGCACATGGCAAGGACTTGACTGACGGCTATTTCCTCTGCCTAATGATCGGTTACGCCTTCGGTACGTGATATTATCCGCATTTCTGAATCACAGAAGAACAAAACCATTGATATCAACTATCAACACTGTCATCTCAATGCAGGTTTGTCATGCACATATGTTGGCCTGTACCTAATGAAGAGTGGACAGCCAGCTCTCCTCTACCTAGTCCCATCAACACTAGGTACCACATCGATTCCTCTGCTGAGATTTCAGTACAGAAATCTTGAGCTCCAACACCTGTTTCTTCTCTGAAATTATGCAGGAACTATTGTCACGCTAGGTGCGAAAAGAGGAGAGCTAAGTCAGCTCTGGAATGCTAAAGTATAGCTTGTGAAATATTGATACTTGCTTGCAGTCTTGCAGCATTGTACTAGTTAGAGAAGCGATCATTGATCTGAATATGAGAATATCTGATGGTTGTTGGTAAATATATCATGCCAACCATCTGCACGAACTTTGGTTAGATTTCTTTTCAGTGTACATTTATCATGAATGGTGATTATTAGTGCGAAGCAGTATGCTCTGGCTGTAAATGTCACGGCTGTGATGTAAATGTGAACAGAATTATATTCTCTGTGTCTTGATGTGTTCTTAACTGGGTGTAATATAAAAAATCCACTTTGTTTCAGAAACTTCAGATGTTGCTCAAGTATCTGTACTCCGTTGTTCCTTTCTTCTCGACTGTAATTTCAAGTGTCGTCAAATTGAACTTTACAAAAGGGCAAGAGATCTGCGCAGATCCCAATGCTCAGTAGGTTATCTGCATTGCAGTCATCGTACGATAGCACATGAACTCGAGCGTAAACGCTAAGATAGTGCATGGGTGTCATTACGCTTGATTATTGCAGTTTGCAAGACCAAGGGCCTGTTTAGTTCCCCAAATATTTTTCCAAAAAACATCACATCGAATCTTTGGACACATGCATGAAGCATTAAATATAGATAAAAAGAAAAACTAATTGCACAGTTATGGGGGAAATCGCGAGACGAAGCTTTTAAGCCTAATTAGTCCGTGATTAGCCATAAGTGCTACAGTAACCCACATGTGCTAATGACGGCTTAATTAGTCTCAAAAGATTCGTCTCGCGGTTTCCAGGCGAGTTCTGAAATTAGTTTTTTCATTCGTGTCCGAAAACCCCTTCCGACATCCGGTAAACGTTCGATGTGACACCCAAAAATTTTCTTTTCCCCAACTAAACACACCCCAAGTTCTCCACACTCCCCTCTCGTTTTCCGCACGCATGTTTTTTAAACTGCTAAATGATGTGTTTTTTTTAAAAAAGTTTCTATATAAAAGTTGTTTAAAAAATCACATTGATCCATTTTCTTAAAAAAATTAGCTACTACTTAATTAATCACGTGCTAATGGACTGCTCCAGTGTTTCCCAACCAAGAGCAGCGAACACATACAACATAGTAAATCAATCGCGATGTTTAAACGTTGAAAAAGGTCGAATTTTCTACAAAATTACTCCCCCCGGTGGTTAGTTTCGTTTTGAGCTAACCAACTTCCAAAAAAGAAAAAATAGAGGGAGTACAAACGATGAACGGGCCAAGAATATCGAATCTATATATACTCCCTCTACTTTTTAAATAGATGACGCTGTTAACTTTTAAACACATATTTGACCATTCGTTTTGTTTAAAAATTATGTAAATACATAAGATATATATCATACTTAAGTTACTTTTAGTGATAAAAAACTCATAATAAAATAAGTATTAATTATTGAAATTTTTTGGTCAAACACGTGTTAAAAAACAGATATAATATGTACACCTCAGTCCTTAAGAAAAAGATAAAAGCATATTCTGATATTCAGGTTTCATAGCTAGAATTGAGTATTTTTTATGGAGGGAGTACATGTATGGACAGACACTGTATGAACGATGTATGTATTGTATGTTCGTACTGTACAACGCACCGGATGTCCAGAGTCGTCCGATCCCCATCCAAGCGCGTGGAACAGCACCAACGTGAATGCGAGCGTGAGTGGATCAGTGGAAATGTATGTTCGCATCTGCGCGTCGAGTCCAATTTCGTGAGCGAAAACAACCCTGAAGATTCAGAAAATCGCCCATTTTGGGCCCTCTAGCAGTTCTTCCTTCCGTTCCTTCCCTCTATCTATCCTCCTCGTCCTCGCCACGCGCGAGGGCGGCGTCGATCGGTTCCCCCATTTTTCTCATCGATCCCTCGTGGCCTCCTCCCCGCCGCCGCGCCACCTCGTCTCGAAGGTATTCTTTGTCCCATAACCGCCTCCTTCGCCGACGAGCCGGTGCAGGGTGGAGATCCAAACTTGTATTTCATTTCTTTTTCTTGGGATGAACTCATAGGCCATAGCATCCTTGGATTGTATAAGGAGTTCTGCTCCCGTCTTGTTTGTTTGTGTTTTGTGGGAGGAATTTTGTGTCCTTTGCTACTTTGCGATTAATCCGTCCTTTGTTGGTTGCAGATTTCTTTGATGCGTGGTGGCAGTGGCGTTTGGATCTTGGTGCCGCCATGAGTCCGCCGGGGAGGAAGGCCCCGGCCGGTGCGGGCGGGATCCGGCGGTGGCTCTCCACCGTCGTCGTGTCGGTGGTGGCTCTTGTGCTAACCCTAGTGGTGATATCGCTATCGGTGGGCTCGTCTCTGACCGGGGCGTCGCTACACGAGTACCTCTTTGTCAGACCTAGTGATTCATCCAAGCTTACTGATGGGAACATGAATGATACTGCCGTTGGTGTTCCATTACAAGAGGAAGTGTTGCAGGGTGGCAAGGAAGTACCCGTGGAGCACAGTGTTCAGAGTGGCGGCATGAATTCGAGCGAGACAGGTGAAATCGATACCAAAGTACAAGATCCAGCTGTTACCGATGATACCGCGTCAGTGCCTGATGAGGGAAATCTCCCTGTCACATCGGATTCATCCGACAATCTTCAGAAGACTAATGAAGGTGCGGTGTTAGTACTCTTTCCTGTTTGTTTTCTCGGCAGCACTGACTAACATGAATGAGATATTGTTTTTTTGCTATTGTAGTGTAATGGCTTATTTGTTTATTTGATTATTCATGATAATTGAATGACTGGGATAAAAAAAACGGTATGGTGTAATTGTACAGGTAGCTGTGATCTATACCATGGACATTGGGTTTTTGATTCTTCTGGGCCACTATACACAAACAACTCTTGCCCGATCATCACGCAGATGCAGAATTGTCAAGGAAATGGTCGACCTGATAAGGATTATGAAAATTATAGATGGAAACCAGAACAGTGCATCCTACCACGCTTTGATGGACCAAAGTTCCTGGAGTTGATGAGAGACAAGACAATTGCCTTTGTTGGTGATTCAGTCGCCAGAAATCAGATGGAATCCCTCCTCTGCATTCTGTGGCAGGTGCTGATACTATTCATGATTTTCTTTTGGCCATATGATTAGTTAAGCTGATGACAAGTTGCCCATTACTATATATGACAATTTTTTGTTGACCTGGATATTTATTATTAACTTAAAATAATAGGCATTTTTGTTATTCATGTGAGTTAGGTTTGTTACAAACTTGTGGATGACACCATGAATTTTTTTTATATAGTTTTGTGATGTTCATAACAACATTATTTCGATTTATTTAAAATAAATGGAGAAGGGGTCAAAGTCATTTGTTCTACATGATTTGTCTTTAAATTGGTGAAATCTACTTATTTTGTAGTACATCCGTCAGCCAAGTTTTTTGCTCAAGATACTGCAACTGTATTGGCTGGTGTGGGTTCAGTTGCTGGATTATTGATGTTGTCTGATATCAACTAGAGAAACCAATGCTGTCCTGTTGTAATCTGACACTGTACTAATCCTATGGTTTCTAGAAGAAAGCTGTTTTAGAGTTTAGATTTCAATCGGCTCTTTGTTTTCTCAATGTGGACAAATTTAGGATATTGCAAAATTAGCCTATTGAAAATGCCTACCAAAGCATCAGAACAGCAGCTAATAAGCAGAAGAATGCAAATCAATGTCCTGTAGTACATGATAGTCTTTTATAGATAAGAAACTATATGAGTTAGAATTGCTTTGTGAACTAATAACATACCTTGTGGTCTCACGTAGGAAATTTTATGAAGATTGAAGCAGATACCATGTTTATTACTTTTCCTTATCATGCAGAAGACTCTTGTTTTTCAAACATCTGATTGAGAAATCTTTTTTCGTTATATAGTGGAACACATCTGGTTGGGCTTTCCTCCTTACAGTAGCAGAAATGTCTCACAAAGATCAACCTATACCTCTTTTCCTATGTTAAATGATTTTGTAGGCTATGTCATTAAGAGACATGATCTGTTCTTTTACCTTATTTTTGGCAGGTAGAGGCCCCAGTAAACCGTGGTAGCCGCAGGATGAGCAAGTGGATTTTTAGGTCAACCTCAACAATTATCGTCCGCATCTGGTCGTCTTGGTTAGTGCACAGGTCAACTGAAGCTGTGGGGTTTGCTCCTAAGGGTATTGATAAGGTTTTCCTGGATATCCCGGATGAGACCTTTATGGAATTTCTCCCACGTTTTGATGTGCTTGTCCTCTCCTCTGGGCACTGGTTTGCCAAACGGTCTGCTTATATCCTGAACGGCAATGTTGTTGGAGGGCAGCTCTGGTGGCCTCGTAAAGCTGGAAATATGCAGATCAACAATGTTGATGCTTTTGGTATATCTGTTGAGACATGCCTAACTGCTCTAGCTACCAATCCAAATTTCACAGGTATAGCTATCGTGCGCACATATTCACCAGATCATTATGAAGGTGGGGCTTGGAATACCGGTGGATCATGCACTGGAAAGACTAAGCCCTTGGATGTGGTGGTGAGGAATGGATTCACGGACACCATGTATGGAAAGCAGGTTTCAGGGTTCACAAAAGCAGTGCAGAATTCTGGGAAACATGGTTCCAGGTTGAAATTGATGGACATCACTGAGCCCTTTGCCCTGAGGCCTGATGGGCATCCTGGTCCATATAGAAGTACTGACCCAAACAAGAAGACGAAAAGAGGACCAGATGGAAGGCCTCCACCTCAGGATTGCCTACATTGGTGCATGCCAGGACCTGTAGATACATGGAATGAGATGTTGCTAGAGACCATACGAAGAGAGTTCGAGGGAGTGAGAAGCTGAAGAAAAACACTCGTTGGCTGCTTGATTTCTATCATGTGATACGACCTGCAAAAACTAATTAAGCTTCTAGCATTGGTGTATACCTCATTACATATCGTGTTGTTGTTCTCCCACAGATAGGAAGGAAGGATTATATAGCTTTTGGTTGGACAAAAAAAATATTGTAGGCATGTTGTCAACAGTCGGGATAGAAGTACAGAGAGGTAGACAGTTAGAGAGAGGTTATGATGGATGATACTGTGCAATTGATCTGTATCTAGTTTTTTGTCTGACACATTCTTGGAGATATGATCCGTTGACGAATTTTGTAAAACTACATATGATCTCATATCTCGAGCACCTGTCAATCTATGAGGCAGATGCTGATTTTGGTTTATAACAGATGAAAGAGAACTTGTTCACACGGTTCGCTTCCTGCCACTACAGTCTACGCCTCTCTTAAGTTTTATGAACTTGTGTCTGCTGCTTCTCTTTCTGCAAAGGTTTCATAGGGACTGTTTGATACAATTCCTATTCCAAGGATAAAGTGGAGCTCAGGAGCAGCGAGAATGCTGCTTTACTCTAGTAATGTAATTTGCGGAGTATATTATCCATTGGAGCGGAGGTGGGGAGCGGCGAGAATGCTGCTCCTACCGTAATTTTTAGATATATATTATCTAGGGTTTTGAAAATATTTGGTACGACTCAAACTTCACGAGATACGAAACATATACTCTCTCCGTTTCATATTACAACTTTTTTCTTTGTTGAAGTATTTTAGTTTGATATAGAAAAAAAATAACAACTTCTACAACACCAAACTAGTTTCATTAGATTTAACATTGAATATATTTTGATACAATATTTATTTTGCATTAAAACGTTACTATATTTAGCTATAAACTTTATCAAATTTAAAGAAATTTGACTAAAAAAAAGATCAAACTGACTTATGATATGAAACAATCAAACAAAAGCTCTTTTAAAAAAAATGATATGAAACAAAGGGATACTAATGGGCCCCCCTAGGGACCGGGCTATGTTCGCAAGAGCTGGTTCCCAACCCATACAGTACGCACGGAAAACGGAGCTGGTTTATCAGCACGTGATTAATTAAGTATTTACTATTTTTTTAAAAATAGATCAATATGATTTTTTTAAGCAACTTTCATATAGAAACTTTTTTAAAAAACGCACCGTTTAGCAGTTTAAAAAGCATACGCGTGGAAACGAGAGTAGGGAGTTGGAAACCAGCTCTTGCGAACATAGCCCAAATCGAGTAGTGTGTTAGTTCTAGGCCCAACGTTTCTACGACTAAAAGCCTGCCAGAATATGGCCCAAATTTAACAAAGTTCTAGGACGAGATGGGCTTCAGTTTCAGAAGGAAGTCCGAAACATACCTCCACTTCCACTTCCACCGACGAGAGCGACGCGGCGGGGCGGCGCCGGCTGCCCACACCACAACGCCATAACCCCCCTGCTCCTCCTCCTCCCCGCATCCGCCATGGCCCATCGCCGCGCCCAATCCCTTGACCCCGTGCCTCGCCGTCCCGCTCGCCCGCGTCCGGGAAGCCATCGCCGGAGGGGTAACTCAAGGCGACCTAGGTAGATCTGCAGGCGCCGTGCTGGGACTGCGAGGAGATGGCCGCGGCGGCGGCCACCTTTGCCCCGCCTCGACGGAGAACCTGCTCTACGTCTTCTCCAGGTCCCCTATGCGAACTTTCCACTACTATTTCGACTCTTCGTGTATTCGTTAATCCTTACCAAGTTACCGTAACCTAAAATTATGGTAAAGCATCATCATATTGTTTTTTTTTTTTTGTACATACATTTTTCGCTGTAGCCGTTTTGGCAGAATAGATTGGACTTGATGGCATTACGGGGTAGCGAAACTCTTGAAGCATGTTCATTAAGCAAAACATGGATGCATATTGTTACTTGTTAGGTGTTCACTGTTTGTATTATAATGTACATCGATATATCTTGATGTGCATATATGTCAATGATTCCATGTATTCTATTTCATGGAAATTGAACCTAGGAAGTAGCATTTTTCCACTACGCTTTAAGCTGGCCAATAAAATTTTACCTACATTTCATCTTTGCTATAGGCATTACAGAGCTCTGTATATTAACTGTTTTAGCAGATATATGTGCTTGTGTAGACCACTGTCCTTTCAGTTAGAAGGACATGGAGAATTGGAGGTCTTACATGTTTTTGTTGCTTGGATCAGATTGGCTCATCCTGCTGCAACAGTTGCATTCACCATGAAGCCACAATACCTCCTACGCCGTGAATCCTCCTACTATGCCTAGCCTATAGCAGAATGTGAGCCATTCTTGCTTGCCTCCCTTTTCTTCTATTCTACAATGGTACTTGTGAGCATATATATTTATTCATGTGGTCATGTCTCAGGGGGATAAGTTAAAGATTAGTTGTTAGTGACACATTCATAATATCTTCCCACCTGTATATACAAGGTCCATAAAATATGCAATCCTTTTGGTTTCTATTTACAGTGGATGAAGTTGGGTGCCTCTTCAGTTCTTTACTTTTTTTTGACTGAATTTTTGTTGTCGATTAGCAAAGGATAAGCTTTCAGTATTTGAACTAGCAGTATAGGATTTGAGACCGCTGGCTCATGATGTAAACTCTGTACTGCAACGTTCTGCAGGCAGGATTAGCTTTTCTTGATGGAAGTATTTTAAACTCTGAAAGCTTGAATACTTGCGTGGTAATCACAGAACTACTTGGCTACTACACTGGCTGTTCTCCCTCAAGACATAAAAGGTTCGTGCATTGTAATCCTATGTTTTGAGTTACAGAAACTTTCCTTTTTAATTGCCATAATTTTACTTACAAGAAGCTGGTGCATATAGGACTTTGTATGAACTGTGCAGAAAACTGAAAGGCACTCTTCGAAAAGTGAAACTGTCCTCGAAAAACAAGTCTGATGGAATAACCTATCCTATAAGTCTGATTACCTGGAATAGTTAGCATCAAACGCTATGCTTTATTACTCAAGAGAGGTTAAAGCAAATAATAGGGTAATGCACTAATGTACTAGTCTTTCAGAGAGTAATTAACCTAGAGAAAAGATGACAGGTTCAGTTGTTCAAGAACTGTAAAGTAGAGAATATTAATGTAGTTCCTCATGAGTTATCTTTTTGAAAGGGAAGCAATCTGGTTGCTCTCTCACTGCTCTGAGAATAAAGTTTCAGATTAGCTTGTTTGTTCATTAGGAAAAGGAAAGGAATGAAAAGAGTAGGCTCCAACCAAATTATATTCCCATCAAGACTTAGAAGAGCTTAAACTATTCTATTGTGACCCTTCCCGAGTCAGTGACGTCAATTGATCCAGGAGGAAGATAATATAGTTATATCTAAGTAGTTATCTAAGCTTTTGATCTAATCTATCAGGTTAATCATATATGCTTGGAATATGCCACATTGCCTTTGGCTGTATATTATCTGCTTCTCAAGATTTGTCCTAAAGATTACTGGTCCTGACATTGGTATATAAAAAGTATGAAACAACTCTCATATATTTGATCCTTGTTTGGACATAGGGAAGGTGAAAGGGACTAAAGGTTTGGTTCTTAACTAACATTGCCATAACTCACTTTAAGCAATGTTAGACAAGTGTGGCTTGCCACACTTTTTGTGGCCTACAAATTGTAAGCCACACTTGTGGCAAAGTTAGGCAAATGATTGAGTTTATGACATGTGGGGTAGGATGGTAAGAAAGTGTGGCTTGCTATAACTATGACAATGAATCAAACACAAGACTAAGGAGGTGTGGCAGCCTAAAGTGTGGTGTGGCAAGTTGAAGCATTGAACCAAACAGCCTAGTCCCTCTCACAGAAAAAATAAGTCCCTAGGGAGTGTTTGGGTGAGAAGGACTAAACTTTAGTTTGTGCAATGGTACCAATCACTGGATGCTCCTTGCTCTTCTTTTGAGTGACCATGTGAACTGTGTGTTAATTATCTAGGTTCTACTAATTTCTTTTCATGTTGGACCACTTCTTGTGAATGTACTATGTCAGTACCTCGGCCTTTCCATTGAAACGTGCGATGAGAAAAGTCAATAGAAGCAAATAAACACACGTGCTTCAAAAATACTAGCAGAATGCGAAAACTACTAGTAGTAGTAGTATATTACAGCATTATGGAGTAGTATGTTATTGGTGCAAACCCATGGATTTATATCACAGACTAATTCAAACAATTGTATCAAATCAAGTAGTGTGCTGCATGTAAATTGTATAAGCCGGAGAGATAAAAGGATAAATTAAAGAAAGAAAACGAAAAAAACGAAAACTTCAACGCGGATTAACATCCAAGTCTGAAAAAAAAAATGCTTAATCCTAATCCAACAAATCCACTAGCTGAAAAACAAATATCCATTTGATTATTCCCCCAATAAGCTCTCGTTCTTCTTGCTTTCTCATTTCTGAGCACTGAGATTTCGCATGTATTTTCCCTATCTTTAATCCCAGCTTGCTCTCACAATGTTGTCACATCTAGCTAGCCACATCACCCCTTTTATCGTTGTACACGTGCCTTTATATTTGTGTTGCACTTAATTAAATCTCCCTAATTTTGTGGTAGAGAAGAGAGATATCTCCATGGGTATACAACTCAGCAAGCTGTGCCCAGCATGAGTGCTTGTAATCGCCGTATATCAGAATCAGACCAGGTGGTCCGTGGCCGGCTCATACCAAATCTCAATTTTTTTTTCAAAAAAAAGAAGGAAAAACACATCTTTCTCGATCTGAATGCATGTGGCTTGAAACGACAGTACGACACCACATTTACCTGGCCAGAATTTGCAAAGTTTGGAGCAAAATCACAAGCAAAGCTGGGAGATGCATCTAGTAGTAGGAGGAGGGAGGCAGTAGAGATAGCAACGGTACATGAGTCCACGTGTGTACTGCGCGACACGCCGAGTACAAGGTCCCTTTCGCTAGCCCCGTGGCGGCGTTTGGTGGTTTCATCAAGAAGCTCAAGCCCGCCTCGTTGCCACGTGGATATCTGGTCCAGGACGCGGCGGGCCCACCGCAGCCTCGAGTGACAGGTCTCCGTGCGAGTGGGCCCCACGCTATTATTTCAGTACTTTATTATCCGTGACAATTTTTTTTTTCTCCTCTGATCGCCCTTTTACTTATCCGCTTCAGGTTGTGTTTTTCAGCGCAAAGTTTAGGTTTTGATTGAAATTGGATTTTGATTGAAATTGGAAATGATGTGACTGAAAAGTTGTGTGTATGACATGTTGATTGGTTGAAATTGGAACGATGTGATGAAAAAGTTAAAAGTTTGTGTGTGTAGGAAAGTTTTGATGTGATGGAAAGTTGGAAGTTTGAAGAAAAATTTTTCAACTAAGGCCGAGTTTAGTTCCAAATTGTTTTTTCAAACCTCCTACTTTTCCATTACATCAAAACTTCCCTATACACAAACTTTCAACTTTTTCGTCACATCGTTCCAATTTTAATCAACTTTCAATTTTAACGTGAAATAAACACACCCTAAACACGGCCTAACCAAGATTACGACGCACGATGTCGCGTCTGTGCGTTGCTTAATTTTCTCTTTGAATGACATTGACAAAGTCCCGTATACTTTGATCTACTAATTAAGCCGGAGATAAATGCACCGACCGTATAAGTATATGAGTAACTCCGTTGGCAGTGGCGAACCCAGAACAAAAATTACCGGGGGTCCAATACATACTAATTATCTAATTATTGACTAATATATTAATTAATATAGTGTAATTTATATAGGATTTGAATAATCTACCGGTGTCCTATGACACCGGGTCCTGTCCGTTGGTGAGTGGGATCGCTAGGTCCGTTGGGACGTCATATATCCTTATTATATATGTTCACGATTGATTAGGAAATTTCAATGTCAATGCAAGTAGCTTAACATTATTTGGAAAGCGATTAGACGAAAAGGGACTGGTTGGGATGTAGGGATGATTATTCAGTTAGTTGGCCGGTCTTCGAGAAAATGTTGATCGAAGTATAGGTATGGTTATACGTCGTTTTTTTAGCATCAGGCAATTTTCCATTACCCGGTTGGACGTTGTCTCCAACCACATTATAAACACTTTAAAAATGGGTTGATTAGGCTAGCTATTTTACATGACATAATCGACTAAATATATTATTGTCCTTGCCATATATAAATTATATATGCACATGGATATCAAAAGTATGTTAATTAGCTAAAGAAAAAAAAACTGCTCTACATGTAGAGATACACGAGTTGCAAAATACCACCCTATGTTGTCATTAATATCGTTCTCAGCTTGCTTATGTTCATTTGTTTTTTTTGTTTTCCCTGGAAAGATCTGAGTTCTTGGCTTATACTATTTTTTTTATTGATATAGCAAACTAAGTTGTGCAGAAACACAAATGTGCTATAAATATAGCCCTTTTCAAGTATAATTGGTTGGATTGTACTCTATGTTCTAGAGAAAAAAAAATCCATTGGAACACCTTTTCTTCACGGAGTTAGACATATTTGTTTTTTCAGTTACTCATTGGAAATAGCCCTTTTTTTCTGTGAATCTTGTAGTCTGTTGTACGGCTGTACCACGCCAATAATTATAACATGTTGAATTATGCAAAGGTTCTTTCTAGAGTTCAGTGAAATGGTTGACTAATGATTTTTATTTTATTTTTCTCACATCATGTCATACATTATTATTATTATTTTATATGCTGATGCCTCTAACACGTCTCTCCCGGTATATTGCCAAAATGAGCTTATGGTATGATACTCAGGGTTGACGTTACCGCCGGTAACCGCGCGGTTACCGTGGTTACCGGGCTTATCGCGGGGGTATGGTAATATAAATACCGCGGTAACCTCCATAAATTCAAATAAATTTAAAAAATAATTTGAATTTTTGATAAATTTTGCATACATTATTATGTTTTTTTTTATATGCTGATGCCTCTAACACGTCTCTCCCGGTATATTGCCGAAATGAGCTTATGATATGATACTCTTGATGCAGTGACACTAGCTAGCACAACGCTTTTATGTTCAATTCCAAATATGGTACCTCACCATTACGTGCTTTTATTTACTTTAGTACAGACATGGAGGAGGTGAGATCGCACATGAACCTTAAAAACACCTCTTAATTGCTCGACCAAAATTGGAGTACGTGAAAGAAGATTGGTAAAAAATAATAAGCACCATCACTCTCTGTCGAAAGAGAAGAACAAGGAAAAAAAAACTGCCGTACGTCACATCCTATTTCCGTTTAAGTTTCTAATGACGACTCCCATGGTCCAGGTCCAGCACGAGTGCATGCAGGAGGAGGACAAATCTTAAGCCTGTTCACTTTGATGCCATTTCAATCTTACCAAATTTTGGTAAAGTTATTAAAAAAAATAGCTACATTTAGTTTGCTGCTAAATTTTGATAACTATATAAGAAATCCTGCCAAAATTTTAGCAAGTTGCCAAAATTTTTATAACTATACCAAAATTTTATAAGATTTTTTTTGACATCAAAGTGAACAGCCCCTCAATCCCCCGTAGCGCCTAGCGTCGGAGTTGGTCGTGTACTAGTGTACCACTCGCCTCGTCCTCTCGTGAGGTGCGTCTCTCCCCCTTTTAAAACCCCCCCAACGAGGACGAGGAAGAAAACCCAACCCGCGCGGAAGCACAAGCACAGAAGCAAAGCGAACGACGAGGAGAGACGCGACCACCGCCGCGAGTCGTCACTCCCCATCCCAATCTCATCCAGGTAAGTACGCACCAAACTCTTGATGCCCATGGCGAATCTATCTTTTGCAAGAGAACTAAAGAACGCGCGGTGTGTTTCCGGATTATTCGGGAGTGCAGGTTGTTTTCTTGGAGGAGTCTGTTTTGAAATTTCGCCTCTCTTTATCTCTGTTAGATTGGATTTGAGCGGATAGAGGAGGGATGGATGGGAATTTCGGGAGCGAGGAGCGGATTCTGTGGCCGGCGTCGGTTCTTGCCGGCATCGGCATGTGCGCCGCGGTAAGATGTCCACTTAACCCGTTAACCCTCTTTCTTTTTTTTGGCTTAGTTTTCATCACTTCAATCGCTCAATTTTAGTCTGCTAGTTTGATGCCATGTTCATGCTTTTCTCGGTTTTTGTTTTTTTTTTCTATGAAATTAGTTGTGCATGTTGCTTTCTGTGTTGCATGGAGGTTGTCCACATACTACTACTGTTAAAGTGTCAATATCGTTAGGAAGATAAGAGGTTAGTAGCTGGTGAAATTAATGCTGGAGGCCACAGCTCTGGAAGTCTGGATGATGGTGCTTATACAGTTATACTTGTCAATTGGAGATAACTGATTCATGATGTGTGGCTGCCTGGTATTGATAGGCCGTAGGTTCAATGCAAGAATGTGACATTCAACCGTGCTGAGCTGAGCAAGATAGTGTTGATTGTTGAATAGTTTTCGCTTAAGCGAAATATCTCCTTTTCGTGTAATTACTGCTCTCCTGTTGGAATTTCTCTAGTTAGTGCAGTCAGTATAACTCGTGTGCTCTGGCAAAGGTTCTCTAGTTATTTTGGAGTAGTCTGCACTGTTTCTCGTCATTTGTCGTGTTCTGTTCTGTTTCTCTGCACTGTACTTCATAGAAGGAAAAGAAGGAAGCATTGGCCGGGCACATTCAATTCTGTTAGGAATAAGGATTTTTTTTTGAACGAAAAGGAATAAGGATTTGTTTTTCTCAATGTGCCTAATAGCAATATCATGGAAACTTATGCTGCAATTTATTTGTGCAAGGTAGTATGTTTCCCTCAATTAGACATGCATCCTCCAATGTGAGGTTAGTTGGAGATAAACTCACGCATTAACAAAAGAAATCTGCTCAAGATATATGCATATATCGATTTATTTAACCAAGTTGAGCATTGTCCTTTGTGTTGTTGAGATTTACAGATCTCAATGTAAGTTCTATGAAGCATATAAACGAGTACATGCCATCTGCAAAGGGGAATATTTATCCGTATGCAGAAGTTGCGGAGTTTGTTCCCTAGATCACATGGTAGTGCTAATTTATTTTTAAAAGTACAGATTGCTGAAATTAGACGTGATATCCTCTTCATAGTATACGCCATCCTCCTTCACATCAAAGGTGTGTGAAAAATATGCTCTGTTATGGGTTATGTCTTATGTGAATAAGAGTGGTACTTAGGTTACATATCATATATTCAATAGTCAATGGTGGCAATAGCTGCCTCTTATTTTCGTTAACTACTGTCTCTTAAACTGAAAATGATATTCTATATCTTGCTACCAATGTTGAAGCAGATAGTTTTATCTCTTTTAGAATTCATTGCATCTTGCTACCAACACTCATCATTTTGCCCTTCCAGGTATATGACATAACTCAAAAGGTTAGCTCTCATTGCTTCAAGGGTTATGACAATTTAAGCCCAATGAAAAAGGTTGAATGGAATAATAGGTAAGATATTCTCCAACACAATTTTTGTTATTTATCTGCTGTCATTATTGTTGCTTGTTTTCCATTTTGAGTCTAACTACATGATGCCACTTGTTGATAGGGGTTTCTCTACATTCCATGCATTGGTTGCAGCTGTTGTTTCTTTTTACCTGGTTGTGATATCTGACCTCTTCCATAGCAACATAATAATTGATAGAAACTCATGGCTATCTGATGCCATGTTTGGGGTAAGCTGTTCATTTCCTGCTCTGTTCGGAGAAAGTTAAATTTTCTCATATAATTTAATTATGCATACCTTTCAGAACAAAATAAAAGAAAAATCTAAAAAATGTTCTTCATATTGTTCTTTGCATCAACTGGCACAACATGCAAATGATAACCGTATAACGTATCATATTAAATTCATGTATTGTGCAGGTCTCGATTGGTTACTTTTTGACAGATTTGGTGATGATTCTGTGGTATTTCCCCTCTTTAGGTGGAAAGGAATATGTAAGTATTACACTGTTAGAGTGAGTGCACGTGCAATCGAAAAAAAAAATGAGTGAGTGCACGTGAATATACTGGCTATCTGTAAAACTTGCTTGTCTCAGTTTCTCCCTGACCAGGATTTATTTTATCTCAGCTCCTGCATCATGGACTTTCGATGTATGCAATCTGTCTTGCTCTGTTGAGTGGCAAAGCACACATGTACATACTTATGGTTCTCTTTACTGAAGCCACCACTCCCTTTGTGAACCTTAGATGGTAATGTCCAATTCTGTTAAATTTGTTTATCCTGATCTGAAGCTATTGCTCATTCTGAATTCATGATGGTCTGCTACAGGTATTTGGAGGTTGCTGGTAAGAAGACGCATAACCTTTACTTATACAATGGATTAGCTCTGTTTGTCGGATGGCTGGTATAACCCATGATGACTTGATTTAAATAATTAATCAAAATTTCAGCTCTCCTATTGCTCTTTTTGAACACACGTGATTTACAAACCTTTGGTTGGTTTGCAGGTTGCTCGGGTGATCTTGTTCATATATTTCTTCACTCACATGTACTTCCATTTTGATCAGGTATGCATGACTTTACCAGGTTTCTACAGTATAGCTATTAAATTCATCTTCCTTTACATTTTACCGGCAATATTTTTCTTGTTGCATTTATTTTCTAATGCTCTCTGTACGTATATGCCGTACTTTCAGGTGAAGTCCATCTTCCCCCTGGGCTTCTACAGTATACTGACGGTGCCACCGGCGCTGGCAGTGATGAACCTATTTTGGTTCTGGAAGATATTCAAGGGAATGTTGAAGACCCTGTCTAAAAGGAGACAGCACAGTGAAAACGGAAAGGCAGAGTAGAACTTACAAGGAAGGTGGAAGGAGGTTTTGTTCACTTCTACTGT
The DNA here is from genome assembly GCA_009805545.1 of Oryza longistaminata. Lineage (NCBI taxonomy): Eukaryota > Viridiplantae > Streptophyta > Magnoliopsida > Poales > Poaceae > Oryza > Oryza longistaminata. The sequence goes on from CM020178.1 coordinate 17,356,767, forward strand.
TAGTGCGTCTAACTTTCGACAGATCAAAGTTAAACATCCTTTGTACTTACATTACATTTGGGCGTTTTCTATTCATTAGTAGTATATCTTTTCAATTCTAATTGCCTGCGAGTATGATAGCTTTATTGTAGAGTAGCATGCATACTGCAGTCACTACAATAATTCTATTTTTAACCTCTCCTCTTTTTAATTGTCCATCCAGGCAACTGTACACTATCTTATAATAGCATTGGCCCTGTTTAGTTCTAAAGTTTTTATTTTCCAAACTTCCAACTTTCTACCATATCAAATCTTTCATATACACACAACTTTTCTATCACATCGTATCAATTTAAACCAAACTTCTAAACTTCAGTGTGAACTAAACACAGCCATCGTCACTCCTCACTGGGGGCTGCTTACCTACAGACACACAGTAATATTGTACTATCGAACTGTCGGCAACTTGCAGCAATTTTCGTGGACTTCCACGTGCATTTCGTGGATCGATAAGCAAATCATTTGTTATTTTTTTGAACGAATCAAATCATTTGTTATAAAACCTGTGGATTGGTAGTTTGGTGCTTTGGGCGGCCTTTGTGGGGTTGGTAGTGGATCTGATGAAACCTCCTCGACAATTAGGGGGGGGGGGGGGGGGGGGTGGTGCAGTGGCAGTGTGTGGTGGTAGAAAAAAATGGCCAAGCGTTTGGGCGTGAGCTTTGCCTTAGCCGCGGAACATGCGAGCGCAGCGTCAAAGACGTGTCGACCAGTAGTGGACTCCGTCCGGGAGCGTTTCGCTTTCCAAGTTTTTTTTTTTCCTCTTGCTGTTAATGGTAGTTCCTCTTTGGCCTCCGGATCTCGCTCGCCCCTGAATGGCTGCTCGCCTCTTTCTTGTGGAAACGTCGTCCGGATGGTCAGGTAAGAGCAAGGATAATAATACAGCCAGCTGTTACTTATAGTCTATCTATCAGATCACTTATATAGTGGTTAACTCTTTACTATAAATATATGGTCCACATGTCTGTCTCACAGATTTTCTTGGTTTCTGTGTCCTAAGGCCGGCTGTAAACTTACAGCCCGCTTCTCATCTCTCTCCTCTTTTCTCCCATCCACCTCAGCATTCAGCCTTCTTATAGCCCACTATTATACTTGCTCTAAAGCACGTAGATAGCTATAGAAATTAATCCTGGAAAAAGTTTGGTAGGCATCAAAATCAAAATCATATACGTAGTACTCCCTTCGTTTCACGATGCAAGTCATTCTAGCATTGTTACGTTATAAAACGGAGGAAGTAGAAACTTAAAACCTACTATAGGACACAAAATTGAATGATTGAGAGTGAAACTAAGTCTTAGTATGATGTAAATTCAAGAGTCTTTTAATTTTCACTCATGGTGACATGTACAAATATCATACGTTTTAATTTTCACGTCCTATCTACGATAGTTTTTAAGTGTACACTATATATGTTATTTACACTACATATTTTGTATGGTCAATGAGAATCCAAATAATTTAGAAAGCTGTAAATTTTAGGATAAGTTGTAGGTGCTAAAACCTCAATTTCTAGCTCTCCAAACGTGGCCTATGTTTTCTAAAATCTGGTATGATAAAAGATTTAAACTCTAATCTTAAGCGTTTCGAAACAAAATTTAGAAACCAATACGGGCGTAAAGGACAATTTTGAAATAAAAAGGGAAGACAAAGTTTTAACGTCTGCCATCATGACGTTTGTCTTTCTTTCCTTCCCTGAGTAGGAGTCACGTTGAGTTGAATTTTGGTATGAGTATGAACAGTGTCCTGCAATTATCTTGATTATTTGCATTATTGCTTATTCTATGTTATCACTATTTGCATATGAACATATTATATAATTTGTGATGGCGTTGAGTACTCAGCAGCAAGTGTACTTGCATATATGGACGTATACGATTTTTTTTTTATAAAAGAAGCTTTTATTAATCTCAGACAATTAAATCAAGTTAATAGAACCATACAAAGAAATCAGAATACTAAACGTTTGAAAACAGAATAAAGATACGAATACGGGCTCCCCCACAAAAATTAAGAAAACAAATATGTGATAAAAGGAAAATTTCTGAAATAAAGACAAGCACTAACCTCCACCACTACATCGTCTGCCTTTGTTCCTTCCCCCTTTGGTGGATGCCACGTTTTTAGAGTTGAAATTTGCCATGAACATAAACAATATCGTCATACTATGTCACCGTTTTGACTATTTAGCATATATTGACCACTATTTGCATAATGGATATATGGAAGAAATTCATTACTACTCCCTCCGTTTCAGGTATAAGATGTTTTGAGTTTGGTCGAAGTCAAACTGCTTTAAGTTAACCAAGTTTATAGAAAAAAATAATATTTTTTTGACCCAAAATAAAATTTATTATAAAATATATTTAATTATCAACTTAATAAAACTGATTTTGTAATATAAATATTGCTATATTTGTATATAAACTCAGTCAAACAAGTTTGATTTAGCCAAAGTTAAAACATCTTATAACCTAAAACGGATAGAGTACTTTTGTTCTAAAATATTATAACCTACATGCGATTAGATTTATTGTAGGTTCTAAAATATTAGAATATAGATGTTTTTAAATATTTAGAATCATTGTTTTAGTATAACACGGAGTAAATACTAGTACTCTTGTGTAAAAAAAGAATTACTCCGTTTCAAGTTATAAGTCGTTTGACTTTGGCAAAGTCAAACTATTTTTATGTTTGACTTGTAGAAAAAAAATAGTAATATTTTTAACTCAAGATAAATTTATTATGAAAATATATTCAATTATTTATTTGATGAAACTAATTTAGTATGAAAATATTATTATATTTTTTATAAACTTAGTCAAATTTGAAACAATTTTACTTAATCAAAGTCAAAACGACTTACAACCTAAAACAGAGGAAGTAAACTTTAATAATGAATCTGGGCATACTTGTTCAGGTTTATCTCTAGAGTTTGACTTTTATTTTTTACCGGGGAATTCTCCTGCAATAGCACAAGCACAAGCACTGCAGCGGCCGTTCAGCAGAGGAGCAGGTGCAGTAGCACTATGCCCTTTCCCTGTGTGTACAGTACAGGTCTACAGGAAGCTCCCAGAAATACGGATCGTACTATTGCCGGCAACCCATCGATAAAATGGAAAGCGAGGTACAGAGAACCCCTCGCCTCCAAAAATAAACCAAACGAATCCCGACCCCTTCTCCGCCTCTTCTTCCTCCTCCCCCTCCCTCCTTCCCTTCCTTTCTCTCCTCTCCAATCGCCATACTTCCCGCTTCCCGCTTTGACCGCCTCCCCTCCCCCATATCATCTCCCTCCTTCCTCTCCTCCACTTCCGCCCGCGCGATTCACCCAAGAGAGATGTCAATGTGGCGCTCTCCCGCTCCCTCCTCCGCGCCGCCGCCACCACCACCACCACCGCCACCGCGGGCGTGTGCCTCCACGTCCATGGCGGGGAAGCATGCCGCGTCGCGGAGGTGGGTGACGCCTTCGCGTGAGCTCCAGCGTGCTGGTACGCGTCGCTCCGGCGGCTGCGGCGGTGCCGGAAGGATGGGGAGGCGGAGGTGACGGCGGAGGAGGCGAGGAGGCTGATGCGGCTGGCGAACGTGGAGGCCCTGAAGCGGAAGCTCGGGGACGGCGAGGTGATCCCGTACGCGGAGCTGCTGCGCGCGTGCGAGGAGGCCGGGGCGCCCGGACGCGCGCCGAGGCCGCGGCGCTCGCCGGCGCGCTCGACGAGGCCGGCGTCGTGCTGCTCTTCCGCGACAAGGTCTACCTCCAGCCCGACAAGGTCAGCTCACCCCCCGCCCACCTCACTGTTTTTTTTTTCCAGAATTTTTTCGCTTCCTTTTTTTGGATTGTTGCGTTCGCCGCTCGGTTCGTATCGGCACTTGGCCGATTCGAAGTTTGGTGTGTTCGGCCGACAGCCCATGTTAGCTTCCTGATCGATTAGATTTCGTTTTTGTTTTTTCGATGCAACCCAGAGATTTGTTTGGCGCATCCCCAATTCGGCCGGAGAAGCATATGGTCCACTAGGAACAGATCACTCCGCAATCAACGGCTAAAGTACAGATCCTTGGCCCCATGGTAGTGAATTTGTGATGTTGATATGCAACATTTGGTAGATTTCCCGGCGAGTAGAAGTGCACTTAACCATCGGTGGTCCAATGCTGCATGCACCTCCTGCAAACTCTGGCCCAAGTTTGACGCCCTAATTTTAGTGGGTTTTGCCTAATGACATCCAAATCGCTCTAATGAGTAATTACCCCCATATTTTTAACAATTTCATCCATCCATCCATCCATCTTCAGCTTTGTTGTGTACCGTTTAACTGCTGATGGGAACTGACCAACCATCGTGGGGACTGGCCGTACTGTTTGGACCTCTTGGCAAATCCACCTCCTGTTGCAAGGAAAGGGAAAGGTCTCGCTTTGCTTCTGGACGCGGTTCCAAGTGGTGGCATCTGGTGGCTCACTGCGTGCGTGCAAGATGCACCGCGCAGGTGTGCGCACGCGGACCGCACCGGTGTAAAAGCCGTCCTCGTTTCTTCGATGGAGAGGAATTCTTCCGATTAAGTGTGCTGATAAAGAATCTATTGAATGCCTTTTCTCTTCTACCTTTCTTTCCTTTGCCCTTTCGGTGTCATATGGGATGGTCGATGGTGGGTCATTGGCTCATTGCCGTGTAGAGGCTGATGCATATTCATTACAGTGCTTTCTAGTCTTGGGCTCTTGGCCTCTCGCTCTCGGGTCCCTGTTAGTTAATTACTGACTTGTTAGTAGAAGTAGATGAGTGCCTGCTGGGTCTGACTAGGTTTATCCAACAGTTCTTTTCATTATCATGTAGTATGAGACAACCAATCTATCATGCATAACACTTGTTTGATAGCAAGCCCCATTTCTTAGTAATGAACAAACTGATTCACTAAAAGGTACTTCCTCCGTTTCAAAATGTAAGACTTTCTAGCATTATCTACATTCATACATATGTTAATGAACCTAAGCGTATATATGTGTCTAGATTTATTAACATCTATATGAATGTGGGTAATGCTAGAAAATCTTACAATATGAAACGGAGGGAGTAAATTGTTCGTCTGTGCAGTATTCTGTGTTGTGTCTAGTTGTGATAAGTATGAATTAGTTTTTACGATTTTGCATCAAATCTATCAGTGCAGGCTTTAGGTTTGCAGAAGTTCTCTACGCGGTTTTACTCTAAACAGCAAACAACTTTATCTGATATTTAACTTTGCATTAACTTGCTAGCAAAATAATAATAATAATAATAATAATAATAATAATAATAGTAATAGTAATAATAGTAATAATAATAATAATAAAGAAACTTAGCACTAACTGGTTCCTTTTGTTTGTTTCTTATAGATCGTGGATCTTGTAAGAAAAGCTATGCCACTCGCGCTGACACCTGAGGATGATCCAAGAAAGGAAGAACTCAAGAAGCTGCAGACACAGTTGGAAGATATCAACAAGCTTGCACACAAGCAAGTCCGTAGAATCCTCTGGTCTGGGCTAGGGTTCTTGATCACACAGGTTGGGCTCTTTTTCAGGCTCACCTTCTGGGAGTTCTCGTGGGATGTCATGGAGCCCATCACCTTCTTCACCACCACGACAGGCCTGGTTGTAGGGTATGCCTACTTCCTCATCACATCAAGGGATCCAACTTACCGAGACTTCATGGAGAGGCTGTTTGAGTCTCGGCAGAAGAAGCTGATTCAGAGGCAGAGCTTCAACCTGGATAGGTACCTGGAGCTCCAGAGGCGCTGTAAAGGTCCTTTGGAGAAGATGTGTGGCACAAACCAAACTCCCAACCCTGACATGGCTCACCTTCACGAGTTGTCCGTTAACAAATGACAACCTTCGCTCAAACACTAATCTACCATTGCTTCTTTTCTTGTTCAATTTTCTTGGAGTAATGATCAAGAAAATACTAGCAAAGCTGATATTTTGCATTGCCGAGGTGGACATATTTCTTTTGCGACCCTTTTTATGGTCTTCCATTATGCAAATGTGTAGGTTTAATAGCTACTATAATCCTTTTTTGTAACAATGCTGAAGCACAAGCACATGATAGTTGGAAGGAAAGCTTTACATGTATGATCATATGACCAGAAGCTTTACCGAGAGCTGTGTATCTCTGCAGCCACTGCTAATCTACTGTGCAATGTGGACAGATTCATTAGCTTTATGGTCTTTTTGGTCGATTTCGAATACTTGCCATATATTTTTCTGTATTGTGCCTGATCTGCTAGTGTGTGATGGTGATTACTGTTCAAAACAGGACAGAACGATACCAGGAAATTCTGATGGTATGTTTGATCTCCCATGAGTTGTAAACTACTGTGACATTACCATACACATGCACCTTTTGAAACCAAAGCAAGAGAGAACTGCGATTCATTTCAAGAAATTTCAAGAGAATGCACCGGCCGGTCCTGAAGGAAAACACCACAAATGGGAAAAAGAAAAAGAAAACAAACACCGAGACATCCCGGCAGAACACATCGATGGTCAACCAGTCTACATGCTAAGCTGAAAATAAATTAGTCTGATCGCAATCAGGCTGAGATCCTGCTGTTCGTAACCATTTTCATTTTCTAATGAAGGGCCTTGCAGTTTTGAGCCGATGGTTCCATGTGGATGAAAAGCAAATGGTCCGAAAGCAGACAGGGTCGTCGAGCCTGAAACCTGATGACCGCGCACGGTGGATGATCCGCTCCGCCACCCACAATTCTTGAATATAATGCCGGCGCCGGCGAGGCGAAGGCCCAGCATGTCCCGCGCCTCCACGGCTCTAAGCTCTACTGAGCCGCCTGGCCAAGTGACCCAGGTTGACATCAGCTTTGGTTTAAGTCAAGATACATTACCCTGTTTGCGCCCCTAGCTACCGAAGATGCCTGGCATGATACGGCGGCCGCTGCTGCTAAGCGGGACGTCGCTTTCTTGGAATCAAGATGGCAAGATTCAGGAATCACGAATTCCAGATCGCTGTGCCTGTTTCTGCTTGGATTTGTCTGATAGCGACCTTCGTGTAATCGCATTGGATTATGCTTGGCTGTTTGAGTTTGACTGAGATATGCTCGAGATAATCGTTTTTTGCGCTTTCTGCCCACAAACTGACTTGGTCTGCTGTTTGGAACTTTGTGGTATGCTTAAAAAAACAGAGGACGACGCTCAAATGGGCAACGTTTAAAACATGATCGGTTTCTGACGACTGCCCTTGGGTGGATCAGATACTCGAAGTTGACGGGCAGATAGATCAGACAGTACAGATCTCAACGAGGCCCAAGTTGTGTTCCAACAGTTACAAAGAAAACAGTACAAGAACAGGTCGTCCTTAAATTGGGAGACCCGTGTGAAATTTAAACCGAGCCCTAAACTTAAGTGACAAAAAAAAGATAATAATTCATACGAGTTCATGATATATTTTATAACAGCGTAAAATAGAACAAAATTTTGAGATGCATTATTGCACTTGTCAATCAATACAATTTTAAAAAACTCTAATGGTGAATCTGCCGTCACCACCATATCACTGACGCGTGGACCCTAATTGTCAATGTGTAGCATGTGCCTTTCATATTCAACTGCTCCCTTTGCTGAATGATTTGCTATAGTCACTAATGTTCCAATCACTCTCTTTGTACCGAAATATATCATAGCCGAATAAATATTCTTTATAATATCAATTTATTTTGGAAGACCTTAGTACACATTTTCTCCATACTCGAGACAATCAAAGTCTACACAGACGATTGTAGCACTATAATCATCGGCAAGGTAATCAACTTTATTATAATCAGGAGCCTCTAAAGTACAATGTTCAGTGACAAATTGTCTTCACTGCGATATATTGATAATAATCCGTCGCAATTTATGTGTATTCAGCTAGTATCTAATAATTTAGTAACACTAAAGTATTAAACGAAATTAAAAACAAAGGTTACAAGTAAAAGGGGTTTGGCCGGACCTATGCCAGAGGGCGGTGGCGCTTGCCGCTGGCGGCCTTGCGTGAGTCATATTCTCCGTGGTCTATGCAGTCACACGGCACTACATGACAACGTCATGGAGTATATGTAGAAACAATCAGATATGGACTGGAGCAGGCTGCTATTGCAACCAGTCTTTACCTTCGAATCATAGGTTAGTGACTTATCTTCTTTGCAACACTTCATCTAGCCCGGCGATTCCGGCGGCGGCCGGTAGGATGGCAACAGCCAACAGTAGCACTGGAGGGACCGAGACTTATATATGTAGTGGCACACACGAATTGTAGCGGTATTTTTTCAATTTGATAAAGTTTTAGTGACATGAAACTAATTAACCCTTAAATCATATATGTATGGAGCAAAATACATATCATAAAAAATGTGTAAGCTTCTTGCTAAGTACTCCCTCCGTACTCATAAAGAAAGTCGTTTTGGACCGCGATACGATCTCCAAAACACAACTTTGACTTATTGTTTCTATAAAAATATTTATTGAAAAGTGATATATGTATACTTTTATGAAAGTATTTTTCAAGACAAAACTATTCATGTAATTTTTACATTTTCAAACTCAACAATTTGAGAGTTATTCGTGATTTATATTCCCAAGGTTTAACTTAAACATTGTCCTAAACGACTTCCTTTATGAGTACGGAGGGACTACATTTTAGTTCTAAGTTAACACAAACTATGGGATTGCCCCACGACACAATGTGAGCTAGATAATTCGAGCCTATTTTATAAGGCTTCAACTTCTAAATTTAACTTCAGGAATTGGGTCTAAGGTAAAGTTGTGAAGAAACCTAAATCCAGCTCCATCTATCTAGTTTATTTTGTTAGAGCACTTCAGCTAGCTCCACTTCCTTCTTCGGTAAAGCTTAACGGTTGGGTTCTAGCTCTAGGAGAGGTGGAGTTGGAACTAGACCCATGCCCAACAAGCCTTAGAATTAATATACAAGTCTGAAATTTTATTTCTATATAGAAATCATTATATGTAGAAATATATTTGGATTTCATATACAACTATTAGCTTCTATTTCTGTAGGCATAGATTTCATATCAAACTTTTAACTTCTATTTCTGTAGATATAATTGTATTTTATATACAACTATATCAAGCAATCTATACCGTTACAATCCGGACCCACCATGATTTAACGATTAAGATTTTTTTCTTCGATTAATGTGGAAATATGTAGTAACCACAATGAATACAATGCGCTCTTTTAAAACTGTTTTAATAATTTAATAGATTAATACCTAAAGATGTTGTCCCTAAAATTCAAAAAATAAAAGATAGAGAAAAAGATATAGTACATTTATAGATTCCTAAGTAACCCTGCAGATGAGGTACCACTACCTTTTCGATCAAAGGCTTCGTTCAAGAAGACAGATTGGCTAAGCTTTTTCGCCACATGCAAAACGAGAATAATCATTAGCATGATTAATTGAATGTTAAATATTATAAACTTAAAAATATTTTTTTCAAAAAGAGAACTTCTATATATAAAGTTTTTTGCACAAAATATATTGTTTGGCAATTTGGGAAGCATATGCTAATGAAATACAAGAAAGATGCCGTTTGTCGTTTTGATTTGCTGAAAAGAACTCAACCTAAGAAGGTGCACAATATACTTTGAAATTAACATTCGAGGCCCAACCCCAAAAGGGCAAAACCTGCACCTGAATACAACAAGGTTGGAAGTACACCCTCCGTAAAAAAAAGAGAGAGAGAGAGATTTAGAGGGAGAGATATCCCTCCAAATATTTTTTAGGAAGAAAATATGTGTTTTGGGGATTGGACATGGGATTATAGGGTTGAAACCACATATCTTTTGCCATTGCACTATCAATTGCATCTCATCATTGTTTGGATACACAGGAAGAGGGATAAAAGCAGCATTTGCTAGCATAACAACTTTGAGAATGTTCCCTCGCGAGTAACGGTGAAATCACGTTCTACACTGTGGGTTGTTTTGTTTTTAAGTCCTATCAAATTTTTGGTTGGATTGTATTGTTTCAACTCTATTGAATTGGCATAATTTGGCCTCAATTCAAATAGTTAACAAATACTATTCAAAACTATCAAATAACTGGTAGGGCAAGAATTGACCACAATCCAAACGACGTACTACTCTACAATATTTGGCAAAGCTAATAGCATTCGATCGGTACATCAATGCCCACGAATTAGTAAAGTTATATGGGATACCAGCTAGCCAGGCATATGCTTGTTTTTGGCTGAAGAAAACAGAGTCATACAGAATTGCACAAAACGCAAATCACTTACTGCATGGTACTGAAAAGGCAAATCTGATCGAATTCAAAAGGTACACTGAATTGCACATGCCATATGTCTCATATACTACTGTGATTTTCATCTATCGGAACAACAGCTTACAAAGGTGAAGTACCGAACAAAATCGAGGATAGAAATAACCAAAAATTACATCAAAACAATCGAGGAGATACTCATGTACATATATATTATAGACACAGAACAATCAATTGGTTTGAAGGACTTATTAACTGGGGGACAAATTAATTGACGATCAGGTAGAATCAATACTCCTACTACATGCAACGACGATTCGAGAGGGCATCTCGAGCTTTTGTATGCATTCCATGCATCTCGCCGGCCAATCTTTCTCCTTGCTGTGTTTTCATCCTCGTTCCGGTGTGACGACATCAGGTAACTGAAGCCGTCGATCTTGAAGCCCAATTTTATTCCTCGAAAGAGAAAGTAAACCGAGCAAGAAGAATAAACGGGGGGACGTACGAAAAAAGGAAACGGAAAAACTCGTGCTCTCCCTGTCGCCTGCGTTGTTTGTGTGTACAGCAGCAGCTAGCACCATGGATGGATTTTCTGAGCTTGGTTGGGGGTTCTGCTTTATTATGCGGGGAGGTAGGACGGCGGCATCGGCAGGCCGACGACCTTGCCGCAGCGGAGGGCTATCTCCGGCATGTTGTACTCGTCCCGGAGCGACCTCGCCGGCGATACCACGCTGACGTACAACTGCGCCCCGAGGTAGTACCTCTCCCACATGTTGGACCTGATGTTCCACATCCCCGCGTTGTCGAACGTCAGCATCACCGCCGTCCACGACCTCGGGTACACCTGGATCGTGTGCCGGCTCACCGTGTCCAGCAGGTTGTACGTCTTCCTGCACTCCGGCGTCCATATCCCCGGCCCCATGCTGCACCCACCCACACATCCATTCACCGTTCACCGGTCAGTCGATCAGGCCTCAACTTGCTATTTTCATGGCGACCAAGAACGGAGCATGTTTACCCGGCGGCGAAGAAGGCGTAGCCGTTGATGTGGAAGGAGTCGATGCTCTTCTCGGGGTTCTCGAAGACGACCTCGATGAAGGTGCGGAACTCGGCGGTGATGACGTTGGGCGCGAGCTTCTGCGGGACGGTGGTGGCCGGCGGCACGTCGCCGATGAGGTTGTACTCGAACACCCCGGAGGAGGCGTTGAAGTACTCGGCGAGCTTGAGCGGCGTCTGGGCGTCGTCGAGGTGCGACACGCCGTTGAGGGCGAACCGCTCCTTGCCGTCCACCTTCCCCTTGCTGGTGCAGAGCTTGATGGTGCGCGTGATGTTGATCTGCCCGTAGTGGTAGGACCCCTGCGGGTTGGGCCGCGCCGCGCTCGCCGTCAGGTTCCAGCGGAACGACCTCCACTGGTTGATGGACCACGCCCACCCGCTCGGCCCCTCCGGCAGCTTGGGCGACGCCGGCGTGTTCGACCCGTTGTACCGGACGATGGCGGTGATGGCGCTGTACTCCTTCAAGAAGCGGGTGGAGGCCACCAGGAGGTAGTCGCCGGGCTTCTGGTCGGCGGTGACGAGGAAGGAGACGCACTGGGCGACGTGCACGTCCAGCGAGTCGTAGCTGTTCTGCACGGTGTGCGAGCCCTCCATCTCCACGAGCTTGAGGCTGTGGCCCTGGATGCGCACGTTGAGCGACGTCTTGATCCCCACGTTGCAGACGCGGAACCGGTACACCTTGCCGGCCTCCATGGTGTACATGGGCGGGTTGGACGCGTCCTTCTCGTTCTTGCCGTTGATGACGAGACCCGCCGGCCGGCCGATGCTCTTGCCGGCGTCGAGGTTCTTCGCCAGCACGGTGTGGTCCTTGGTGTACCAGTCGCCGACGAGGACCGGGTAGTCGCCGGCCGGCTCGTCGAAGGGCACCGGGATGAGCAGACGGCTGTGCACGGTGATGATCCCGTAGCCGCCGGCCGCGCGCTGCATGCCCATGCTGGGGAAGTAGAAGAAGGTCCCGATCTGGTCCTTGGGCTGCCATTTGTACGTCCAGTTTGTGCCCGGCTGGATCGGGCAATTCGTCCCCGGCATTCCGTCCATCCACGAGTTCTTCCTCTGTTGGATCCCGTGCCTGCATCGCACATCGCATTGCCACGTACATACCAAAATGATCGATCAGCTCAACACCAATAACGGATCGATGTATGCATGCATGTACCAATGTACGTATACGTACCAGTTGAAGAGGAGGGGATGGTCGAGCTGGTTGAAGACGTTGACGACGATGTTGTTGTTGGAGCTGCAGTTGATGGTTGGGCCGGGGAACATGTCGTTGATGAGCATCACCTTCTGGGCCACGTCCATAATCGCCCTAGTGGGAGAGGAAGTTGCTGACGACGCGAGCGGAGAGGCGGAGACGGGAGGTGGGGGAGTGGAGTGGAGAGGAGTAGAGCTGAATCCGCGGCGGAAGTGCACGGCGCTCCGCGCCACCGCCGGCCGAGCCCGCGCTGAAATCCGCGAGCGGCGCACAGGTGCGCTGCATTTCTCCCTGTTCTCGCAATCTCGCTAGTGTAATCCATGCCCTAAGTCTTCGAACTGCATCGGGCTCAAACTCAGTAATATAGGAGTATGAATTTCTGTGATGTTGTTTGGAGGTCGATGTGTTCGTGAATGATTTGTTTTTCTTTTTCCTTCACGGGATGAATTCCTGGTCGCTGTTGGTTATTCGGAAGGTGACCTATGATTTTGGAGAATTGGGGAATTTTGGGAATTGTAATCCTTGATTCCTTGAGAAACAATGTGTGCAATAGGAGCAAGGATCAAGGAAACTAGTGCGTAAAAAACGTCGTGCCTTAGAGAGAAATCGAGCGATTCCTTCTGAAGTTTTTAGTGCTTTTTCATTACTTAATTTCAGGGTTGGAAGGGTCTTCCACCATGTTGGTGTTACTGCTGCTTGTTCTGGTTGCAACCACCGAACCAAAATACGGGTGCACGGTAGTCGCCCCTGCAGGCTCAAGCTTTGTAGCAGATGGCTGCGTCGTCGATAGCTAGGTCGATGATGCCCTGCAGGCCATAGTAGTCGTAGTTGCTTGCATCTATTGCCATCCTGAATTCCTGATCAATAAATCTGCCCTTCGCTAGGGGAAGCCCTCTGCTTACTAGCTCAAGCATGACAGAACCAAAGCTGTACAGCTCACTCTTCTGTGAGGACTGTTGTGTCATGTCTCAGGTTCCAAAAGGAGGAAGCCAAAACTAGGGCCTCAGCGGGAGCGAAACACCTAGCACTTTTAATTCCTTAGGCCTTTCCCCTTTTGTACAGTTCTTTCTTTTCTGTACATCAGTATATGTAACTTTTACTCCTATATTCAATGAAATTGGCGCAAACTGTGCTGGTTCGTTACAAAAAAAAAGGTTCCAAATGACCCTTTTTGGTGTCTGCAACTAGCTTCGACAGACCAAAATCAGCAACCTTTGCTTTAAGGTTGTCATCCAAAAGGATATTTGTTGACTTGGCGTCTCTATGGATAATAGGCAGATTGGTAAGTTCATGAATTATGCTAGTCCTCTGGCTACGCCAAGAGCAATCCTGAGCATCCTTTTCCATTCCAGATAAATTTACTTGCTGCAGAATACAGAATGCAGATAGTTAAGAAAGAAATGTGCAAAAAAGTACATAACGATATGTTCAGGAAGTAAGAATAGGTCAACCGATCCATGCTTGCATATACCTCATGAGAACCAGCTGCAGCTTTGGTTTCAGAGCTGGAGGAAAAGCGAAGGGCAATGGAAAGGCAAGACAACCAAGTTGTATAAGGATAACTGACTCTCACACAGATGTTATTTCTTAAACCTTCCTATGCAGGCTGTTCCGAAATGTAGTTATGTGAGAACCTTCTCATGTCTTAACTCTGCTTTAATCTTTGGTGACCTGATATGAAATAAAATTTTCATATGTGCTTGGGACAGATGGTTCTTCGTTTTTTCTTTTATGTGTGTGTGTGTGTGTGTTGAAATATGTTCGTCTGCACATGTTTATAGTGATGAAAATGATGCTTGTTACCTTATATTGGAATATATATTTCTTGTTAAGTAGTCAATAAAATCATATTCCTTTTGTCACAGCATATGTTAGTGTGGACTGGAATCTCGATGTCAATGAAAGGTACTTCCTTGTTTTAACCGTTAAGAGGTAAAGTTCCTGTATCATTAACTTTGAGAATGCAGCTTTGAATTATCTCATTTCCTTGATTGGGTGTAAGGTTGCCTTAATTTAGCACAATAGACATTTTCAGTGGGGATTAGAATTCAACCTGTACTTTTTTTCTCCCAGAAAAGGCACACCGAGCAGTTAGCACGCGTTGTGATGGATAAATAGTAATGGAACTGAATCATCTTTTCAATTGGTAATTCAATCTAAAAAATGATGTTTCCTATGTACAAGGCAGCATCTTCTGAACCATGACACCACCAATTAAAATAAATTCTAAATAAATGTTTCTCTCACTAATCCTATCTTGTATCCACAATGAGAGCATTTTCACAGCTATTCATTAATCCCATTGGCCAATCAGAGGCTGTTATTGTTCCAACTGTTGTCATTAATATTTAACTTTTATGCTATGAAAGGGCATCATGTTGATGTAGGATTGTTTAGAGAAAAATTAATGAGGTGCACCTGGTAACTACTTGAGTTAAACATCAGTGGAAACATATCAAATTACAAAACAATATTTATCTTGACATGCATGCGAATGGTCAAAAAATATATTTATTTTGGGTTTTCAATGAAGAGAATGACAAGAATGATTCTATAGAAAGATCATCCTCTGCTGTTTCATCTGGCCAGTGTATGCTTATAAAATATCCAGACCTTGGTTTTTATCAACACAGAAAATATGATATTGTAGAATACATATTGTCCTTTACAATGAGTAGGAGATAAGCAAAACCAATACATCATATCTACTTTGGTTCAACAACTGAGTATGAATATACACTGTTGTAATCAAAAGCACCGCTGCTGCTGTCATCATTGATAGGCACATGATCTCCATAAGGATCTGGATCTCTACCCTTTGCATATCCAAACTGCTGAGCCGATAAAGATGCTGAGTTTAGCAACTGTGCCCCTTCATTTTGTATTATAATCTCAAGTTCCTTCACCACATCATTCATTGTCGGGCGGTCAGCAGCAGACTCCTCTACACATTCCATAGCCAACTGCACAAATCTCCTAAAGCCAACCATTTTTGCTGAATCCCGGATTGTTGGATCAATTAGGCTCTTCAATCCGTAATACTCTTGGTCATACTGATCTATTGCTGTCCTGATCTCACGGACAATATATGTGCCTTTCTCTATGGGCTGCCTGGACGTTATCAGTTCTAGCATGACAACTCCAAAGCTATATACATCACTCTTCTCAGATAGCTGCTGAGTCATGTAGTATTCAGGATCCAAATAACCCTAGATATCAACACAGAAGAGTAATCAACTAGAAATATTTTTTTGTCAATAAAAGTTATGCATTTTGAAGTTCCAGAAGTACATACCAGTGTGCCCTTCACTTGGGTAGAAACATGGCCCTTTTGTGTGTCAGATACCAGCTTTGAAAGACCAAAATCAGCAACCTTTGCATTTAGACTTTCATCCAGAAGGATATTGGTTGATTTGATATCTCTATGGATAATTGGTGGATCAGCAAGTTCATGAAGATACGCTAGACCTTTAGCAGAGCCAACTGCAATTTGAAGGCGTTTCTTCCAATCCAAGTGCATTCCTCCTTTACCTGCAGTTAAGATGTGGATGAACCCCCATGTCCTTTTGTTGTAGCATGTATTAATTATGTAAATAGGTTATAAATGGGGGTAGTAGTGGTGATGAAGTTTGAAAAGTATACCCTTCAGATTCTCCCTTAAGGTCCCATTAGGAATGTACTCATAAACCAACATCTGCTCCCCTTGTTCATAGCAGAAACCTACTAAGCTCACCAGGTTCTTGTGATGAACCCTGGAAAGTAGTTCTATCTCATTCTTAAATTCAGCTGCACCTTGCATAGATCCTTGCTGTGCGCGTTTTATTGCAGCCATTTGCCCATTTGCGAGCATTCCTTTGTACACCTTTTAACAGAAAAGATAATAGATTAAATGCTTTTGGAAATCCTTATTTCTTTTTGTGACTATACTAGCATGGAAATTCATTCACCAATATACCTTCCCATATCCTCCTGATCCTATTTCTTGGGTTTCTGAGAAATTGTTTGTGCACCTCTTCAGTTCCTCAAATGCAAAGTATCTTGCTCCCTTCAGCTGTGGCACATCTCCATTATCCTTACCACCTTGTCCCCATGATGCTGTGGCACCAGAGCATTCACTAGCACAGATTAGTAATCATGCTTAACACTTCCCTATTGGATGGATACTGAATGATGAAATAACACATTACCAAAAGGATTAGTAGTTCGTTCTACTGCCTCCTTAGCTATTTTTTTCTGCCTTAGAGCATACATTGCTACTAGGATAAGGCCAACAAGAAGGAGAAAACCAGCAACCGCTATTCCGATTATTGCACCTTTGCCCATTGACGACCTTTTACCACTGGGGCCTGAAATGAATGAGTTATGTAATGTTTGAAAATAAAGCAAACAAAAGAAATTGCAGACCTAAGCAACGCCATACTTGCAAAATATGTGCTTGCTATGAAGCTATATGGTCCAAAATATGCTGGAGCTTTGTAGGTTTGGTTGACCAAAGAAGAACTGATTCTGATAACCTCTGAGTGATTGAAGCTTGTTCCACTCTCTGGAAAAACCTTCACTGTGAATGTTAGTGGCTCCCCTGGACTGAACTCAACATTGGAAATGGCAACTGATCCTGGAGCTAGGCTAAGGTTCTGAACAAGAGTAAATTCCAAAGGTTGGAATGACTTGGGATTGGTCACATCAGAGAAGGCTGGTGCTCGGAAGATCATCAAACCCTGGAAGGGGCTGGCGCAAGCACAGTTCTGTGAAGCCACCGGATTTGCTGACTGGTCAGTGGGGCATGAAATGGCACCACATGGACCTAGGTTTGTTGAGTATGGCACTTGCTGCTTTTGCTTGAGTGTGCAGAAACTGATATTGTTGAAGCATATAAGATTGCCTGATAGTCTGGACAAGGAAAGAATACGTTGGGTGAGAATGCATGCACTCACTTGTACACCCTTATACAGTACAGGATGATGCTTACATGAGGCTGCCGGTGTAGCTTGGGTCAACTTCAGCATTGAAGATCTGATTGTTTGTCAAATTAACAACCCGCAGTAGTGAACTGATGTTACTGCTCATATTAAGTTCCCCACTGAATGAATTCTTAGCTAATGATCTGCATTCCAATTTATAACATCAGAAGGCATAAGTTCACTGAAGTTAAACTTTTAGCTAGAGATGCTATCAGAGAGCTGTAGCATGATCCATGAGGAAATTACATTTGCTGCAATTGCGGGAAACTGAACAGGGCACTGGGGATTGTTCCAGTAAGATGATCACTATCCATAAATCTGTAAGTTGTCAACAGGAATAGAAACATTAATTGTGATGTATCTTACTAAGTCCATTTGATACTCACTGTTTTTTCATCATCAGACAACTCACAAGGTAGTCAAGGATGTTAATGTTGAAAACCATCGCGGTGCTGGTGAGCTCATGAAGTTATTGTTGCTTAGGTCCCTGTAAAAAGGAAGAAAATTTCCCATAACTCAAAGAATCATTAACCTTAAATGCTCATATACTTTCTTCCTTACACATAAGTGAGAGCATTTGCACTGGTGAGGTCTGGCACTGTCCCATTCAGTTGGTTGCTTGCTAAGCTCCTGCAAAAACAAAAACAAATATTTGCAATGTTGTTTCCAGGAATAAGAAATATTTGTTGATGTTCCTTGATGGTAATCACTTACAGTTCCATCAGACGAGATAGGTTTGCTATACTTCCTGGAACTGGACCACTGAATTGGTTATGATCTAGTCGGCTGTTGCAATAGGCAGGAAAAAAAAACATGAAACTGTTCAAAGGGGGTCAAAACATAGGGTAAATCATATTACGAGGTACTTACATAATTTGAATTGATGAGACTCTCCCGAGAGATCCTGGGATTGGTCCAGTAAAGTTATTGTTGTCAAATATCCTGACAATTATTACTGAAGGCAGTGAGGTGATGGCAAGATGATACTACCAAGCACAAACAAACAGTGTGCAGCTTACACGTGTATAAGGTTCATTTTTTCACTGAAAAGCTTTTCGTCAATTGGGCCTGTCAACTGGTTCTCACTGAAATGGCTGTTGATTGGAAATGTATGAGTCATATGAGGATACCATACATTTAAGCAGCAGTATATCTTGATTCTTTTGTTCTAGAACTGGTACACCATTTGAGAACTTACAAATGTTCTGCATTAACAAGCTGATCCAGCCCTGGGTTTGAACCTGATGAAACCGGTATTTTCCCCGACAGCTGATTGTCTGACAAGTCCAACCAGAAAAGCTTAGAGAGAAGGCCAAGTGTTGGGGGGATTCCACCAGTGAACTTATTTGAGTTCAGGGCCCTGCATGAGAGCATTTCTTAGGCTAAAGTAAAATCATATCATGAAGAGATTGCTGTCCATTCAATATATCTGCCCACGTTTGAGTTGTTTCTTACAGGAATGTAAGTTGCCTTAATGCTCCGATCTGCTCTGGAATATCACCAGTGAAACTGCATCCAAGTAAAATCCTGACAAAACCAAGATATAAATCAGTGTTTTCCCCTATTTTTCTTAGTCCTCTCCACAGACCAAAAAGGAAGAAATGTTTTCTTATAGTGACATGCTGTTCTTACAGAGTTGTGAGCTGCTTCAGATTCACAATGCTTGGAGGAAGTGGACCTCCAAGATTTAGGTTGTTAGACAGATCCCTGGATGTAGTTTATTTTACATCAGCAGCATAAAGCATTTTGCAGTGTGGTAGTTTGTTCAAAACTCAGTAAGCAGGGACTTACAGATATGTCAAAGAAGAAAGTTGGTCTATTGCGTTGCTTAATGTGCCTTGCAGATTAATGCCTGATAATCTCCTGTAAATACCAGATTTCGGTGTAGTTCTTGTCTCAAAAATAAGTACAAAAATGATGAATCGAAGTTGAGCACTCACATTTCTGTCACCCTCCCATTGGAACAGGAAATTCCATCCCAGGAGGTGCAGGGATCAGTCGATCCCATCCAGCTTTGCGGTTCATTCTGCCAATTCTTCATCAATGCCTGGAGTGCAGAAACTGTAGAATAAATGGAACAAATGTTAGTCAAGCAAAATGTGTCAACAACTCCAGTGGTTGATCCAAGTCATTTTGGCCTATTAGGTCAATATCATCCATTAGTTTATCATCATCATGGAAAATTTCACAGAAAAGTATGGTCCAGGAAAGCAGGGGCGAATCTGAAAACAAAAATTACCAGGTGTCCTGTATGAATTATGGATATAATACTATGTTTACATTCTAACATTAGCTAAAATTAATGGGATTTCAAAAGTTTCGCCTGTGTCCGGTGCATCACATGGCTTTTACATGGATTCGCTCCTGCAGGAAAGGAAGGAGTCATCTCTCTAAAATTATTGATCGTGCGTGCATGAAATATAGCTGTTGCAGCTCCCCTTTTCATAATGGGAAACTATTCTTTGTACATGACACTATGAATTTGATCATAAAAAAAATCTTCCTAGGTTATTAGATGGAAATAACCAAATGATCACAATTTGTTGCATAACTACCCAAGGAGAACATAGTATTGATGGCAGAAGGCTATGCCTTTAAGGATTTTGTTTTTCTGTAGCATCTAGTCATTCATGCTCCACAAATAGATTCTTCTCTTGCTGTATTTCTGGCAGACCTAATCCTACTCACCTTGTTTTCAGGTCAATGGCCAGTCTGAGTGACAAATCCTGGAAAATATGTCACCTTTCTTCCTGTAACCTATTGAAAAGCAGAAAGATCAAAGACTTACCATCTTGAGGGTTTGTCTGACTGAAGCTTAGCCGTAGGCTCACCAAGAGCATGAACAGAAGTAGCAGCCACGGCATCTCCACCATCGTACCACACAGTGTCACCCTCCACGCAAATCAAATTCACACCGGAGGATAGCAAAATCTGCTGATTGTTCTTGTCGAAGAGCACTGTGCAGTGAACAAACTCGAGTAGATGCCAAATGGCGTCTCCCTCCTTGAGGCTGGCAACCAGGCAAAGAAAATAGCTAATCAAACAAGACAACCTTATATAACTTGATTCAAGGGAATTCTTATCAAACATTGCCTATGAGAATGCTTACCAGGTCCAAGTAACATGCACATAGAAAATGCATGTATGCGAGGTAGTGGGAGGCTTAATTAAAAGAAACCTCTGAAGAGCTCAGTTGCCGATCAAAATGTGAAATGATTTAAGAAACCGTTTACTTGCAGTTACTTCTTGCCTGTTTTATCTATGGAGCTTTATCTGGGAACACCTTCTGGGTTTTGATCCAGTCAGAACTTCTTGGTTTGGACGTTCTTGGCTTTTATACGTTTTTTGGTCAGTATATTCTGTGCTTTTACTTAATTTTATTTATTTGATACGGCCATTGATTGGATATTTTTGTCCTGTACCTGCATGTCAGACACTGTGTTAATCGCTCAGGCTGTTCTTATCTTATCTGTCTTCCCTTGTATAGTTGGGACCGTTGGAGCTGTAAACAACAGTTTTCAGGCTAAGTCAAAGTGCCTGCCAGTGCCAACCTTGCTGATGGGATATGGCATCAGAAAATGGATCGACATATTATCCTAAGTAACTGCCTGTGAATGCTTCCATGGTTGGTCTTGTTTCAAATTTTCATCTTCCAGAAATTTGATTCAGAAAAAGCTCTAGAAATCTGATTGTAGGCAATAGAACATGAATATAAAATCTTGTTTTGCAGGCTTCTCAAGGACAGTGAAAGCTTTGAGTTATGTCAGCAAGAAGCCAAGATCATGTAGAGGATTATGTTCTCCGCTGGATCCAACAAAGTAAACACCGAAAAATGATTCGGTGTGACATCATGCAACGCAAATTATGCAATTGACGGTCACATTCAGTGGGGCAGGAAGGCCAATTTCTGTTAATACATGGCCGGCCGGCTTCTTCCTTTTGTAGGTATTGTTAACAGCTTCATCAGGTAACATTAGGTGCACTATATACACAGCAAATGGCGGAGCCGGCAACACACGAAAAAGATCCTTGTGCATGAGGCCAAAACTCAATGGAACCCAGTTGCCTCTTGCTTCCTTCCACTGGCCAGCTGATATAATGCATTCGCATTTGTTTCGTCCATTGTTCTAATAGAAAATATAAGCCTGACGCAGTTGAGTTGGATGGCTTGGTGACAATCGTGCTCGTATGAAATGTACTGGTGTGAGAAAAATGTCTTCTTCTTTTTTTCTTCTGTGGGAGTAATCGGTCAAAGCGAACAGCATGTCACATGTGCCGTTTACTTGGCAACTTAACTGCTGAAATGTTCTTCGGAGTTTAGTCTAATGATAAGCTGGTTGATATTCTGCAGCTGAAAGTATATTTACTGAAAGGAATATGGAGTTCACAAGTTACTACATGCATGATATCATCTTCCCCGAGAGGACAAACTGAGATAGAATTACTGAAATAATTTCAGATTATTAGTATGTCCAGAGCAGTTGCTTGCTTCTTATTTTTATATGCGCCAATCATTGGCCTCGAAAGCTTTTGACAAACGGAGTGTGAATGTGTGATCCCTACGAAAGTGATTGCGAACAAACAGTTCAGGCTCTTCTGGTGAGGATCCTTTGCTTGCAATTTGTTTGGAGAATACTATACTGTAATATGCCTTTAGATCACGTTGGATGTGGCTTCAAATTGCAATTTGTTTGGAAAATATGTAACTGTAATATGCTCTTGATCACGTTGGTTGTGGCTTCAACGTAAGAAACAGCACGGTAGCTGCGCTTGCTCGGCGCCTCCAACTCGGTCTAATTTGACAACTGGAGATTGCGTAAGATCAATTCAGAATCTTGCATCCAAAACTGAAGGAACGTTTCGTGTTGGCAACTTAGAACATGTTTGGCAGGGCTCCCGAACTCAGATCCATAGTGGATTTGAAGATTGTATGTTAGATTATAGGGATCTTAAAATTTAAATTTCATTTAAAATATGAACAAAATGATTTAGCTAAGTGTTATCAACGTAATCGTAGATTTATATATCATTGGATTTCCGAAGCTAGGATTATCCAGCTTCAAGAAATCTTGAATAGGTTTAGTATCTACTCCATCCGTTTTATATTATAATTCATTTTGACTTTTTTCCTAGTCAAACTTTATTAAGCTTGACCGAGTTTATAGAAAAATACATTAGTATTTTCAATACAAAACAGACATATTATCAAAATATATTTAATGTTCGATTTGATGAAACTAATGTAGTAACATCTAAAACACTAAATTAGTTTGAGGGAGTGACATTGGACTTATTCCTCAAAGACGAGAAGATGAAGAGAAACTGGCCCAGGACAAGTGGGCCCAATTCCCGAATGGCCCGTGTGGGAGAAAGGAAAATTCCTGATTTACAATGATCCCAGTCACCCCCGGTCTTCCCGGGAACTTCAAAATCTTTCCAAAAAGAAAAAAAGGAAAAAAGAATTCGAACGCCGCCGCATCGATCCGGAGTGGTGTAGCCTTGCTGTGGTGTACCGCTCGCTCCATCGGATGGAGGAGGCGGAGGCGGGCAGGCCGCGGCCGGCCATGTCGGCGGAGGACGAGAGGCTCCTCATGGCGGCGAAGTGGCTGCCGTGGGCCGAGCGGCTGCGGCACAAGAGCTGGAAGGTGCGGCGCGACGCCAACATCGACCTCGCCGCCCTCTGCGACTCCATCGCCGACCCCAAGGACGCCCGCCTCCGCGAGTTCGGTCAGTTTAGTTAAACTCTCCCAGCGTCTCCCGAATCTTGCGCGATCGGATCCGCGCGCGTCGTCTGAACTCTGAACTCTGAAATGCATTCTAATTTGCCTTTTTTTTTTTTGCCCCCGTGGTTAGGGCCGGTGTTTCAGAAATCCGTGGCGGATTGCAACGTGACGGTGCGGGAGAAGGCGCTGGATGCCCTGCTCGCTTTCCAGCGGGCGTCCGATGCTGCTGATGCATCCAGGTTGAGTGCGTGTTGGTCATGGCGCTACGCCGCTACCGTGTCATTCGATCTCTGCTCGGTTCTACTACTTCTGAGTTGATGTGTGGGATTTGTTGGTTAATTTTCAGGTACGCGAAGGGGATCTGTGATGCGATTGTCGCAAAGTGCCTCACTGGCCGTCCTAGGATCGTCGAGAAGGCTCAGGCTGCGCTCCTCCTCTGGGTGGGGTTGGACGCGGCGGAGGTTTTCGTTGTAAGTTCAACTAGAATGGATGATTATGGAGCATGATTATGATGAATCACCTGCATTAATTTAGCTCATAGGGATGGTGTGTGGTGCCACTCACTTGGTCTCCTACAATTTATACTGTAGATTCTAAGGTGTATTGTTCTATTTAGTTGCAGGATTGCTTAGTGCTAATCGATTGTTATTCAAGATCTAAAGTAATCAAAAGCTCCTCTCAACAGAGTTTTTCATTTAACTTACACCACATGCATTATAGCGACCGTCATGGTACTTTGGACGTATACTGGATCAAGTCGCACTATCATTTGGATGAAAATGATATATTGATAGAGAATTTTACGATTTTTGAGAGAAAGTACATGTTGGACATATACTGGATCAAATTGGACGTGTATAAATGTATAATGGATCTGCATTTTGTGCAATCGCATAATCCTAACGGCAATGAGATGTATAGATTTTAAGAGAGAAACTACCTTAAGCCATTGCTTTTAATTAGTATGTAGTACATTTCTAAACTATATTGAACTCATTGATGCATAAGCTTCATTTGGTATATCTGTCATCATTTATTCGCCGATGCCTACTTACTCTTCTATATTTTGATTACGTCTTATTCCTCTCAATACTTTGATTTAATCATATTATTTGTAAGAGAAGGACTAATTTTGTTGTTATGATCATATCCTGATGCGAGGCAACAAGCCTGTGCCTTAGACCATCTTCTCTTTAAATTGCTTACTCAACCGATCTAAAGATTTTTCATCTCTTTGTATTACCACATTTTGCCTCTTGTAGTTATCATCTAAATCTTTCTATGTCTATGCTTAAACGCACTTCATATTTTGCGCTATCAGGAATCAATGGAGAAGGCTGTAAAGAACAAAATGGCTAAAGCAGTTGTGCCTGCTATCGATGTAATGTTTCAAGCACTTAGGTAAGTTCCTAACTGTATTTCTGCCATCCTGTTATATGTCTGTATCTTCATTAACATACTTTCTCCTACTAGGAAATTCGGACCTAAGGTAGTACGACCAAAAAAAATATTGAAGATGCTTCCCCAGCTGCTTGATCATCCAGATCGGAATGTTCGGGCTTCTTCCAAGGGTTTGACACTAGAGCTTTGTTGGTGGATTGGCAAAGAGCCTGTAAAGGCAATTTTATTTGAGAAGATTAGAGATATGATGGTAGGATATTTCATACCCGACCATTACTGATCATATGTACCATGCGTGATAGTACAAGCACACTTCGTTCTGTTTGTAGATAAAAGTGTTGGAAGCAGAGCTAGCAAATAACTCAGCAATTGCTAAGCCAGCTCACAAGATAAGGTGATGCCCTTTTTTCTTTTTAAATTATGAGTTTAGGAATTTGTTTCTTTTTTGTTCTATCGTAAAATTTGTGACATAATCTTTCCAGATAAACATGTGAATTATAGGTTCATACGATGTTATGATTGTACATGGACGTTGATCGATGAGTATGATCTTGTTGATCCTGTAGATACCTTAACACCACCTGAGGAGTCTGGATTATGTGATGGTGTGGTATGTGCATCGAAACATTGTTCGTCACACTATTATAGTTAAATATCTTACTCTTTTTGTTGATATTGTTTTGTTTTTTGATACCAGAAAGCAACTAAGTGGTCCGAAAGGAGGGATGCTACGGAGCTAACCAAGCTTTCTTCAACAAAAAGAATTGCTACTGGTGATTTTGAAGACATCTGTCCAACACCCAAGAAGGTTAATCCTGGCTCCAAGTCTCTGTGCATTATATATATGTACATTCAAATTTGCAGCCCTGTCGAGTTCATCCAAGTTTTCTTAAGTGTTAGTAAAAATCAACGTTGTTTGTGAATCATGATTCACTTGTATCTCTCTTTTTTATACCGATGTCAATGCGGTTGCTTCAGAAGAAGCTACTCAAACAATAGGGAATGTAGCTAACGGATTAAGAACTCATTTTTTCTAAAAATTCAAGGGCCTTGCTTCTTGTTTTACTTGTAAGCATTATATATATTTCAGTAACCATAAATTACCATTGAACTGTTTGATTGCCTCACTGATAACCAACTTATTCATCTTTGTTTCGGAATTTTAGTGAATAAGGTAACATGAAATTGCATCAATTTAAAAGTACAGTTTAACCATTTAAATTATATAACTGGACCTCTAGCCAAACACGTTCGTTCCTTTGTGCTTATTATTGGGGAAGGGAGGGGCAACTTGCTTGTTTACCATTAACACACTTTCTAAATTATTAAACGTTTTTTTTAAATAAATATACAAGTTTATGAAAAACTTCAAAAAAAATCTATTTTCAAGTTTGAAATAGCTAATACTTAATTAAGCATGAACTAATAACCTTCCTCGTTTTGTGTGCGGCTTATAGTCACTTCAAATCCTGTTTCGAATAGAAGCCTAAGTTGTTTCTTACCCTTCTTATTGCTTAGAAGAATTTTATGATGTACCATCTCCACTTTTAAGTATATGATATTGTTGACTGTTGGATATGGTATTTGGCCATTTAATCTAATTTAAAACCTTAACAAAAATATTAAAAAGAATCATCCTTAACGTACCTGTTAAAACAAGTCAACAAAATAAAAATGCCTATATAGTTTTTAATAGATAAATGGTTAAACGGCATGACGAAAAGTCAATAGAATCATATTTACAAATGGAGATAATACTAACTCTAAAGTGAAAAGTCCTTTTTTATTGAAAGGGAAAGACCAATTTTATCCCATGAACTCTTGTGTTTGTCTTAGATACACCCCAAACTACAAAACCAAGTATAATACCCCTTCCCCCTAGAAAAAAAATATATTGGACACTTTACCCCCCCTCAAGCTGCTTTACATTGAGTGTGGTACACATGAATGCAACGTAGGATGTCACATGTACTAGTAGTCCACGTCAGCCCTTGTGCCATGTAAGGGCATCAGCAACGTATGTTTACCGGTTGGGTATTAGTGCTGGCCCATGCCACAGGCAGTAGTAGGAGAAGACACCTTCCACAATGTTTATTTGTGAGAGATAGGCAATAAGGTGGGGGTCCACGAGTTAAAAAATCGACTCTGACAGCAACCTTTCTATGCAAAGTTACGTTCCTGGACTGATTTATTCGTACGTATCATTTTTTTATTCCGTTGCTTCCAGTAGTAGTGCTATGACCCGGTTATACACCACTCTCACAATGTTTAATACCAGGTAGTAAGCAGTGATTTGATTCTTACTACCTGGTTTTTTTACAATATTGTGGATGCCCTAAGATGACTTAAACTAATACAATGCGCTATGTCAGCTCTAATGAGTTCGTCAAATAGTAGTGTAATGGATTTGTTGTTTATATGGAGATAATATTGTGTGATTTTGAGTATTGTAGAATGATGGCTGCGACTTCTCGAAGTGGTATGAGCCGGAGACTACACCTATACCTTATTTGAAGCAGGACCTGTTGAATGATTTGCACGCTGTTGTACGTGGTTTGAAGGAGGACAACACTGAGATTAAATCATCTCTTGTCAGTGCAAGGGCACAGATTGATGAGCTCATGACTGCGCATAATGCGGTGACTGATAGGAGAAGAAAACTCAAGGAGAAAAATGACTCAGCTTGTAAACTTAGTGCTAGAGTTGTTGAATTAGAAGAGGAAATACAATTTATGTCGTCAATTATTGTCGGATTCGTAGTGCTAATAGTTGCATTGTGTCTTGGTGAATAGGTTTGCTTTCGGGTGCAATCAACTTTCTAATCGATCCATTGAGTCAAGTTAATGTTGAGATGTATCTTATGCATGTGATGGCAATGTACATTAGTCGTGTCCTGAATCTATCTTTTTTTTGAAACCTCTGAATCTATCTTTGCGATCATGTATTTTTGCTGAAAGATGTTTGTGCATGCACAGTTGCTGAAAGTTGGGTGAAATATCAATCCATAATTCAAGAGTGCAACATTAATTGATCTGAGCAACATTGAGATAGGTTCTACTATCAGAACTTGAGCAATGGAAATCATCTGTATGGCGTGCATGGCATATAACCCAGTTCGGAAGAAGGCGCATCGATCAAACGTTCACTAAAACTTTTACTGTGATACTTACGTACTCTCCAAGCTAGTTGGTTCTGCACTTTTTCAGGATCCCCTAAAAAATTCAGGTGGTGTTTGAATCTCCTGGAGATAAAGATTAATTGTTTCACGCAAAATAAGGTGATAATAACGTGTGATTAATTTAATTTTAATTATTACAAACTTAAAAAATGAATTAATCTTATATTTTAGAACAACTTTCATATCCAAAAGCGCACTGTTTAGCAGTTTTAAAAGCGTGCCACTTTTATCTAAAAGTTTATCCAGTTTTTGTTGGAGAAAAGAACATGGCCTCAATCTATTGAATGATGTAACACTAGTACTCCCTCTATCCTAAAATATAAGAAATTAAGACTGGATAGGAGGCGTTTGTCTAGATTCGTAGTAGGAAATATCATATCCAGTTCTAAGTTCTTATATTTTGAGATAGAGAAAGTATTTAGTTGCATCATACAACATATTGATTTTTTATAAGTTATTTTAAAAAATCAAATAAATAATAATTAATAGTTAATTAATCATATGCTAATGAGCTTTCTCATTGTCGTACAAAACTTCCCCCGCAATCATGCAAAGAACGCAGCCTCTGCTCTACTATTCGACCTTTGATCCATCTAATAACAGCTACTAATTTTTTTAAAGAATAACAGCTACTACTAATATCACCATTGAGAGAGGGGAGACAGCGAGTGTAAATGAAAAAGAGGCTTATAAATGCAATCTTCTAGTGCTCCTCTGGTACAACACCGGTTGTCATGCCCGGCAAGATTGTACGTACTGGATTAAATGTGGTGATACCGGAACCATGTGTTAGCGATAGAGTTCAATTATGCTTCTTTTTTGGCAGTACAACAGTACTGGTAAGATTGAATCGGGCAAGCCAACGGATGCCGGCAGCAGAAAGTTGCCAATAAACTGTTTATAGTAGCATTATTTTCTGTAACCCGACTCTATACAATAAAATTGGCATTGTCTTGTGTCGGTTCGTTAAAAAAAATTTGTAGCCCAGATACTTAAATCCCAATTCGCTGGGTTTTGGCTCCTAAATCGGTTTACGATGATTTTCTCGTGCATTACTCGTAGAGAATCTGCAAACTAAAGAAAAAAAAATGAGCGTCTCGTATCGTAGCAGCAGTTGATCGCTCCAACAACTAGTACTGTGTACCTATTTCCTTTTCGTGCTAATTAATCACAACCTCACCTGCCAATCATTATGAGGGAGAATGCGTTTTGACGACCTGAGACTTGTATATCTGGCCGGAGGAATATGTTGCCCAGCCGTTATTCTATTCATGCCCGCACGTGCTGGCATGCCTGCGACAGCGTACCAGCACGCTAGCTTAATTAGCTGCGCAACGTGATCTATTTATATATTTGGTCGTGATCGATCGATTTTAATTATGTGCGGTGTAGTACAATAACACAGCAGCTGATCGACCCGTCGACTGAGAAAAAGGAAGAGCGCGGCGCAAATGGACGGTCTGTGTTTTGATTGATTCCTGGCTACTGCTTGAAGCAAAGTCAAGAGGCTTTACGGGAGCCACGAAAAAGAGCAGCGAGCTGCAAGCAAATCATGGTGGCGCCTAACCACTGCAGCTGCGCAAAACGAGCCACCTGTCGACAGATCAGTAGCGCAGTTCGTGCTGTGTCCTGAAAAACGGAAGTCAAAAATTACAGCTCGGGTGATGCCGCTCTTGTTCAGTTCTTCTCACGAGAAAGACCTCTTCGTCTCTACGGGCCAGATATCTTTATAAAAAATTAAACAGTAGATACACACGAACGCATCACTACGGGCCTGTTCACTTTGATGCCATTTTCAACCTTACCAAATTTTAGTAAAATTGTCAAAAAAAAAAAGTGGCATAGTTGCCAAAATTTCGGCAATGCCAAAATTTGATAAGGTTTTTTTTGGCATCAAAGTGAACAGGCCCTACATGTCTACATGTGTGATGTATCACACACTCACACCATATACTCAGTACTCACGTATCCATGAACCAGCGGCACAACTCTTTATGTCCCTAAATTCCTATTAAAAACCTATATTACATATGCGTGATATTCGTGTACACAAGAATTTAAAATTTGGTGGATAAAATCATACACCAATAACTCTATCACTACACCACTAGTGTTTTTCCTTATTATTGGCCAGATAATCTTTTTTAGATAAGGATATTTTTTAACTAGTCTCTGTATCCAACCAGATATATACAGCCTTTTTAAATTGGGAACTTAGCCACTCAAATACCCCAATCTGAAATTCACCCATATGAAGATTTAAACTCATAACCTTGGGGTGTTACCCAGGTCACTACAACCACTATACTACATAAAAAAAATAGGAAAATAGGCCAGATCATTGATTGCGAATGAACGATAGATTTTGTTCAAAAAAAATAAATAATATATTTCCTAATTTTGTGATAATATTTGATAGTACAAATGAATAAATTATTTCTTATAAAGTTGTTTTTAAAAGGGGTTAAATACGTTTTACCCATCGACTTTTCACTTTGTCTATGATATACATGTGAACTTCAAAACCAAACATTTGACACCCTCTAATTGTTGATATCGAACACATTCCCCCCTTAGCCCCTTGGGCGGTTTTATAGCTTGGTTTTTGGTATAGTAGGAGGTCGCGTGTACAAATAATCAATTTCATCCCTATTCCATCCAGAAAAAATATTAAAAATATAAGGCCCGCATGTCAACTCTACCTTTCTCCTCCATCTCCCTCCCCTATGTCAGCTCGAGCTCGACGTGAGCTCGCCTATGCTAAGATTCTCGAGGCGGCGAGCAGGTTGACCAGAGATCAGGGAGGATACAACCGTGGAAGTGGGAATTTGTGTGCATTCGGCATGCCATGGGAGGCTTTGACCCATTCCGCCTCCACCCCATTTGTCAAGATTGAGGGGATTTTAGCCGCAAGGGTAGTGATGTGGAGATAAGAGCAGCAACGGAGCTTGGGGATCATGCCGACAATGGATCTTGGATAGGAGACGATGACAAAGCTTAGGTAGGAGGCTATCGGTACGGGGAGCTCCCTAAGCTCTATGATGGGAGTGGTGATGATGGCGGAGCTTGGGTAGGAGAGGATGACAGAGTCCTCGTGGAGGAGAGAATCGAAGCGTTGCGCCGTCAAGGTGAAGAGACTCAACCTTCGTCACGAGATCTAGATGTCGTGGAGGACTGATCCGTGCCATGTCCATCTTCCATCACCGGAGACCTGCTCCATTTCGAGCTCCTCATCCCCTTACCAGCCATGTCCGGGCTTGGCTAAGAGGGAGGGCTCCATGTCGAGCTCACCACCGACCCCCTCTTCCTAAGCTTGGCCAAAGGGGTTGGGCTTCCATCAAGCTTGCTGCCGACCCCGTCTTCTCCGAGCTCAGTGAGTGGGTGGGCTTCGCGTCCTTGTCATTGGCAGGATCGAGAGCGGAAGGAGGAAGGAAGGAAGAAGAAACCCGTGTTGCTACAGCCTAGTCTAACACGACAGTCATGGTGAGTCTAGACTAGGCTAGCCTTATGGATCTCTCCTCTCATCTCATGAATGGCCATCTTTGAGGGAGCAGAGTGCAAGCAGGATTCAAAAGGATTAGCATACGCGCGTCCGATCCAGAACGTGAACACGGTGGTGACACGGACGCCTTTTCC
>CM020178.1:17388257-17440174 GCA_009805545.1 Oryza longistaminata
AGCGAAATATACACGAGAACGTGTGCCTGATGAGTCCGGTACCCTATAGTTTTCAGTGAAACCAGAGAACCAATATGCCAACAACGATATACGAGCGAACACGGATAGCAGGAAAGCGACGCCTGATAACCGTTGGCCGATCTCGACGGACAAACACGTACGCGGACCAAACGAAGATTCAGAAGGACAGTAGCCATCCTGAAAAGCTCACTGCACCGCATAGCAGCAGAGGAGACGAGAATCCAGAAGGACACAGTAGCTAGACTGCTAGACATCTTAAACTCGGCCGGTTCCATTTTGGGTATTGAGCGGATCATTGTTGCGGATTTATTTACTCTTTTCGTCTTAAAATACATTAACTTTTAGCATTTGAATTTTATTCTAAAATATACAATTCCTTAATTAAAATTTCATCCAATCGCAAACTTCTACCATTTAATTTTCTCACGTGTCTTTACTTCTGAACCAATCACAAATTCCTCCATTTAATGGAACATATTTTCTTAATACGAAAATCTTTATATTCTCAGACATAGGTACTAGCACTTAATTATATGAACAAGTAATTATAAGAAATAAACTTAATAAACAACCTGTTTAAAACATGTAGTCTAATCAGTACACTGTGAGAAAGTTTTTAAGTACTTTTCAAAGCGTGCAGTAAATAATTCAAATTGTTAGCTGATTACAGCTTCATCAGGTCAGTTTTGCCTGTGCTCGGAAGATGAACACTGAAGTTATCTCACCATGAAGTTTAGCTTTGTTTGCTCTGCGTCTTAAAGAACAAAAAGGCAGCAACTAGCAAGCGCCGGCCTGGCAGATCGACCGGAGAAAAGCGTGTGGGTGCTGGTTGGTAACCATGAGGAGGAGCTCAAGGACTTTGTTACCGTACCCAACTCAGCAATACGGTGTCTTTTTCTTTAAGTTAACCGGCGTGCCGGCCAGGCCTAGCTAGAATCAAGATAACCTTTTGCTGTCCAATTGCAACTGACAGGACCACTCGGACAAAGATAGCTAGCTAGCACCGGTAATCTGAATTTTAGTTAGGGGACAATGGAATCTGAATGACGACTTGATGTGAGATGTGCAGGCTGCTTGTTCTTAGAAAAATGCATTGGAAAATTTCATATGATTCATTTGCTCTATGCCACTGCCTGGGCCAAGCAAAGTGTGTGCATCTTAATTCAGAAGAGAACAAAAGTGTGATGCATTCATATATCAAACCAGCCTCTAAAAAAATTATATATACTCCAAGCTAGACTAGCTAGCTAGTTTAGATCATCTTAGGTGTTAGTTAGTACAAACAGATTCCAACACACACGCACACGCGCAACAAATATAGCTGTGAGTTGCAACATAGTATCTCAAGTAAATATATCATCAGTACAAGAAAAGATCTGTTCTCCGAAAAATACTACTAGAAAAGATCCCAAGAAAGTCAGGCGTGTGCCACTTGTTAATTTCTTCAACAAAAGGATACCAAAATTTAGCGCTGACGGGATTTGATAATGTCAATAATTTGAAGGTAGTTCTAAAAAAAACAATGTGAAGGTGTTGTTTGATTTGCGACCTAACAAAATTTGGTTTAGTTTTGTGGGTGAAAAAGGTTATGAACTTATCAAATTTTGGTATGATACTGGTAACGTTCTAAGGTTGAGATGGTAAGAGTTTGCCTTTTGTGCCATGACGGTAAGGATTGTTTTAGAAACAAGCCAAACATATCCTCAATCATCATGTTTCCTCTCAATCTATACAGAAAATACCATCATGTGTCAAGATACTCATTCCCGCAGTCTAGTTGGCTTTGACTAATAAGCCATCGAAAATAAATGAGGCAACAAAAAAATAAAATTTTATATCTTTATTTTTAATGGTTTAAAAACCAGTACTGAAAAATAAATAATAATAATAATAATAATAATAATATACATAAATCCTCAAGGAAGAGTTTGAAAATTCAAATGTTGGCTATGCATATAAATCAATAAGCAAACAATAAGGTGTATATCTCAGCAATTTTTCCGAACTAACATCCCTCTTTATCAGTGCCCCGTTCTTCTCGTCTAGCTACTTACCGGATTATCAATACGGATTATTTATCCCACGCTTCTTAGATACACGTTTTCAAAAAAAAAATCTATATATTTCTTAAAATACTAGCTCTAAGATATTTGTTAAGTTGTTTTTTAAAATATTTAATTTATCCTCACAATCAAATAGATAATTCACAATAATGATTCGACCACTAATTTATTCAAACATGATGTAAACTAAATCACTCAATCTCTATTGCCTAGAACATAGCTATACCAACCTCCTTTATTGTATACAACCTCATCTCGCGTGAACCATAGTGTTAGAGTTATCGATAAGTCATACTCAACACTCTTTGGGTTAGACTCAGCGGGGCATACATACATCAAATATTATATAAGAAATCATGCCTAATATAAAGTAAGGTGTTCCGAATAAGGAATGAGAAGCATAGTTTACTCGATACAATAAGTACTACTCGGATCGTATCCATACTTCCTCCCTAGTTCTATTTGGACAAAGGGGGGGACCTGAGGGTATAAATACAAGACCCCCTAGTAGAAGGGGCCAAGGGGGACATGCCAAGTCAGAAGAGAAGTCAATACATATATAGACAAACCCAGTGTAGGAGCCACAAATGCAACATAAGGGATCTAGAGCTACGTTCAACCTTGCAAAGTTCATGTTCGAGGAAGGAGACTACACTAGCTGTCGATTACGTATGAGAGCTCCATGCCACCAAGCCCATAGATACTAGATTAGATCATCCCAAATATTGTACTCGTGTTACATTGATATATAAAGGTAACACCGGTTTCAATCAACAGGAGTAGAGCTATTACCTGACAGTTAAGGGTACATACCTATATAAAAAAACATTGTCTCTTGTCTCTTTTACCTCAATCTCACGTATACCTTGGATCCAATGATCCCTATATTCTACAAATACCTTTCGTGGGTAGATGGTCACACTGCTCCCAAACATACCCAACTTTACAAGGGGACTAAGGTCGCAATTTGAAACATACTATCACCCAGATTATCGTAGAGTAGTGAATTATTTGCATGATTTTAGATATCTTAACTACTTTTAAAACAACATAGTTGTCCTCATTCATCCCCTCCATGAAAACCGCTATCGTCTCTTCCCAGGAAGTCTCTAAAAACCCAACCCAAGGTTGTAAAACTAGATAAAAGAAATCGAGTCATATTTCTATCTCCCACTACAATGTACGAGCATGTAACTAGTGTAAACTAAATATTTTGGTAAATAAACTTAACAAATATCGTAGAACAAGAGATCCAAGCAACACAAAAGATTTTTCTTAAGAAAAATAAACATGCTTTCAAAGCATTGTGCCAGTGTAACAAATAATCGAGCGTAATAATTCGATAAGATACCTATGTGGCACGTTGAGAGCATTGATAGCAGTGATCACCATTGTAGATGCCCTCACTATTCCATTCTTTTCACAAAGAATGCTAGTGTACCAATTTCCCCAGTCTCTGCAACGTCTATCTTTTCATTTCGTATTTTTTTTTGGCTTTGACGTGTATATATATAAGAGAAAAAGGGAAAAAAAAATCCAATTTACAGCTCATCATCCCATTCCCATCACACCCTTCTTCGAACTGTACAAAAAGGATCCGAGCCGTACACGTGGCGTCCACGTCCACCCCCCGTCTTCCCCGGAAATTCAAAATCTTTCAAAACAGCCCCGACCGGACCGACACCGTTCCACTCCCTCCCCCTCGAATGGCCGCGCACCACCAAACCCCGGAGCTACCCCTCTCACCGGCGCGTGGGCCCCCACCTCACGGCCCCACCAGAAAGTAACCGTGCGGGTGCATTATCTCGTACGTGCAGCCCCCGACCCCGACCCGGAACCTACCGGCTTCCCCGTGCGAGCGAGCCGCGCCGCTCCTGACCTGACGCAACTCCAAACTCTCCTCTCCCCCCCCTTCTATTTCGCTTCCATTTCTCACCTCCGGAAATTCATTTTTTTTCTCCTTTTATTCACCCCTCTCCCTCTCTCTCTCTCTCTCTCTCTCTTCCTCTCCTCCGATCCAAACGTAGGAGGGGAACGCCTCCTCCCACCTCTCTCTCCAATTCGAAACCCTAGGCCGCCGCATCGATCCGGGGTGCGCGGCGGGGTTTAGTGTGCCGTTGGTGGTGGGGGTGGTGTAGCGCTCCGTCGGGCGGAGGAGGCGACGGCGGAGCAGGAGGTGGTGGTGGTGGCGGCGGCGGCCGGCCATGTCGACGGAGGACGAGAAGCTCCTCAAGGAGGCGAAGAAGCTGCCGTGGGACGAGCGGCTGCAGCACAAGAACTGGAAGGTGCGGAACGACGCCAACATCGATCTCGCCGCCCTCTGCGACTCCATCACCGACCCCAAGGACGCCCGCCTCCGCGAGTTCGGTGAGATAGGCTCCCGGTGGCTCCCGATCCACGCCCATTGCGCGCTCGGATCCGCGCCCTGCTTGATTCTTGCTGTTTCGTCTCTTTTTTTTTTCGAGGGGTGTTTTAGCGTTAGATCTGAAGGCCCTTTTGTCTTTTCCGCCGGTGGTTAGGGCCGTTGTTTAAGAAGACTGTGGCGGATTCGAACGCGCCGGTGCAGGAGAAGGCGTTGGATGCCCTGCTCGCTTTCCAGCGGGCGGCTGATGCTGATGCATCGAGGTGCGTGCGGTCATGATGCTAGATCATTCACTGTTCGGCTGTACTTCTGATTGTATTTTCCAATGATATGTGTAATTGGTTGGCTCCAGGTATGCTAAGGAGGTCTGCGATGTGATTGTCGCCAAATGCCTCACTGGCCGGCCTAAGACGGTTGAGAAGGCTCAGGCTGCATTCCTCCTTTGGGTGGAGTTGGAGGCGGCGGAGGTTTTCCTTGTAAGTTCAACTGAAATGGATGATTACTTTGGTCATGGAGCATGATGAATCACTGCATTTAGCACATAATGATGGTTGGGTGCCACTCGGTCTCCCACAATTTATACTCTACAATTTCTAGGTGTATTGCTCTATTTAGTTGCAGGCTTGCGGAATGCTATGCATCAACGTTAATGATCACCATTCCTGTAAATAGTGGATTTATGTTGACCACCTAGTCAATATTGTGTCAGAAATTGGCCCATGCTCTGTAGGTAGTCAATACATGAAACCATTAAAACAATTTTACCTGGTTGCTTATCATTCTTATAGTTTTGATTGGGGTGTAGTAGACTGCAAAAATCATTTGTAAGCTTGATGGCTATCATCACTTACCAGCAACACTTCAACTATTCTACTCTCATTCATTTGCATATAAGGCAAATTTCTAATATTATCGTAAGCAGCTCTGAAATATTCTCACGAGCTTCCATAACTGGGAGTAATTTGTTTGTTTCTTCATGGTGATGACAACTCTTTACATTTGTTCACAGTTCTGATTGTGTTATTCACACTTGATTGTTTCGTTGTCACCATTCATAAGCACATTCCTCCCACATAAGTATTATGATAACGCAGCTTATCATTCAACTGTCACTGCATGCATTGTAGTGACCGTTGTAGTAGTTTGAAGGTATACTGAGTACTGATCAAGCTCACAACCACAACCATTTGGGTGGAAATGGTATATGTGCATTTGTGTGATTGCGTAATCCTAACAGCACTGAGATAGCCATTTTAAGAGAGAATATACCTTTTACTGTAGAGATATTGCTGTTAGTATGTACATTCTAAAACTATAAACTTCAATTGGTATCTCTGTCATCATTTATTTTCCAATGCCTTCTTAGTCTTCTATATTATTATTAAATCTTAATGTATTCTATATTTTGATTTAATCATATTATTTGTAAGAGAAGGATTAATTCTGTTGTTATGACCATATCAGCAAGGCAAATAACCTCGGACTTAGTCCATCTTATCTTTAAATTGCTTAATCAACCGATCTAAAGATTTCTCATCTCTTTGTATTATCACATCCTGCCTCTTGTAGTTATCATCTAAAGCTTGCTATATCTTAGTCAAACACTGTTCGTATTTTGTGCTATTAGGAATCAATGGAGAAGGCTGTAAAGAACAAAGTGGCCAAAGCAGTTGTACCTGCTATTGATGTGATGTTTCAGGCACTTAGGTAAGCTCATAGTTGTATTTTTGCCATCCTGTTATATTTTTTTATTGTACTTCATTAACATCTTTCTTCTATTAGTGAATTTGGAGCTAAGGTAGTATCACCCAAAAAAATATTGAAGATGCTTCCTGAGCTGTTTGATCATCCAGATCAGAATGTTCGGGCTTCATCCAAGGGTTTGACACTTGAGCTTTGTCGGTGGATTGGCAAAGAGCCTGTAAAGGCAATTTTATTTGAGAAGATGAGAGATACAATGGTACAATATTTCATACCAGGCCATTAGAGCAGCATGCACACATTGATCATATGTACCATGCCTGAATAGTATAATCACACTTATTCCTGTTTGTAGAAAAAAGAATTGGAAGCAGAGCTAGCAAATGTCTCAGGAATCGCTAAGCCAACTCGCAAGATAAGGTGATTCTCCTTTTCCTTTTGAAATTACTTATTTGCTAAATTTCTGACCTAATCTTGTCAAATAAGCATCCGAACAGCGGCGGAGCCAGGGCCCGGCGACCCTGGGCAGTTGCCCGGGCTCCTGCACCGCATGTATCATTAGATTAATGCTAAATCTTGCTGCTTAGCCACAGCATGCAGCAATATAAGCACACTACTTGGTTGATACACTTAATAATCTGTGTAAGTATTAGAGAGCATGCTTAGCCACAGTATGCAGCAGTATAAGTATGATGATTGTTTACTAGATCGTTGTACCCATTACTTAAGTGTAAGCTATTAGACATATGCAACCTGAATGCAAAATAAATTTTCTAGTACTCATTATTATTTTTTCTTTTCAAGATAATAAATTACTAAGTCCCATAGTCTGCAAAAACACAACTATCGTTTTCCTCTAAATTAGAATACGATAAAAAATGTTGTATGGTACATAGTCTATGGAGTTATATAGATTTGTTATATATCCGTTGGTGTTGTTAATTAGGCTTGGGGCTTGCCCAGGCTCACAAACATTTCTAGATCTGCCACTGCATCCGAATGATTTGTTCATACAGTTATGATTGTACATAGACATTGATAAAGTGCCCTAAAAATGTTTGTATAGTACTATGCTTTTGTTTGTATGATTGGTTTTAAGTTGGGGCTTTATATTCCAAGCTATTTGTTAGTTTTTCATTCTCTGTTTGCCTTCTACATGATAACATATTGTGTATGATCTTACTGGTGAGATATAACTGCTATATTTTTATTTGAACTAGACCCTTGTACTAAATGTATATTTACCTTGCAACCATATCATTGGACAAGGAACTTATGTAATATTTACATAGCCTTTCCTGTTCCTGAATCCTGATGCACAAACCAAATCAAACATATGATTTCCTGTGTTGACTGTTGTTTTAGCTTATTCAAATATTCAATATATTCTTGAGCCCTAGGAGGCGTGGTGATTTTGTGTTTCTTGTGTATGGCTGTATGCTGTCATGCGTTATGATGTTTTGCTATACTATGTTCATGCAGCAGCATATAACATTGGTTTGATTGATATGCTTTAAACATTATGTATTAGATCCGAACAAGAAAAGGAACTTGAGGAGGAAGTTGTGCCAGAGGCAGCAGGCACTAACAATTCTGAAGAGGCAGTGCCAGAGGGTTTGTTGCTTAGCTGAACATTTTCAGTGTTAGTTCATTTCTATTACCTACATGAATACTGACACAATTATTTGTCCAGCCCCTATGGAGATCGATGAATACGATCTTGTTGATCCTGTTGATATCTTAACACCACTTGAGAAGTCTGGATTTTGGGATGGTGTGGTATGTGCGCTGATTTGAGTGCAGCATTGATACATTGTCCATCACAACATTATAGTGAAATATTGTCCTCTTTTGAATGATTCTATTTTGTTATCTGATACCAGAAAGCTACTAAGTGGTCTGAAAGAAGGGATGCTGTTGCGGAGCTAACCAAACTTGCTTCAACCAAAAAAATTGCTCCCGGTGATTTTCATGAAATCTGCCGAACACTCAAGAAGGTTAATATTCTGCTCCAAGTCTCTATGTATTTTGTACATTCAAATTTGCAGTCATGTTTAGTTTGGTTTTATGTTGTTTCGAGTGTTCAAAGTGAACATGTTTTTTTTTTCTAATATATGTTTGTGAAATATGATTCACTTGTATCTGCCTTTTTGTTTTTGTTATTACAGCTTATTACCGATGTCAATTTGGCTGTTTCAGTGGAAGCTACTCAAGCAATAGGAAATTTAGCTAAAGGTTTAAGAACTCATTTTTCTGGAAATTCACGGGTTCTGCTTCCTGTTTTACTTGTAAGTATAATTTATTCTTTATGTAACACAAACTTCCATCGAAATGTTTTACTGCTTGCGATTTCTTTACACCATATTATCACTGTGGAATCTTTACTGAGGAACTGTGATGACACTCTGTAATACATTCATATTGATAGAGTGCTTATCATAGCGGTAACACCACAGATTGTGCCAAAGAAACAAATGTATATGATAATATTGTGATAAGTATTCTATATGATATTCATACCGGATTTTGTTATTGAGAAAACTCTATGTAGTGATTTGACTGGTAAAATAGTCTGTATTTGCATATCATTCTCTTCTAATCAACTTTATTCATCTTTGTCTCTGAATTTCAGTGAATAGCACCATGCACTGCTTTATCAATTTAAATGTATACTAATTTAACCGGCGTCTTATTATATAACCGAACTTCTGGCAGAACAACTGAAGTTGTTTCTTACCCTTTATAATGATGAAAGGAACACTCAGTAAACTTATATTTTCCTTTCCAATTGTTCTTAATTCTATTAAACAGGAAAAACTAAAAGAGAAAAAGCCTACTATGACGGAAGCACTCAGTCAAACACTTCAGGCAATGCATAAGTCAGGCTGTATCACACTTCTTGATGTGATTGAAGGTTAGTATTTTTCTTTGTTAGATGCTGTATGTTCTATGTGAATGTGTTCTGTCATTCTTTTCTGAGCCATATACGGGGCCACATGCAAGGAACTGGTGCTCTTACTTGTTGTTGAGTTTGTATTTTGTTGATTAAATGCATTGGAGAAACACCTGATGATGAAGTGCCTTTTTGAGGTTGAAAATGCTGAAGCCATCTTTCTAGTTGCTTCCAAATTTCAATAAAACCGTCTGTTGTGTCATTACAGATGTTCGGGTGGCCGTAAAAAACAAGGTCCCTCTTGTTCGATCCTTAACACTGAATTGGGTCGCGTTTTGCATTGAAACAAGCAATAAAGCAACCGTGCTAAAGTTGCACAAGGAATATGTTCCTATCTGCATGGAGGTGAATAGCCATTTCGTAGTTCACTGCCTGAGTTTGTTTTCTAATTACTGTTGTTTATGCCCAGTATTCTTTATTTTTATTGTTAGTGCTTGAATGATGGCACACCGGAAGTGCGTGACGCTTCGTTTTCTGTGTTGACTGCAATAGCTAAGGTTTGTTTCTGATGAGCATTTTCTTTTTCTTGACATGTTTATATTGTACTGTTGATTGAAACTTGGCTCTCTGTAGATGGTTGGCATGAAACCATTGGAGAGATCCTTGGAGAAATTAGATGACGTGAGGAAAAAGAAACTGTCAGATATGATAGGCTCTGCCAGTGATACTACTTCAGGGACAGGTTAGAACTGCTGCTAGACTGCTACTCTCTCTGTTTCCCATATTTCCATTTTCCTCTGTTTTGTACTCATTCCTATACCAACCATACCATTTCAGTGGCAGCCTCAAATACTGGAGTTGGCACATCTGCTCGTGAGGTACATTGTGTATAGTTTTTTATTTTACTGCGGCATCAACAAACTATAGCGTGTTGTATGTAGTTATCCTCAATTACTACTCCCTCCGTTTCATAATGTAAGACTTTCTAGCATTGCCTATAAATGTTAATGAATCTATACACATATATGTATAGATTCATTAACATCTATATGAATGTGGGCATGTTAGAAAGTATTTACATTATGAAACGGAGGAAGTAGAATATTTACCCATTACAGTAAGATTTCAATTGTTATAGCTAGAAAATGAAGATGCTTTTAGGTTTGTCATTATACCCTGTATGGTATGAAACTTAATGACCACTGGCTGTCACTAGTCTTGTTTACTTTGTTATAGCTAAGAAGGAAGCTTCCAGATTGACATTATACCTGAATTCGGGAAAGAAATGCTTTGTAGAGCCACTGTAGTATACCCTGTGACGCTTAACGACTATGAGCTGTTACTAGCCCGTGGCAGGCTTGTGGCGTTTTACCTTGATATAGCAATTGACAAGCCAACCATAATTTTCTATGTTTTTATAGGTTATGGATAGCTCATCAATGAGAAGATCTGCTGCAAGCATGCTTAGTGGGAAAAAGCCTGTCCAGGCAGTGGTTAGCATTGCTCTTCCTGCTCTTGGATGTGCATATCGTACTTGAATGTTAAGTGGTTAAATTTCATTGTCGTGCTGATATTTGAGAATTTCTTTTCTTTTCTTTTTTTTAATAAGCCTGCTACCAAAAGTCTGGACCTGCAAAATCTGCCACTGCAAAGAAGACAGATGGTGGTCCACAGTCAAAGGCTTCTGCTGCCTCCTGTAATTGAAGATGTTGAGGTAATTTGCTCGAGTTCAATCCTTTCTTTCAAACAAAGTCCCTCTTGATACGCATGGCCATGCTGGAATTCTGTATATCTTTGCCATTGTGACAGTAACTTTCTGTAGAACTTGTAATACTTGAATGTCCAGGCTGCATGCATATCGTCCACACTTTTTTATTTTACCATAATTATACTAAACTATGGTAATTTTGCTGAAGATATTGCCAGTATGTCTTACTGATGCCCATTTGTTGTTATTTGATATTTTGTTTCCATTGCCCATTATCTGGGGAGTTCGGTGCAAACTCACCCGATTGTTTCTTTGATATGTTGCAGCCATCTGAAATGAGTTTGGAAGAAATAGAGAGAAGTTAAGTTCCGTTGTCAAAACAGAGACAATTTCCCAATTAAAGAGCACTGTCTGGAAGGAACGCCTTGAAGGTTACCAAGATGCTGTGTTTCTTGTTTTATTCTTTATTTTGCTTGGTTTAGAATAAGTTCTGATTTGTGCCTTTTTTTTCCTCATTTAATCTGTGGATCTATGCTTAGCCAAAAAAATCTTGTTGTAGTGTCTCTTATCTTATTACTGTTTTCATCCATTGCTTTATATACTATATCTTCTCTGGCGATTTAGGAGTTTCTCACAATCTATTCTAAACGTTAAGATGTATATGGTTGAATGCCAGTCCCTAACATTGTACTGTTTGGCAGCTATTAGCATGCTAAAGCAGGAGGTGGAAAGTCTTACAGAACTAGACAAATCTGCTGAACTCCTGGTTCGTTTATTATGTGCTGTGCCTGGATGGAGTGAAAAGAATGTGCAGGTAATTATTAATAATTGTGTCAAGTGAAATGCTTATTTCTTCTGTAGGCAATGTGATATATATATTATGATTGAAACAGGTTCAACAGCAAGTTATTGAGGTCATCACATACATTGCTTCAACTGTAAACAGATTTCCAAAGCGATGTGTGGTTCTATGCCTTCTTGGTATGAGTTCTTCCCCTTGTACTTTGCTTTCATGGTACCTTGCACTTAGCTTAAGCTTGGCTCTTCACAATGAGCTTCAGCTTGTCTGAATTAAGACAGGAAAGAGCGAGTGATGTTAAGCTTGGACAGGCCCAAACTTGTCTTAAATCTTAGTGACACTGTGCACTGTATCTACAATAACACTGTACAATCTTAGTCTTATTATTATTTTCTTCTATAGACCTGAGAAGGCTCCCCCAAACAGAGCCTAGGATACTAGATAATGTGAAACTTATTCCACCAAAGGTAGAAATAATTAGTATGCATTAGTAGAAAATATTTTGATCAACGTTGAATATTTTTATGCTAATGTTAGACAATTTGAACCAGCAATTATGAAACAGTTACTTTTGGGCATTACAAAACTCCTTTTTTTCCTAAACCTAGTACAACAACAACAAAAAACTATAGGAGGCATGCCATCTTTTATATATATATATTGATTTGTTAAAAATCTGATATAATTTTATTCTTGGGACCTTGGTTGTGTTCATGATTTTCTTTATTAGTCCTTGCTTATTGTCTTGGGAGTTTTTTTGTGGTAGCAT
Source organism: Oryza longistaminata (assembly GCA_009805545.1). Lineage (NCBI taxonomy): Eukaryota > Viridiplantae > Streptophyta > Magnoliopsida > Poales > Poaceae > Oryza > Oryza longistaminata. Next base: position 17,400,574 of record CM020178.1, read on the forward strand.
GTAATATGGAGCAGTATCTAAGGTATTATGGATGTCTTATTACTATGGAGTATCTGACAGCAAATCTTTCTATGTTCTCTCAGGCATTAGTGAAAGGGTTGCTGATATAAAAACACGGGGGCATGCAATGAAATGTCTCACTGCTTTTTGTGAGGCTGTTGGTCCGGGTTTTGTTTTTGAGAGGGTAAGAGAACACTATCGGAAGTCCAAACAGTTCAATATCCGTGAAGATCCTTTAGTTATTTACAATAAATAATAGTTTACTTGCCCTTAATCAGGTGATGTTAAGTAACTGTTGTAATTTATGCCTTTCTCTTTTATAGCTATACAAAATAATGAAAGAGCACAAAAATCCAAAGGTGCTTAGCGAGGGTATTCTTTGGATGGTTTCTGCCGTTGAGGACTTTGGGATCTCCAATTTAAAGCTAAAGGTTTACTTAGCTTTTCCTGGTTGTGCTATACTTACAATGTCACTGGACTCTCGTTCTTAGTAGCCTTCTTGTTCCAGGATACAATCGATTTCTGCAAAGACATTGGTCTGCAGTCTAGTGCTGCTGCAACGAGAAATGCAACTATCAAACTAATTGGGGTTCTGCACAAGTTTGTCGGACCAGGTTCTTTGCTCATTTCTCAATTTAAATGTTGCTTGATAAATGCCAAAGCTTGATTATATTGTTACTGAGATAAACCTTGCTGCAGATATCAAAGGCTTCCTAAGTGATGTCAAACCAGCGCTTCTCAGTACTCTGGATGCTGAATATGAGAAAAATCCATTTGAGGTTTGTTCTATCTGGCATTGTTTGGAAAATAAGTCTATTTACGAGTTTTTTTCACTGACATCAATTTTGTTCAATTAACAGGGTACCGCTTCTGCTCCAAAGAGAACAGTAAGAGCTGCGGATGCTGTTTCTTCTGCATCTTCTGGCACATCTGATGGTCTGCCGAGGGAAGACATAAGTGCTAAGATAACACCTACATTATTGAAAAATTTGGGTAGTCCAGACTGGAAGGTACTAGAGGGTTATTTTGATTGTGTTGACGTGTTGGGTTGATTTTGTAAGTTCCCCACTATTTTATTTTGATATTGTGCTTATGTGAACTGTTAGCTACGTCTGGAGTCCATAGATGCGGTCAGCAAAATTGTTGAGGAGGCACATAAACGCATTCAGCCGACAGGAACAGGTTCATTGCTTTCGTCTTTCTTTAGAACTGTTAAATGTGTGTTTGGTTTTGGTGTTATATTTATCTGTGATTTAACATATTACTTGATGATCATCGTGCAAATACAGTGGAGCTGTTCACAGCACTAAGAGCCCGACTTTATGACAGCAATAAAAATTTAGTTATGGCGACCTTGTCAACCATTGGTGGCCTTGCATCTGCAATGGGTCCTGCTGTTGAAAAATCAAGCAAGGTTTGGAATGTCTAGTTTTGCAGTATACTTTATATTATTCATTTGCAGTTATAATGACAGATATTTTCTATTTGTTATGAAGGGTATTTTGGCAGATGTCCTAAAATGTCTTGGCGACAATAAGAAGCACATGAGGGAATGCACATTGACTGCTCTAGACTTATGGGTTGCTGCAGCTCAACTTGATAAGATGGTTCCATACATCACAGTAACTTTGGGTGATCAAAAAACTGGTTCTGAAGGGCGAAAAGATCTTTTTGATTGGTTGTCTAAACATGTTTCGAATATGAGTGATCCGTCCGAAGCTTTGCCATTATTGAAGCCGTCTGCATCTTCTTTGATGGTATTAGTCGACTAGTTAGAATATTTGATTAGCATTTATTGATTTGCCAATAGTCATACCCGTTCTTTTTGCATTCTAACATTGGCTATATCCTTATGTCTATAGGATAAATCTTCTGAAGTTCGTAAAGCTGCTGAATCCTTTATGAATGAAATTCTCAAGATTTGTGGCCAAGATGTGGTATGGTGTAATCTTATCTGTTATTTTTACTCGCCTGTCTACTTTTAAGAAACTTTTCCTCTCTTACTGATACGTCATTGATGGTAGGTTGCGAAGAACTTGAAAGATTTGCCATCACCTACTTTGGCCATTGTAGCAGAGCGGTTAAAACTGTCCACTGTACACGAAGGTGTCCTTGATTATCGTGCTTCACAAATGTTTCTGTTTTTCTGAAATGTTGTCAACATTTGTATACTCATTTGATATCACTGTCTTATTGAAATAGGATTTTCTGATTCTGTGAAGATGGTAACAACAAGCATGAGCTTGCCTTCAAAAGCAGGTTCAAAGAACAACAAACATGGTCCAAATGATCGCGGATCTAATGTTAGCAAAGCGGTATCTCAAGTACGTTTCCTTGCTGTTTATGTGATTGTTGAAAATGATTGCCTTTTCCTGATTGTTGTTTTTTGTTATCAGAGAGGAATTCCAGCTAGGTCCTCTGTTACTATGATTTCTTCTCAGGACTCTATACAGTCACAGGCGTTGTTTAACATTAAGGACTCAAATAAGGTAAGTGGACATCAAATTCTCCGCCTCTTAAGGTCGTGTGTTGAATTCATGTATTAATGTTTAATAATAATATTATTATCTTTAATTATTTAGGAAGAGCGAGAGAGACGTGTTCTAGTAAGGAAGTTCAAGTTTGAAGAACCTCGTCGTGAGCAGATTGATGAATTGAAGGTTTGTACTGCGGAAAGAGATGTTTTAAGCTTCTTGCATTTTTCTCCCAGATATATTTCTTTTGTGTGTTCTGTATTGCCGTGATATTTATACATAACAAATACTGGTAATTCAGATATTATGTGGCAATAAATAGCCTATCGATACCATTTGATTGCAACTAATCTTCTATCACCTGATTCATTATTTTACCACAACTATTGGTCTGATTTATTTTTGTTTATGCAGTCTGTTGAAGGAATGAAAGTTATCTGCCATGAGCTAACTCAGGCAGTTGATCCTGAAAGCTCTGTCCTTGATGATCTGATCAAGGAAGCTGACAGATTAGTTTCATGCTTGGCTGTTATGGTAAGCATTTGCTATTTTCTTTAGGTTAACTTTTGTCACTATAACTCTGATGATGGCAAACCTTTCAGGTTCCAAAAACCTTTAATTTTAGCCTATCTGGGGCTTCGTCAAGATCTTGCAAATATGTTTTAAATACTCTCATGCAGGTTTGTTTGTATACTCTTTTCTCCTTTTGCTCTTTGTTTGGTTCAATGTTGTTTATGTATAGGCTGTATTTCAGACTTTCCAGATCAAACGTCTTGCTCATGCTGTGAAGGAGGGTACTCTAGATAACCTTATCACAGAGCTACTACTTTGGCTCTTAGATGAAAGGGTTCCTCTTATGGATGATGGAAGTCAGCTACTCAAAGCTCTAAATGTCTTGATGCTTAAAATCTTGGTTTGTATCTTCATTTTCATGCTCAGTTTAGTTGCTACTTGTTCTTTTCTAATGGTCATACTTGGAGCAGGATAATGCTGAGAGAACATCCTCATTCGTTGTGCTTATTAATTTGCTGAGGCCTTTAGACCCTTCAAGATGGCCATCCCCTACACCACCAGAGTCCCTCGCAGTGAAAAATCAGAAGTTCTCAGATTTAGTTGTCAAATGTTTAATTAAGTTGACAAAGGTATGTGGTTATTTGCTAGCTATGGATGTGCATGTATACAGGATATCCGCCTGATGTCACATTGTCTTTCAGGTTTTACAAAGTACAATATATGAAGTTGACCTTGATCGCATTCTTCAAAGCATTCATATTTATTTGCAAGAACTAGGGATGGAAGAGATTCGGAGAAGGTTACTGCTGTTCTCCTGGAGCTTAATAGTTAGCTTTTAAATTTATTTCTTTTGGGGTTTTAGATACAAGTAGATGCTTTGCATGTCCTGCAGGGCAGGAGCCGATGACAAGCCACTTAGAATGGTCAAAACTGTGTTGCATGAACTTGTAAAGCTTCGTGGTACAGCAATCAAAGGTCACCTTTCAATGGTTCCTATAGATGCTGAACCTCAGCCAATCATTTTGGCATACATTGATCTTAATCTTCAGGTAAAAAAAATACATCCTTTTGTTGTTCCACAACAAACTGTCATGGACATCCTTTTTTTAATTGATACTATTGTGTTCTAGACCCTTGCGGCAGCTAGAATGCTGACTCCATCTGGAACTATGGGCCAAACTCATTGGGGTGATGCAGGGTCCAATAATCCAAACCCATCAACTCATTCAACTGATGCACAGTTGAAGGTAGTATTACTGATTCTTAACTAACATAACATTTGTAAATTACTGCTTGCAAATTTGTACAGCAATTGATGTTCTATTTTGTCTTTCTTTTGATTATGAGTAGCAAGAGCTTGCTGCTGTATTCAAGAAAATTGGTGACAAACAAACATGTACAATTGGTCTTTATGAACTCTACCGGATAACCCAACTGTACCCCAAGGTATATTATTCATCGTGAAAGTGCTATATGATGTTATATAAAGTAATTGCCAGGTCCTGTACAATTTGTTCATCTTTCACCTGGTCCTGGTGGATCAAGTGAATCCAAAAGTTCTATGAACCCTAGTTGTTGATTCCTTTTGTGTTCTTGTGTTAAGAGTTTTGATTGTTTTTTTGTTTGTTATTGGTTATGAGTTTGTTTATTTCAGCCAGTTATTATAATGTATGTCGCATAAGCTACCTTTTCTATTTTAATTCCTGAAACAAGAACTATTTTCAGGTTGATATATTTGCTCAGCTTCAGAATGCAAGTGAAGCATTTAGAACCTATATCAGAGATGGGCTAGCTCAGGTTTGCTATTTCAATCCTGGAGGTGTTTAAGCTAGTTTTGGTGTTTTTAACTGATTGGCTATTATCGTTTTTGGCTCATGCAGGTGGAGAAGAATGCTGCTGCTGGAAGAACTCCCTCCAGCCTTCCATTATCCACACCTCCGCCAATTGCACCTATACCCTCTCCAAAATTTGCACCTTCACCGGTTCACACAAAATCGATAAATAGCAAAACTGATTGTAATGAAGATGATGCTGGTGGTGACACACACCCCTTCAGAGGTCAAGGGGAGATTGATAATAGGTTACAAACTACTAACCTACAGACCGACAGATACCAATCTTCAGGTCTGCCTTCTGTCATACTTGCTGTTAAGCTGCACTTCTAAGCTTTATAATCTGATTGTATGAATTGTTCTTTCTATGCCAGCAGGGACGTTGGATGCCCTTAGGGAACGGATGAAAAGCATTCAAGCTGCTGCTGTTGGTGCCAATTTTGATGGAGTTCAGGCTCGTGCATTGCCGAGCATGAATGGTAATACACTCCATGGGGGAACACGATTGGATGCTGACCCACAAACACAAAATATTATTCCACCCATGGACGAGAGAGCGTTATCTGGCCTGCAAGCACGAATGGAGAGACTAAAGAGTGGGTCTATGGAACCACTTTAAATACAGTAATTGTACTCCGAAATATACCAATCAATTGTAATTCACTGTAAATTTGCAGCATAGTCATGCTGTTTGTAGATAGGCATGTCAGACGTGCAACATGATGCAGGGCTGACACTTTGTGAGCCCAGTTTGACAACCCATTCTTGCAGAGTTTTTCGGTTCAGTTTTAGATAAGCTAGCCAGATGCTTTGCCTGTAGCTTGCCGCTTAAGGGCCAGATTAGTGTTTTGACACATTTTCGTTGAGTGTTGAGTTTTCCTGTATTGTACAGCCATAGAAGGATTTTAAACTAACTGAAATTATCACCTGTGGAATCTTAATCATTTATAATTATATGCGATTGAGGGGTCTGGGGTGGCCCCATTTGTGCTCTCTGATGTTTCCAAAGGTGTGCGATGTGTATGCCCTGAAATAATCTCGGTCTTGCTCAAGTATCCTTGCGATTCCCTTGTTATTTGAAATGCGTTTTACCAATTCTACCTTACCTAACTTTGATAATTGTAAAAGTTAACTATTTAAACTTTATCAAATTTTGGTAATACTTTAGACTAAATCACGTCGAAATTTTCGTGTTATCAAAATTTTGTAGCGTATCCATGATCTAGCCCAGTTGCTTTCGGCTTTTCTACTTTGCCAGACACAAATGTAGGTGGACGCGTTGCTTGCGCAGAGGCAGTGGAGTTCTAGCCGGGACAAGCAACCAGGCCGATCAATCCTGCATGAACTCGCAATGCTTCGACTGGCGCATCCATGTAAAATGACCTCTCAATAAGGGATATTGGTTATCCGGATATTTATAGTTGGACTAGATGGTACATGAGTTTACGTAGGAGCACGGGTGTTGGTCTAGTTTGCATATTGATAGTTACTAAAAATCTATATTTCTATTAAACCTTCATGCTTGGGATAGGTTTCTAGTTGTTTCATTCTTTTTTTTTTTGGCAGTGTGCATTATATGCAAAGGTTGAGAGTAGGCCCAGTTGGATTATAGCATCTCGGTGTAAATTTTTTGAGTCTGAATAAAACTTTTATTATTAAAAAAACTCATCTTACCTCGAGCATTTATTGACATAAAGAGAACAGCGACGCAAGTAGCAGTAGTTAGAGCAAGTATAATAGTAGGCTACAAGCCGGCTAAATACTAAAAAAAAGAGATGAGAGAGAGAAGAAGCGGGTTGTAAACTTACAGCCGGCTTGGACACAAGAACCAAGAACTCTGTGAGAGAAACAAGTGGGCCCTATATTAATTGTAAAGAGCTATCTATTATATGGGTAGGCTGAGAGAAAGCTACAAATAAGCTTATAGCTAACAGGCCGGCTGTATTATTAATCTTGCTCTTAGCAAGTACCAATGCTGCAAATACTGGATAGTACTGCGATTAAGGCGAGCCACGCGCATGCTATAGGTGGACATGTCATTTAAAACGCATGACGGTAGTATGCGCGGTATGCACGGCGTCGCGCGTGTTCGGGAACTATGGGCCAAACTCATTGGGGTGATGCAGGGTCCAATAATCCAAACCCATCAACTCATTCAACTGATGCACAGTTGAAGGTAGTATTACTGATTCTTAACTAACATAACATTTGTAAATTACTGCTTGCAAATTTGTACAGCAATTGATGTTCTATTTTGTCTTTCTTTTGATTATGAGTAGCAAGAGCTTGCTGCTGTATTCAAGAAAATTGGTGACAAACAAACATGTACAATTGGTCTTTATGAACTCTACCGGATAACCCAACTGTACCCCAAGGTATATTATTCATCGTGAAAGTGCTATATGATGTTATATAAAGTAATTGCCAGGTCCTGTACAATTTGTTCATCTTTCACCTGGTCCTGGTGGATCAAGTGAATCCAAAAGTTCTATGAACCCTAGTTGTTGATTCCTTTTGTGTTCTTGTGTTAAGAGTTTTGATTGTTTTTTTGTTTGTTATTGGTTATGAGTTTGTTTATTTCAGCCAGTTATTATAATGTATGTCGCATAAGCTACCTTTTCTATTTTAATTCCTGAAACAAGAACTATTTTCAGGTTGATATATTTGCTCAGCTTCAGAATGCAAGTGAAGCATTTAGAACCTATATCAGAGATGGGCTAGCTCAGGTTTGCTATTTCAATCCTGGAGGTGTTTAAGCTAGTTTTGGTGTTTTTAACTGATTGGCTATTATCGTTTTTGGCTCATGCAGGTGGAGAAGAATGCTGCTGCTGGAAGAACTCCCTCCAGCCTTCCATTATCCACACCTCCGCCAATTGCACCTATACCCTCTCCAAAATTTGCACCTTCACCGGTTCACACAAAATCGATAAATAGCAAAACTGATTGTAATGAAGATGATGCTGGTGGTGACACACACCCCTTCAGAGGTCAAGGGGAGATTGATAATAGGTTACAAACTACTAACCTACAGACCGACAGATACCAATCTTCAGGTCTGCCTTCTGTCATACTTGCTGTTAAGCTGCACTTCTAAGCTTTATAATCTGATTGTATGAATTGTTCTTTCTATGCCAGCAGGGACGTTGGATGCCCTTAGGGAACGGATGAAAAGCATTCAAGCTGCTGCTGTTGGTGCCAATTTTGATGGAGTTCAGGCTCGTGCATTGCCGAGCATGAATGGTAATACACTCCATGGGGGAACACGATTGGATGCTGACCCACAAACACAAAATATTATTCCACCCATGGACGAGAGAGCGTTATCTGGCCTGCAAGCACGAATGGAGAGACTAAAGAGTGGGTCTATGGAACCACTTTAAATACAGTAATTGTACTCCGAAATATACCAATCAATTGTAATTCACTGTAAATTTGCAGCATAGTCATGCTGTTTGTAGATAGGCATGTCAGACGTGCAACATGATGCAGGGCTGACACTTTGTGAGCCCAGTTTGACAACCCATTCTTGCAGAGTTTTTCGGTTCAGTTTTAGATAAGCTAGCCAGATGCTTTGCCTGTAGCTTGCCGCTTAAGGGCCAGATTAGTGTTTTGACACATTTTCGTTGAGTGTTGAGTTTTCCTGTATTGTACAGCCATAGAAGGATTTTAAACTAACTGAAATTATCACCTGTGGAATCTTAATCATTTATAATTATATGCGATTGAGGGGTCTGGGATGGCCCCATTTGTGCTCTCTGATGTTTCTAAAGGTGTGCAATGCATACACTTGTATGCCCTGAAATAATCTCGGTCTTGCTCAAGTATCCTAGCGATTCCCTTATTTGAAATGCGTTTTATTAATTCTGAAATGCTCATTACATTTTGCCCTCGTGGTAATCACAGATTAGTCATGTTAACATGATGGTGTTATTTGTTGTTACTACTAGTCGTTTTAGGTTTGTTTGCTTTGTTGCCATTTCTAACCTTGTCAAATTCTACCAAACATATATATTTACCAATTCTACCTATTTAAGCTTTACCAAATTTTGGTAAGACTTTAGACTAAATCACGTCCAAATTTTCGTGTTATCAAAATTTTGTAGGGTATCCATGATGTAGCCCGGTTGCTTTCGGCTTTTCTATTTTGCCAGACACAAATGCTGGTGGACGCGTTGCTTGCGCAGAGGTAGTAGAGCTCAAGCCGGGACAAAGTGACAAAAAACCAGGCCGATCAATCCTTGCATGAGCTCGTAAGGCTTCGACTGGCGCATCCGTGTAAAAAGACCTCTCAATAAGGGATATTGGTTATCCGGAGTTTTACAGTTGGACTAGATGGCACTTGAGTTTTTTATATAGGAGCACGGGTGTTGGTCTAGTTTACATATTGATAGTTACAAAAAAATCTATATTTCTATTAAACATTTGTGTTTGGGATAGGTTTCTAGTTGTTTCAATCTTTTTTTTGGCAGTGTGCCATTATATGCAAAGGTTGAGAGTAGGCTCAGTTAGATTATAGCATCTCGGTGTAAATATTTTGAGTCTGAATAAAACTTTCATCTCTATCTCTATCTCTACTATTATAAAAGTTGAAGATGTTTTTGCCGAAAGCTTGGTACGTTGTCTCATCATCGAGTCGGACTCTGGAAATATTTCTAAAAGTCAGCAGCGAGCGTAGAGAGAGGTGCGTACAAATATTTCTTTTACATAATGACCGATCGGACTCATGCATCTTCCTCCCCGGATCCCTCCCGTACATGAAGAGGAAGAGGAAGCCTCCTTGCTCTTCCCTGGCCACTGGGCTTTCAGTCCATCGTTCCCATCAGATGGGCCTAGCTGTGCCAGCCCCCAAGCAAGGCAGGGCAGCTCTCCAAGTTCAAACACATGCGTGACACTATATACAATATACAGTTCTAAATTCTAACGGGACAGCAACGGGATGTATGAAATGCTGCCTCCTTCATTTCAAAACTGGATTATTTTTCTCGATAGTACTTCTTTAACTATGTATATATTTTCTTCTACTTTTAAACTAAACACTTAAAAATTATTGGTGACCAAAATTTCTAAACTTTAATCAAATTTTATAATAAATATTAAATATTTGTAAAGATATATATCTCTACTATTATAAAAATATAAGATGTTTCTGCCGGTATTTTGGTACGTCATTCATGTATGAGTCGGTTTTTAAGTTCGTTTGCTTTTGAAAATACATATCCGTGTTTGAGTCGGTTTTTAAGATCATTCATTTTTTTTAATACATAAGGAATCATATAAGAAATTTGTTTTAAAAAACTCGCATGATAACTTGAGGCGATCGAGCTTCTAATTTCAGCTCATGATTTTCTAAGAAAATATATATCCAAGCGAACTCCCTTAGTAATTTCATCTTAACTAAATCATATAACAATAGTAAGATTAAAATAGACTTCACCCGTGCGTTGCACAGGTAGTTATTAAAAAAACTCACCTTACCTCGAGTATTTATCGGCATAAAGGGAACAGCGACGCAAGTAGCAGTAGTTAGCAAGTACCAATGCTGGGAATACTGGATAGTACTGTGATTAAGGCGAGCCACGCGCATGCTATAGGTGGACATGTCATTTAAAACGCATGACGGTAGTATGCGCGGTATGCACGGCGTCGCGCGTGTTCGCACGCAGACCGCGAGTTTACCTGTGCGGCCGTGCAGGCGCGCAGCTGTGTTGGGCCGGCCGCACTGCGACTCTGCGACCACATAGCTTGGCTGGCTGCCGCCTGCCGCCGCGGTTCGTCGGTGCCAACGGTGAAAATTTTCATGCCATGCTAGCTCAACGTGCTGCAAAACAAGAAGGTGAATCCAAGGGCCAAGGCTGGACAATAGTACAGTATTGCGCATGTGAATTGCTGCTGATTTGCTCGACTGAGGCTGTGTCTGTGTGGCTATAATTCCCGGTGTTGTTATCTGATCATTCGCCAATCTCAATGGACCTCCTGTGGAACGCCGTTTTTCACAAGTACACCTACCTCACCAGTCTCCAGCGACCATAAGAAAACCGAACTCTTGTGTTTTTCTTTGTCGAAGTTATATAATTACTACGATTGTGTGGTTTGCTGAGCTTTCTCTAGATACTCTAATTAGTTAAGTTCATCGTTTAGCTTATTTAGGGAATAAGTTAAACAACATATTTGTAACTAAAAAATTTCTTAGCGATCTAAAATAAAAACTGAAAAATAAATTACGATGAAAATAAAACCTAAAATTAACTATAAATTTAAGATGGAAAATTTAAATTTTAGCTTATAAAAGAAGATAAGGCTGTTTAATTTCATCATGGATGTTGCATTGTTCGCATTTGCCCTCCAATTAATCACTGAAGTGACCACAAGCTCTTTTCTGATCTGACAGATCTATGATTTACACAGTAACCGCACACAAGTCACATTAACTGCGCGGCAACTATTGGAGACATGCATTTTCACGTGAAAAGTAATGGCAAATTTGGGTTGCGGCTAGTTCATTGAACTGAGCCACAGCATCGTAGTACACTCGAGGACACAAATAGCAAAGATAGGACTAACGCCTGATCAAATGATATCTTGATAACAGAGTCCTTTTGATTTGTCACCCTACCTTGTACATACGTGTCGAAAGGCTGACGATCCATTCTAAATCATGATCAGGGCTGAGGATGTGTTCTTTACTTAATATTCTCTACTCCACTCTTTTTCTTTTCCACACGCGCTTTCTAACCTATTAAACGGTGTGGCTTTTATAAAATTGTTCTATAGAAAAGTTACTTCAAAAACATATTAATCATTCTCTCTAAAAAATACTAACTAATATTATTTAATCATATGCTAATGAGTTGTTCTGTTTTACGTGCGCGAGAGATGAGTTTCCAAGTCATTGAGAAGAATGACCCTTACTAACTGGTCACGAAGAATGGCCCTTACTAACTGGTCACCGGTCACCAAATAATCTACTTTCTTTATCCTAAAATATAGTATTAATTTGGTAGTACCAATTATGAGGTATATCCAGATTAGATTATTCCATTTTGATCACAATACCGTACTGTCGGTCAGAAAATCCGAATCTTCCTGAGAAGCCGGACATGGATGAACCGATATCGATGAACTGGTACGACAATTCAGCAGGCAGCACGGGCGAGGAATGCATAGTGGACAGGACGGTGACGTTGAAGCGAACACCGTACAGGAGTAGCAGCCCAAGTGCTCAACGTGCTAAACGCTTAGACGCACGGCTCGATCGTTCACAGGAGAAACGTCGCTCGCGTCCTTAATTACCCGGCCTACCTCGCGGCACGGGATTGAATTGGGGCTGTGTTTAGATAAGCGGTGTAAAGTTTTTGTGTGTCATATCATATATATGGACATATATTTGAAGTATTAAACGTAATCTAATAATAAAACAAATTACAGAATCCGTCTATAAACCGCAAGATGAATTTATTAAGCCTTACTAATCCGTCATTAACAAATGTTTACTGTAGCATCACATTGTCAAATCATGGCGCAATTAGTTTTAAAAGATTTGTCTCGCAATTTACACATAATCTGTGTAATTAGTTATTTTATATTTAATACTTCATACATGTGTCTAAATATTCGATGTGACAGTGTGCAAAATTTTACCGGGATCTAAACATGCCCTGACTGCTCCGTCGTAGTCGGGCGCCGGCCGGCCCGGCCGTCGGTGTCATCGGTCACCCACCTCTCCGCGACGAGGCGTCCGCACGTCGTCGTCTTGCTTGCTCTCGGTGGCGGCGGCTAGCGGCTGTCTCGTCGACCAGTATCCACTACGTACTCGCGCTGCGCGCACGTGAGGGGGGAATTGCCCGCAGAAACTCTGGTGTTTGTTGAATCGCGCGCGGCGCGCGCGCCGTCGTCGTCGGCTCGCCATCAAGGGGATCGTGGATCGATCGATCGGTCAGCCGTTTCGCTCGAAGGCGCGCGCGCAAAAAGTAGCGGCGTTTTGCGTGCAACGCCCCAGCAAGCGATCCGCGACCGCCCGCCGATCGATCGATTTTTCCACCCGGGCGTGCGTGCGTGGGTATGCATATCTACTGCGTGCAACGCAACGTATTGATTTGATGAAACTAATTTAGTTTTATAAATATTACTATATTTATCTATAAACTTAGTCAAAACTGAAACAATTTGACTTTGACCAAAGTTAAAACGTCTTATAACTTGAAATGAAAGAAGTACATGTCAAAAGATATAGCATATTCTAAGACCCATCTGGCCAATTTAACGAAGGACTATATAAGCAAAACCCTAGTTTTCCCAAATCCTTGCCCAGCCGCCACTCACATCTCTTCTCACGTCTATCTCCCTCTTCGGTCTCAGTATGCCGCCTCGAGACAACGCCGTCTCTTTGCTGCCGTCTCTAGCCGGTATTGCCTCTTCGCCACTTTCTCACGGCACACCGCACCTGGCCAGTGTCCTCTTGTCGCGGTGTGCCGCCTACAACTGTCCTAATCGACGCTTCGCAGTTGCTGTCCATCCGGACGGTGTTGGGCTCTGCTCACCCGCCCACCCGCCACCCGATCTACTGATTGGGGCCGGAGACGGGGAAGAATGCCGGGGGAGGGGGCGTCCTGTCTAGCATGCCCCCGCCACCCGTTGCTACCCCTAAGTGAGATCCTCCTGCCGGTCAGACCTCGGTCAAACCCACCCATTGACTACCTCTCCCGCCCACCACTTTGCTGTTCGCGTCTTGTAGAAATTGCGCGGTAACATAATAGTCATCGTGCAGTAACAAGACAACTTTCTCGCAGTAACAACATCGAAAAATAGTTATGATGGATCTAGTTTTGTTAAGTACTTTTTTTGAATATCATGGTGCAAACGGATTAGAAAAATACTATATAACGTGAGAGATATTGCTCTCTAAAAATTGAGATTTACATTTTTTTAGTCCGCGTCTCGCTGGAACGGCGTAGTAACAAGACTACTTTCCGCAGTAACAATGTTGTAAAATAGTCATGATGGATCTAGTTTTCTTAAGCATTTTTTTTCTCGATCATCGTGTAGTAACAGAACTATTTGTTTAGCTGTAACATCGTTTTAAAGCATTATGTTGAAAACGGTTCTAAAAAATAATGTGCGATGTAAGAGATATTATTGTTTAAATATTAGAATTCTAAAAGTTACTTGCACCGAGCCTGCTACGGTGTATCTTTGTAGGGACAAAGAGAAGTACTTTTAGCACTTGTGTTAACTTGTGACCATGCAAATGCACTTTTTTAGCACTTGTATTTTGCATAAGATTGGGATTTAAAAATTTAGCAATGCACAAGCACTAGTACTGTAGTAGTACCGTTATTACCATATATTTTTTGTTATTGCAATTTCACCATGATGTTACTGTAAAACTTGTAGTAACGACCTATAAATTTTGCAGTATTGATCTGTAAATTTCACAGTAACATATCGTGTTACTGCACTTATGTGATAATGTTACTACCGAAATATAGCAACAAGGTATGATTCCTACAATAAACATAACTGATGTGTTCTTACAAAATTTGAACAATATTTAAAGCAAGCAAACAATAATCTCTAGTCACTTAGCAATGACATTTGTTCACATAAAATTGCACAACGAATTGGTTAGGAGAGCTAGCGATGAACTAAAAGAACATGGGTTGTCTTGAATCCACTAATTTATTTTTATTTTTTCTAGAAAAGAGAAAAAAATAGGAGGAAAAAAAAAGGAGGGAGAGAAAGAAACGAAGAAGAAAAGAGGAGGGAAGGGGAGGGAGGGAGGGAGAGATCGGGAGGAGGAGGGAGCGCGCCCTAGGAGGGGGTGGGGTCGCCAGGAAGGAGCGATGCGGGGGAGAGAGGGACGCGCGTGGGGGAGGGAAAAATATACTCAACGCCTAGGTGAGCTCCGCCTCAGTCACCGGCTGCCCAGGCGAGCTCCGCCGGCCTCCACCCGCCTCGCTCGAGAAGGCACTGCCGCCGTAGGTGTTGCCCCTCTCTGTGTCGCCTTGCTCCCGTCGGAGAGATCAATGGTGGCAGTGGAGAAAGGACGTGTCTGCGGGTTTGGCATGGTTACCGAGCTCACGCCCGAGACTGCTGCTGCTACCACTAGCTGAAGTTCCCCACCTCGAAGCAAATCCGGCCGCCGTCCACATCCCAACCTCGCGTTCGGCTGCCTCTCTCATGCTGAGCCCTGCCTTCTTAGCCGGCCGACGCCACCATTCCCATGTGAGGAGAGAGCGGAGAGGGAGGAGAGAGAGGATTTTGGAGAGAGAGGGAGAGAGAAGAAAGAAAATGACAGATGGGACCTACAATTGACTATTATTATTTTTGTTGACTGTATTGCCACGTTGACGTCATGTGTGCAAGCTCTTGGTTAAAACCACCCAAAACAGTTCTAGGGGGATAATTTATCCGGTTAGAAGTTCGTGGTTAAAAATATTTGGTATTTGAGTTCAGGGGGTAATTCGATCGACCTCGATAGTTCAAGGGAGTAATTCATACTTTTTCTTTAGTGGGTTTCTTTTTTATTAATGTTCATATTTTTTTTGTGTGTGAATTAACTCTCCTGAGGAATTCAATAGTGCATCTTAACTAGAAAGATGAACTTTGCTGCTAATTAACTGCCAGTTGGAGGCACTGCCCAGTGCCCACCTAGCCTGTGTATATTAAGCTCCATTCCAACGTTAGTGGCCGACTAGAAAAGCGAGGATTAAAATCTTGTACGGGGTCAAGCGATAGACATGCATGTGGGTTTATGCCTTCATCCACCTCGATTAACAAAATCAATAATTCCTTTGATGTTGAAGAAAAAAAGACTTGATCAAGAAGTTTCTGCCTTGTGCACCACTAGGGTTAACTGATGCCAGCTACCCTAAAATATTACTACTTTTGACTCACGCTTGTTTTGGATGTAAATCCCTTTTGCATGATTCTGTCACTGTAATTTCAGCTAACCAGAAGACAACTAATCGTCTTGCCACCAACCGTAAATTAGCCTCTTCACACAATGTCGTGTCATGCCAATAAAGTTTTCCAGTGATCATTCCAGCTGTGTGGTAACACAACTAAACTTTTCAATTAAAGCTCCAACCAGAGACCTGCAGTAGTGCCAATTTTTTCCCCAAGGAAGCAGACAAAACAAGCCTGCCATCGCTCTCATCGCAGCCGCCGTCCGTCCCTTTTTTGGCTGAATTTTCATACCATTGTCTACCACCGGAGGAATGGAAAAATAAATCGGCTGTCGACATGACGCAGCATATTTAGGGCCTGTTTAGTTCATTCAAAGAAAATTTTTAGGTGTCACATTGGATATTTGGCCGGATATCGGAAAGTGATTCGGGACACGAATAAAAAAACTAATTTCATAACTCGCGTGGAAACCACGAGACAAATCTTTTGAGCCTAATTAATCTATCATTAGTATATGTGGGTTAATGTAACATTTATAGCTAATCATAGACTAATTAGGCTCAAAGGATTCCTCTCGCGGTTTCCCCTAACTGTGCATTAGTTTTTTTAATCTATATTTAATGCTCCATGCATATTTCAAAGATTCGATACGATGTTTTTGGAAAAAAAAAATGGGGAACTAAACTAGGTCTTAGCCATCTTACGTTGTGTCCATAGTGCTATTTCTTCCGGCCTAAAAAAATAGTATTTTCTGCGTTTAAAATTTAATATAATGTAGAACTTCTCCACTGCTATCACTACTACCTCAAGTTCTCAACTTAACTAACTATAATCATCTCTAATTTAAAATTTTATCAGGTCACTTATCTTAATTATCTGTAATTTAATTTAATTTTTCTTTACACCCGTAGAAAACTCGAAACGCTTGTATTTTGGGACGAAAACATGGCACTATGGCGTACCAACCACCTGTGGATTTGTTCGCCACCTTCGCCGTACGTTGCGGCTCGCATCGCACCCACACCCGACCCAGCGGAGAGAGAGGAAAGAGAGGATATTGGAGAGAGAGGGAGAGAGAAGAAAGAAAATGACAGATGGGACCTATAATTGACTATTATTATTTTTGTTGACTGTAATGTCACGTTGACGCCATGTGTGCAAGCTCTTGGTTAAAACCACCCAAAACAGTTCTAGGGGGGATAATTTATCCGGTTAGAAGTTCGTGGTTAAAAATATATGGTATTTGAGTTTAGGGGGTAATTTGATCGACCTCGATAGTTCAAGGGAGTAATTTGTATTTTTCCTTTAATGGGTTTCTTTTTTATTAATGTTCATATTTTTTCTGTGTGAATTAACTCTCCTGAGGAATTCAATAGTGCATCTTAACTAGAAAGATGAACGTTGCTGCTAATTAACTGCCAGTTGGAGGCACTGCCCAGGGCCCACCTAGCTAGCCTGTGTATATTAAGCTCCATTCCAACGTTAGTGGCCGACTAGAAAAGCGAGGATTAAAATCTTGTACGGGGTCAAGCGGTAGACATGCATGTGGGTTTATGCCTTCATCCACCTCGATTAACAAATCAATAATTCCTTTTGATGTTGAAGAAAAAAAATACTTGATCAAGAAGTTTCTGCCTTGTGCACCACTAGGGTTAACTGATGCCAGCTACCCTAAAATATTACTACTTTTGACTCACGCTTGTTTGGGATGTAAATCCCTTTTGCATGATTCTGTCACTGTAAATTCAGCTAACCAGAAGACAACTAATCGTCTTGCCACCAACCGTAAATTAGCCTCTTCACACACTGTCGTGCCATGCCAATAAAGTTTTCCAGTGATCATTCCAGTTGTGTGGTAACACAACTAAACTTTTCAATTAAAGCTCCAACCAGAGACCTGCAGTAGTGCCAATTTTTTCCCCAGGGAAGCAGACAAAACAAGCCGGCCATCGCTCTCATCGCAGCCGCCGTCCGTCCCTTTTTGGGCTGAATTTTCATACCATATACCATAGTCTACCACCGGAGGAATGGAAAAATAAATCGGCTGTCGACATGACGCAGCATATTTAGGGCTTGTTTAGGTCCTGTTTAGTTCACACCAAACTTCCCCTAAACTCCCAACTTTCCATCATATCACATCACATCTAAAACTTTCCTACTCATATAAACTTCTAACTTTTTTTCCAAACTACCAACTTTCCCCAAACTTCTCTCTAATTTCAGGAACTAAACACAGCCACGGAAAGAAAATTTGTAGGTGTCACATCGGATATTTGACCGGATAACGAAGGAGGTTTCCGGACACGAATAAAAAAACTAATTTCATAACTCGCCTGGAAACCGCGAGACGAATCTTTTTAGCCTAATTAATCTATAATTAGCCATAAGTGGGATTAATTAAGCTCAAAAGATTCCTCTCGCGGTTTCCCTCTAACATATTTTCAAAGATTCGATATAATGTTTTTGGAAAAAAAAGTTTGGGGAACTAAACTAGGTCTTAGCCATCTTACGTTGTGTCCATAGTGCTATTTCTTCCGGCCTAAAAAAGATAGTATTTTCTGCGTTTAAAATTTAATATAATGTAGAACTTCTCCACTACTATCACTACTACCTCAGGTTCTCAACTTAACCAACTATAATCATCTCTAATTTAAATTTTTATCAGGTCACTTATCTTAATTATCTGTAATTTAATTTAATTTTTCTTTACACCCGTAGAAAACTCTAAACGCTTGTATTCTAGGACGAAAACATGGCACTATGGCGTACCAACAACCTGTGGATTTGTTCGCCACCTTCGCGGTACGTTGCGGCTCGCATCGCACCCACACCCGACCCAGGCAGCGGCTGGTTCACTGCATCTGGATGGATAGGCATCATCGATGTCCAGCCAGCCACGTGCAGAATGGCAGCATAAAAAATATTTTTTTCCTTTTTAATTTTACTGACGGCGAGAGGGTTAGAGGAGATGCACCTACTCTCTCTCGTTGGCTGCGAAGCGAAGTGATTCTGTGATAAAAAGTGAGGAGTCGTGGTGGCGCCATGCCAGTATGAACGGTCCATAGTTTGGAGGCGAATGGAAACGATACCCTTCTGAATTTGCTGAGTGATATTCGAAGCATATCCTGGTGTGTCGATCGGTAGATGGATCGATATGGAAGCTACAGTTGGGCAGTACAGCCTCCCTGTGGAATCAGTTAGAGCGATCAGTGATGCTACTAGTATGTGACAGCCTGACAGGGACACATAGAACCATGAATGCTACGGAGATTAGTAAAGGGAACACGCGGCCGGCTTGCATTAAGCTCCTTGTGTTAAAGCTGTCAGATTCCTGGATATCACGTTAGGCAGCGCCGGGGGATTGAAAGCATCCGGTAATTGGCAACTTTGAATGCATCGTTTCAGAGACAGACCGATCGACAGTGATCCGGGCCCCCCCAAGTGTCCGCTCAATTGCTTTCCTTTCATTTCGTGCGCGAGAGTTTTCCCCTTAGCGTAGGCCCCTGCAAGTGAAAGAAAAATCCAAGCCAAAGACGCCGTCCAATACTCCAATCGACAGGCAAATGAAATGAATAGTTCTAGAGAAACTACCAGATCCACATCCCAAAAACCGAATTCCATATGCGTCGACAACGCAGGCAGGAATTTCCTGGGCACCGCCTGCCTACACAACGACTGGTGACTGACTGACTGCATACAAGGCGCAACCGATGCAGAGAAAGAAGCAGAGCGAAATTCGCACGTGGTGCAGCAGGTGAAAGCTTAAGCACGCACGCCGGGCGATTACGACGCCGGAGTCCACGAAACAATCGGGGGCAGATATGTGTGTGTCGTCGCTCGTTGCGTCCGCTCTTGCGTCATGATCGATTATTCCGGCCTAGACACAGCACCATGGATATCTTCCGTGGATATGCCTATCTGACCCAGTGACCACCTTAGCCGATCTCGTTGACCACAGTGATGTTACTCGTCAGAACTTTTAAATTGTTGATCGAGAATCAAATTCTACTCATGCCCTTTCACATTACTTAACTTTCTAATTTTATTATTAGTCAAATTAATTTTCTATGTTTATTATTAATTTCTAAGAACTTGTATAGTTCAACATCATAAGATTTACGTTATTCATGTTATTGAACTACATGAATTTAACAAGTTAATGATCAAAGACATAGATATAAATATTTGACTTATAACAAAGCTAGAATGGCAAGTAATGTTGGAACTTAGGGAACACACAATCTAATTATACTGTTGATCTTAGGCTTTTTCCCATTGTTTTTCTTTTTCTTTTTTTGAGCTTTGGCTTTTGGATCGCCAAAAATCAGAGCATTCTTACCATAAAATTATTATTTTTTGTTACATCGTTTGCTTTTCTCGACTTATAAGCCGTGGTTCAACCAATGGGATTGGATTAGTCTCTTCATCTATGAAGATATTAAACTTTAAATTGAGAGTAATTTTACAGTTATTGAGGAGGTACAAAAAATTTAGTGTAAAATTTGGTACCTCATAGTATCTAGGTACCAAATGTACAATAGAAAAAGTGGCACCTCATGGTACCTTCTCAAGTACCGTAAAATTGCTCTTAAATTGATGTAAACTCTAAAGTTGAGAAATCACTTATTGTACACTTATTGTAGATAGTACAACGATCAAGAGGTATTTCAACAATAAAGTAATACCTTATATTTTATGATTAAAATGACAGAGAATCACATGTATTAAATGTTTCATATATAAAACCCCACCCTTATTTAAATCAAAATTAAATTTATCATATCTGAATTATTATTATTTTTTAACTAGCGAAGAGTTAAACCAATAGCCTCAGTCAAGAAATAAAAAAAATCATATATGTTGTATTTTAAAAGTTTAAGTAAAAATATACTCAACATGTATACCTAATGTTATATGATACTTTGAACCATTATATCTAAGATTACGTACCACTGGTCATAGTATATGTTTTTTTTGAAAGGATATCATAGTATATGTTATGCAGCTTTAACAACAAAACATAGGTTTATCTCACAACTTGTTTGTGACGATACTTTAGTTAAGTAATATAATCCCTGTTCCCTGTATTAAAAAAAACTATCAAACATAGGTTGATTGAAATTTACTTGAAGTAATTAATATGTTGATTAGCTCCCTGGCCTTTACACATACTCTCTCCGTCGCACAAAAATTATATTCCTAGCATCCCAAGGTGGAATTGGTGGAGATGGAGAATGACTAAAATGCCCTTAATCATTGAAAAAAAAGTAAGAGTGATGAGTAGGTAAAGGGTATTGAAGGGATAAAACTTCTTGTTTTACGTGCTAAGTAAAGGGTATTGAAGGGATAAAACTTCTTGTTTTACGTGCTAAGGGTAGGTATAGAATGGTAGAAGTTGGTTTTTTGTGGGACAAAATTCAAACTCTAGTATTTGATTTTTTTTGGGGGGACGGAGGGAGTAGTAACCAATAGTCGAAGGAAAAAGTACGAATTACCCCCTGGACTATTGCTGTCGACCGAATTACACCCCTAAACCACAAAACCAGATATTCTTTGCCCCCCTAATTATACAAACCAAACAAATAACCCCCTAGCAGGAGGCAGCAGAAAGGGCTCGAGCCCATGTGGGCATAGTTGCAAGCGGTGATAGAGGCGGCAGGCGACGAGACAAACCCTGGTTTCCGTGCCCAATGTTTGACCGTCCGTCTTATTTGAAAATTTTTTGAAAAAAATTAAAAAGACAAGTCACGCATAAAATATTAATCATGTTTTATCATCTAACAACAATAAAAATACGAATTATAAAAAAATTTCATATAAGACAGACAGTCAAAGTTGGACACGCAAACCCAGGGTTTGTCTTTTTTTGGGACGGAGGGAGTATCTGTTAATCTGTCATCGTCTCTACAGATAGTAAAATTTTAAAGCAACTTGCATCTGGTTGAGAGATAATGCCGTCATCTAGAGAGCATATAAAAGAGCTCAGGGTGGGGGAAGATATATGGCAGAATAAGCCACTTGCAGGCAGCATGAGTATATCCTACAGAATGTGATACATAGGTCTTAGGTGTACAAGGATAAGGTGTTTGACCAATACCATATATTATCATCAGTGTGGTTGAAGCAACTTACAAGTTGGCATTATTTTAGGCCATAAAGTAGACAGATTGGATTAATATGGAGTTCAGGTATGCTCTCACCTTGTAATGATTTAATAATGTAATGATTAGTACCAGGCTAGTGGTAATCCATCCCAGCTTCAAATCCAATGTGCTATCATAGGAAGATTCTTCATATTCACGGCACTAAAATAGTACCATCAGAAAAGGTGCGATTTAGAGCTGCATCATCAAGAAGAAAATATATCATACAAAATAACATTGTAGGTTCTACACAATGTTGAGAACAGTAAAAACTATTACATGGTTGTTTCAGAATATGCCAGTTCACCCTGGCATGCTAACATTGAAAACAAGTACTCCATATGAAATAACATTGATCCATATGAAACGATTTGGATCATGAATATGATAGAAACTGCTCTACTATTTGCACTGACAATTCGGCATGTAAGTCAGGACAAGCTAGAAGGTACAAATAAAGGGATACAGCAAACCAGACATGCTTACTTGTGAAGTGTTTCAGCAAATCATGCATTCAGTAATTACAACCTTATCAAGAGAGACCACAATGACTAAGAAAACATACAGCATTCAGCTTCTCTTCTGTTCTCTTTAGCCTGGGAAAGAAATGATTTCTTCAATTTTTCTAGCAGTTCTTCATGAAGAACAAAGCGAATCTTCCTCCCCTACTTCATATCTTTTCATAAATCACTTTTTAAGGGCAATCATCATCCAATCACTTTCGAGGATGTGATCTGAGAGACACAGAACCACCCCTTGAACCCACTGAAGCTGAAGCCTTGGCAAGCTCTCTGCCTGAAAGCCAAGCCTGTATCATTTCTTCAGTCTTCTTCTCAGGTGGAAATCCCTTGGCTTTCATCTCTTTGTAATACTTTGCTGACTCCTCCAGTCTCCCATTAAGGAATAAACCGTGTATCAATACAATATACGCACTCCGATCAGGGCTTAGCCCATTTGCAGGCATTGCACTCCAGAGCTTCTCCACACTGTCATGCTGCCTCCACCGGCAGAATTTCCTGATCAACATAATGAAAGTGTCCATCTCCGGGTCACACTGCAATTCTTTCATCTTATCCAACAGATCAAACACCTCAATGGGGCTTCTAGCCACATCGAGTAACGCATGAAATGTTCTCACTGAAGGTGACAGCCCTCTCCCTAACATGTCATCAAGCATTTTCCTTGCCTCCTGAACCTGACGAGCCTTGCAAAGAGGTCTAATGAGGGAGTTGAAAGTGGCCGTGTCTGGGGAAACCCCCTTCTCCTCCATGCTCCGGACAAGCGCCTTTGCCTCATCCACACACCGTCCCTTGGCGAGAGCGTAGACGACTGCATTGTAGATTTTCCTGTCTGGTATAACACCAGCCTCCTTCATGCGGTTAAAGAGCTTCATGACAGTGTCCAAGCTTCCGGCTTTGGAGAAGCACGAAATCATACTCCCATATGATACCACGTCCCTCTTAATACCCTTAATTTCCATGGCATTCCAAAACCTCTTCGCCTCCCGCACACTGCGGACCATGTTGCACCAGCCATTGAGCACAATGTTAAAACTCTTGGTCTCGAAAGGGAACTCCTTCTCGCTGGACAGAAGCAGGTGCTCCGCATCCTGGACGTTCTTGTACCGGCAAAGTGCGGTCAGGAGGCCATGGAACTCAGCAACGCCAGGCCGGAAACCAAGGTGAAGCATCTTAATAAATCATATGCCTGTATATTAAATAAAAAGAAAGGAGGGTATCAATAGTTACGTCTTTAGCGATGGCAGCTGCCACCATACGGTGTAAGAACATGATAACACAATGACTGATTGAATCAGGAAAACAGATGGCAAATAAATTAAGGCCATCAAACTCACTGCGCAATTGTCAATGCAGAAAACTTGATAATTTTATAATAGCCAAACATAAGTGCAATTGTAAATTGACTAACAAAATACCCGAAGCATTCAGGACAAGTCATCTCACAGAAAAAGGTGAAAATTCAAGAAGGCAGGCTAACTTGACCAAGGTACTGTTTCTACGATATGGCCGGAGAGAAGGCTAAGCCAGAAGAACTCTCCCTATGATGCAAGAGACTTTCAGCGCTTCCCACCACCGCCGCCAATCTTAGGACCTTTAGCACCCCTCTGGGTAGCACCACCCTTCGACTGTGTCTTCTGAGATTTTGCCACCTCTGCCTTCTTTGCCTTTTTCTCATCCTTGGTTTTCTTGATGCGCTCCTTGATCTCACTGTTATAAACATATCAAAAGCACACATTAGTTTGAATCAGAGAGCAAAAAATTGCATGGCCCAAAAGATTCAAGGGGCAAAAGGAAGCACCCGAAGCTAATTGATCAAACTATAGCATGCAAGCATGCACTAAACAATGCACAATTAAGTTCAGAATCATTCAACAATAGTGGTCTTAAGAAAAATAAATCTGCTGAAATGAAGGAGCAACAGCTATTACATGAAAATTAACAAATGTGGGCAACAGCTAAAATCAGCCATATCAGCTTTACCAACATAAATAATATTCAAGTTCAAAAAACAATTTAAAAGGATATGTAAATGCAGGACCAATAGCCATAACTAAATAGAAAGGTGGAAAATGTACCGGAGAGCCGCTTCTCTGGCTGCATCACGGACTTCAGGTTTCTCACTCCTCTTCTTTTGGATAACTTCCAGTGTAGCACCAACAATTGACCGTGAGTATGGCTTCTTGGTGGTGCGACGCCTCTTCTTGACAGCTTCAGCATGAATGTCCTACAGTGCAACGTTGAAATTCAGAAAAATAGCAGCAAGGGCATGATATAAGGTAGCAATTCCAGACAGTTGCTGCAGAAAACTCGGGTAACTGCACATGAGCATACACATGAACAAAGGGTGGATAGATGTACTTGGATAACTGCATATCATGTGGCTCAAGGATACAAGATATGCATGCATCCATAAGATATTCACAATTGCAATGACATGCAATATACAGGCTCGCTACCCAAGAAATTGTGTCCAGCAAAAAGGCATTATGATATACAGAATCAAACTTCACATTTCCACTTGAAACAATTGTGTTGTTTATGGAACTCTAGACACTGTGCTTGCCACACTAAATAAATTCATGCAAACCATCAAAATAAGCATGTTATTTATATTACGTAAGCACAGAAATAGGGGAATTTGTTGATTGCATGGGCAGAGAATGCCAATATATGAATGAATCTGATGAAAATGTTGCACCTTCTTGTGCTGCTTCCTGTACATAGCTGTCCAGGTAAGCTTGGCAGGCTTCAGGCGGTTGTGGAAGTAGCGCTTGCATTTCGAGTTGGCAAACAGAAAAACCTGCAGAAGGAAACACTTGAAATTGTATGCAAAAGACCCCTAACTTAATCATAGATTGGACTTTCAAACTTCAATGGACAAAGAGGGTTACCTGGGAATCAGCACGAATGAACCTGATACCCTTGCCTGGGTATATCTTCTGCCCACTAAAACGGCAAAGTTCAGTCCTGTAAAACCAAGAAAACAACACGTTAAAGACCATCATGGTGAGATCTTATTTTGATAAAGATCAAAAGCCATCAACTAAACATAACAAAATCGTTAGGTACAGGAACTTACTTCAGAACCATCTTTTCAGACTTGGGAAACTTTCACAATGTCCTGCCTGGATTCCACAAGCAAAAAAAACGAAGGAATTAGCACATGCAGCACGATAAAATGAAACATGGAAGCATAATCAACAATATAAGCACATAAAATTAATGGAGAATTGTTCCTGCACTATCTAATGTTGGAAAGATTCTTATCGGGGAAGCATTGCATGGCTATTGTGAGAAGGAGGGTCTTGTGTGGGATGTTCGGGTTGGCAATTCACTCATAGACTTGTATGCCAAGATTGGGTCTATTCAGAATTCGCTAAGGGTGTTTGATGAAATGCTGGACAGAAGAAACTTGGTGTCATGGACATCAATAATTTCAGGTTTTGCAATGCATGGGTTGTCAGTTAAGGCAGTCGAACTGTTTGCCGATATGAGAAGAGCTGGAATCAGACCTAACAGAATAACCTTCTTGAGTGTCCTCCATGCTTGTAGCCATGGAGGGCTGGTAGAGCAAGGAGTTGCATTTTTCAAAAGCATGATTTATGAATACAACATAAATCCAGATGTCAAGCATTTTGGGTGTATCATAGACATGCTAGGTAGGGCTGGACGTTTGCGTGAAGCTGAACAGATAATAAGAGATTTTCCTGTGGAAGTCAATGCAACTGTCTGGAGGACGCTGTTGGGTTGTTGCAGTAAGTATGGAGAAGTTGAGATGGGAGAGAGGACAATGAAGAAGATATTAGCCTTAGAAAGAGAATTTGGTGGTGATTTTGTGGTTCTATCCAATATGCTTACTGAGCTTGGTAGGTTTAGTGATGCTGAAATAGTACGAAAACTAGTCGATCAGAGGAATTCTGTTAAGGTTCCTGGGCTTGCTTTGGTTGATGGGACTCAGTAGAATTCCTGGGATAAGGACTAAATATTGGAAAGAAACTCTCTCAATTGAGTCAAGAGTTTTCCGTTGCAATCTTAGAATTACCTCCCTGTGTTATACCAACTGTGATTAAAGATCTTTCATATTAAGGTTGGGTTCATTGCATTCTTTGACCTTTTTATTTTCCATGAAAGTTAATAAAATTAAAATGACAGTTTATTTGTCTGTCAGTGCTAAATTGATCACCATTAATGATATAAGCTTGTATCCAAATTCCCATAACCTCTATATTCACTGGTTGATAAACTCTTTTAATAAGCTTCAACGGCATGCTGTATTGTTCATTTGTCCCACAATCAAGGACTAATTCTTTCAGTCCTTTTTTTGATGGAAAAACTTCTTTACTCATCTTGCTAATACCTTGCAGGAAGCAGATGTACTGAACTATATCCAGTCCTTGCTTATCCTTAACTAGCTCATTGTTTATGGAACAATTCAGTCATTTTTCAACATTGTAAGGATGGAAGCCATAAAAAGGCTTCATGCCTATTACATCGTTTCTGGGCTGTACAATTGCCATTATGCAATGTCTAAGGTTCTCAGATCCTATGCCATTCTCCAACCAGATTTGGTTTTTGCTCATAAAGTGTTTGATCAGATTGAAGCACCAACCACTTTTCTTTGGAATATCCTAATTAGAGGGCTTGCTCAAAGTGATGCACCGGCAGATGCCATTGCTTTCTACAAGAAGGCACAAGGAGGAGGAATGGTGCCAGACAACCTGACATTTCCATTCATTCTAAAGGCCTGTGCTAGAATCAATGCTCTCAATGAAGGGGAACAGATGCACAACCATATAACAAAACTTGGTCTTCTTTCAGATATCTTTGTTTCCAATTCGTTGATTCATCTATATGCTGCCTGTGGTAATATTTGCTATGCAAGATCTGTTTTTGATGAGATGGTAGTTAAGGATGTTGTATCCTGGAATTCGCTGATCTGTGGATATAGCCAGTGCAATAGATTTAAAGATATTTTGGCACTGTTCAAGCTAATGCAGAATGAAGGAGTGAAAGCTGATAAGGTTACAATGGTCAAGGTTGTTTCTGCGTGTACTCGTTTAGGAGATTATAGCATGGCGGATTGCATGGTCAGGTACATAGAGGATTATTGCATTGAGGTGGATATTTACTTGGGCAATACATTGATAGATTACTTTGGAAGACGTGAACAGTTACAATCAGCTGAAAAGGTGTTCTTTAACATGAAGGATAGGAACATTGTAACAATGAATGCAATGATTGCTGCATATGCAAAAGGACAAGATATAGTTTCAGCAAGGAAAATATTCAATCAAATTCCTAAGAAAGATTTGATTTCATGGAGTTCTATGATATCTGGATATTCACAAGCTAATCACTTCTCTGATGCTCTGGAGATCTTCAGGCAGATGCAGAGAGCCAAGGTGAAACCAGATGCCATTGTGATTGCCAGTGTAGTGTCTTCCTGCGCACATTTGGGCGCACTTGATCTTGGTAAGTGGGTTCATGACTACGTGAGGAGAAACAACATCAAAGCCGACACCATTATGGAGAATTCTCTGATTGACATGTATATGAAATGTGGAAGTGCCAAGGAAGCATTGCAAGTGTTCAAAGGACGAAGTCACCATGGACGTCGACAAAAGACTTGGCCGGCATATCCTAAGATTAACGAATTCACCACGAGTGCCTATCTGTTAATGGTAAGTCGCCTATCTCTGAAAATATTATTAGCTGTAAATAGAAATACCCGTGTCAAATCTAGGATTTGAATTCGGATGAGCCGTTTTCACCACAAGTAATCTAAACTAGTTGAGCTACACTAACTTCGTTTCTATAAATTTGATTAAACTTTAAAACTTTAATGTTTAAGTGGGAAGAAATAAATAGTAGACGTGATTGCGAAAGGGCCTGTAGCCTAGTGGTTACAAGAGCCTCAGTAGCACCTGAGGAGTGGTAGGCGACGTACCCGTCGACAGCGAGGCGCCTGTGGTGACTTCGTTAATCTCTCCAGGATTTGCCGGCCCAATCTTCGAAGATGCTTATAGGGGTAGGGTTTGCGTGCGTGCGTTCATAGGGGTGAGTGCGTGTGCGTTGTGAGTGTCTGCGTTGTACTGTGTAATTCTTATCCAGAACCAAGGGTGAACTGTTGGGCGACTACTGGCAGAAGAAACATGAGACAAATCTCCCCTGCAAAGCGGGTTCCCTGGTTCATATAGCACACAAAAGAATAGGCTGCTACGCCATCACAACGGCCATAGCGCCTCAGTACCGGTGCTTTCACACGCATCTAGGACAAATAATCTAGAATCTATCAAAGAAGCGCAGCTAGCCATGGTAAATCAGATCAAACGGAATCACCACGGTGTTACATACTCAAGAAAACCGGAATCCTTCCTCCGAAGGAGTAGCAACAGATGTATACACCGAACTACACCGTGTCAAGATCAACTATAAGAGAGAAGAAGAAACCATCCCCATTTACAAGCTCAAGGATCTCCGGCATTTCTTCTTCTTCTCGAATCTAGCCTAGGACCGCCGCAACGACCAACCCGCCCTAATTCTTCTAGTCGCTCGAGAGAAATGTAAAGGGCAGCAGAGGCATAGACGCTGCAAGAACTATCTGCGGCGGTGGTAGAGGCGAGACGAGGAGCATTTCGACGCGATACCTTCGGAGCGCAGCCGTCGGCAGCGGCGATGCGGCGGTGGCGGCGGCGGCGGCGGCGCGGGAGGGAGTGGGGGGAGCAGCGTGTGCTCCGCGAGGGTTTCTTATGAGACGGGAGAGAGCTCACGAGTGGGCCGGGCTTAAGATTGGGGAAGTTAGGAAGAGGGCTTATATGGGCCCGATCCATCGGCATATGGGCCGTCAGGTTGAATCCTATGCGTATGGTCCGTGGGCCCGTGGCCCATCCTAAGCTGCTTGCTTAGGCTTCTTTTTTTTTTCATTTTCTTCTGCGAGATGCTTAACCATCTTTTCCCCCATTTTGTCATGGCCCTTCGTTTTTCTTACATCATCTGAGAGAGCACATCTTCCTACTAGGGTCTGTTTATATTTGAGTTGAAGTGCGTATATTTTGGTACTAACTTTTTTTTAGTCAATTTCTTTTTCACTTTGATTAAGTTTATTAAAAAAAAGTTTAGCACCATCGATAACACCAAATTAGTTTTATTAAAACTAGCATTTAATATATTTTAATAATATATATTTGTTTTGTGTCAAAAATATTTTTTATATTTTTCTATAACTTTTCTAGAAACACAGTAGCATTTAATATATTTTGATAATATGTCTATTTCGTGTACTATATTTTTCTTTTTATTTTTACAAACACGACATAAACGCGGGCGCTCAAAATCGCGCACACTCACCCCTACAAGCTAGCACTTTGAGAAGACTGGATCAGCATATCTCTAGATCCATATCTCTAGATCGATAAAGTCATCACGGGCGTCAACAGAAGACTAGACCGGTATATTTTGAGATTGATGAGACGAAGTCACCATGGACATCGACAAAAGACTTGGCCGGCATATTCTGAGATTAACGAATTCACCACGAGTGCCTATCTGTTAATGGTAAGTCGCCTATCTCTGAAAATATTATTAGCTGTAAATAGAAATACCCGTGTCAAATCTAGGATTTGAATTCGGATGAGCCGTTTTCACCACAAGTAATCTAAACTAGTTGAGCTACACTGACTTCGTTTCTATAAATTTGATTAAACTTTAAAACTTTAATGTTTAAGTGGGAAGAAATAAATAGTAGACGTGATTGCGAAAGGGCCTGTAGCCTAGTGGTTACAAGAGCCTCAGTAGCACCTGAGGAGTGGTAGGCGACGTACCCGTCGACAGCGAGGCGCCTGTGGTGACTTCGTTAATCTCTCCAGGATTTGCCGGCCCAAAGACTTGGCCGGCATATCCTAAGATTAACGAATTCACCACGAGTGCCTATCTGTTAATGGTAAGTCGCCTATCTCTGAAAATATTATTAGCTGTAAATAGAAATACCCGTGTCAAATCTAGGATTTGAATTCGGATGAGCCGTTTTCACCACAAGTAATCTAAACTAGTTGAGCTACACTGACTTCGTTTCTATAAATTTGATTAAACTTTAAAACTTTAATGTTTAAGTGGGAAGAAATAAATAGTAGACGTGATTTAGTTTACTACATCCGTTTAGTCTACGACTTCGCCAGCAGACAAGCTAAGGGGCAAAACGGCCGGCGAGAATCCACGGTGCTAGTAGTCTTCAATACGAAGCGTCGCGGTCGGCGCCACCGCCACACCTGCGCACTCGTCATGCCGGGATTTTCGCCGGTGCATATTTAGTAAATAAAAATAATCTTGCCCACGTCTAAAACAAATTATTGAATTATTTTACAATATTAGTTATAGAACTAAATTAAATATTTGATAACTAAACTTAACAAAAAGCTTTCAATGCAGTAGAATACGGTATTTTTAAGAAAACATACCATTTTTAAGATACGTGTAGATATGTGAAGTAAATAATCAGTGACAATAATTCTATGAAGTACTAGAAATAACTGACATAGAGCCTGTTTGCGGAATCTTTTAGCAGCTGAAGATTTTTCTAGAAGCTCCAGTTATCAAATCCTCCCCAAAAAACTCTAGATTTTCATTCAGATTCTAAAAAGCTGTAATTGTAGAACCCATAAAATGAACTCTAAACTAAAAGTTGGCTTCTCTATATTCTCACCCGCTGTTTCTCGTAATTTTAATCTCCTCGAGACAAAGGTCATAGTTTGACCGTCAATGTTCAGTTCGCTCTCACTGGGGCAACTTTCAGTTTTTCAGCGCCGTATTGTTATACTAGCCTAGCACATGCATACACCACACATTATCAGCGTTTTTTCAACAAGACGGCAATTTAATTGACAGGGATACGCATTGCATTTGCAAACGAATTGACAATGCCACTAACTCGCCGTAACGTATGGCCGGCCTCCATGAGAACGAAATGAGAGTGAGACTGATCAAATCATTTCATTTTATCATGTAAGTGCAGTGTCTAGCTAAATTCACGATGAGCACGCAACACTTCAGTAGAGAACAATTAAGAACAGGGTAGACACGCCACGCATGCACGCGGAGTTTCTATAAGTACGTTCTCTATCTTAAATAGCTAGGAAGAATATATACGCAAACATCTCCATGTAGTGCGCGCGATTTCTCCCACTACATCCACCCACTA
Source organism: Oryza longistaminata (assembly GCA_009805545.1). Lineage (NCBI taxonomy): Eukaryota > Viridiplantae > Streptophyta > Magnoliopsida > Poales > Poaceae > Oryza > Oryza longistaminata. The sequence goes on from CM020178.1 coordinate 17,432,155, forward strand.
ATTAAGGTACGATTTCTCCCGCTACATCCACCCACTAATTAAGGTGGCATATATAGCCACATGTTAAGGTTTTAGGATTCAAATGTCGATGTTTGAACAAGGATGAGATGCACGAGACAATACTGATTTTCACAAACACCTGCGTGCATCACGGACCGTTTAACCGTATGCGAAGGTCGATTTCGATCGCTTGATCTGTGGTAGTGTTCATTCATAGAGTATATTTCTTAAACCGAACCTTAGAATTGATAGATTAATTGAGTCAGCTCAGACCGATCAGTGAAGTGCACATCTCTTTTAAATCACAATAAGAAAATCCCTTAAAAGTAATAAGGTAGAGCTATATTACGTGTCGAAATCAAAGACATTAATTAGGTTGAGTTCTTTAGTTGATCGAGGTTAGGAACTAAGCTCTCACGCACGTAAAATTAACAAAGTAACTTATTAACTTATCACTAATTAAGTATTAGCTAAACCTTTATGAAAAATGAATTAATATATTTTTTTAAACAATTTTCGTATATATTTTTTGAAAGACGCATCATTTAACAATTTAGAAAATATATGCATGGAAAACGAGAGAAGTAAGTGGAAAAAGTGAATAAACAAACTTAACCAGAGTACCTAACCAGAGTACCTAAGAACACGCTCTTGCTCCATGGCTCGCTCTTTTTTTTTAAGTAATAGAATAAACATCCCGGTCTTATAGCTAATTATTACAAAGTATCACTCTAACAAAAAAAAAATATAATTCAAATAGAATTAAACACACTTAACAAAATAAAAAGACAAGGAGTACACCATGGCTCACTCTTAAAATGGGTTATCAATAGACTGGCTCGCTAAACGACGTGCGTTTTCCATCGTGCGTGTACTGTTGCTCCACAAAATCGATGAGGTCAAAAGAACGAAACAGCTTCCATTCACACGTGCGACCCGACCTAGAGTAGTTTAAAAGCTAACACGTGCGATAAAAAAAGTCGTGGAGGCGTGGCCGTCCGATCCGGAGTGAAGCTGACAGCGAATTTTCTTTTTCTAGCGAGCCATGCCACTTGTCGCCGTACGTTCAGTTGGTCCACGGCCACTGCACAAAGATTAAATCGATCTGAAAGCCGGAGTAGTACAGCAATATGCAGACATGCATCCACTAAACTCGAATTCAAAGACAAGAAATTTTCTTACTGCCACAAAAAACAATCATGATCAAAGCACGTAGTACTCCCTCCATATTTTAATATATGACGCTATTAACTTTTTACCAACATTTAACTATTCGTTTTATTTATTTATTTTTTACATGGATGCATATGCAAATTAACAGGGTCCGGCCGGGGAGCTATAAATGGGGACAACTGCATTGGTAGCGAGTTTAAAGGCTTTGAGTTGCTGCTCCAACTCCCCATGGAATCATGGCGCTCATTTATCTTCTCACAGCGTAGCAGCTAGCTGGACTCAGGGTAGAGTACAGTCGGACACTCCCCAAGAGGCCACGAAAAACAAATCTAAATTAGATGTGATATATTTTAATAATTGTAGATTTATAATGCTAAAATGTGTTACATTTGGTCTTAGGCTATTCCCAACCCAAGACACTAGACATAGTTTCTATAAACTCTACATCATCAAGAAACTAGTATTAGACACTACTCTTCCAATGCAAACACCACTATCTATACTTAAGTTTAATGCTACTTATCTCACATGATATTTTGGATGTTGTGTACAAACTATGTCTCATGCAAGACATGGTTTCATTCTCTTTCCTCATTTATTCACTTGCCACATTATTTTTTATCCTACTAGCTAGGTGGCAGCATATTTAATGCTATAGACACCATCCTAGTTATTGGGTTGGAAATGGGCTTAGGTGGATTATTAACGCGGGAGGGAGTACACTGCACCAGCTGCATTTACCTACAAATCATTGCCTACCTCGGATCTGCACAACGTACTGACAACAATTGCTAGCTGTACCGGCTGTTAATTAACCGCCCTATGATCGCAAAGTATAGAAGCATAAAGTATGGCCTCAATCGGATTTGAAAAAAGAAATACTACTATCTAGTAAACTAATGCACGCAGTTGACTCACCTGCCTCACAACTCGCGTAAGAGCAGGGATAATAATAAAGCCAGCTGCTTACTTATAGCCTATCTATCAGCTCACTCATATAGTGGTTAACTCTTCACTGTAAATATATGGTCTACCTGTCTGTCTCACAGATTTTCTAGGTTTATGTGCCTATGCTAACTGTAAACTTACAGTCCGCTTCTCATCTCTCTCCTCTCCTCTCTCATCCACCTCAGCATTCAGTCTTCTCATAGCCTTCTATTATACTTGCTCTTAATACGATCGGAAAGTACTCCTTCCATTCTACTGTGGGTATGTTTAGTTCGTGAAATAAAAATTTATGGGTGTCATATCAGACGTTTGTTTAGTTCGTGAAATAAAAATTTCTTTTTATCAATATTTAATGCTCTATATATGTGTCCAAAGATTCGATGTGATGTTTTTGAACTAAACAGGACCTATCTCTGTCTCAATATAACAACAGGTATAATAACAGACTATAAACCAACTATAAACATATTTCGATAAGATAAAAGAGTATAGTGAAGAGCAGTGATATAGCACAGCCTATAAGATCCAATGTGTGTATGATAGGTGGGACCAGGTATTAACAGTGTAGTATATGTTTATAGGTAACTATTATATGAATTAACTAACTATTAAATTGATTAGAGATGATTTGGAGTTAGTAGTTGGCTATATTATTAAACCTGTTCTAAGTGCGGTTGTATATTTCGATGTCCAACGTTTGACCGTCCGTCTTATTTAAAAAAAAATTACCCCTACCATTTCATTACAAGACGTACGCGATATTTTTCTAACTTAAAGTTTTATTAAGTTTAGTTAATTTTATAGAAACATAGCATATTTTTAACATCAAACATACATAATATCAAAATATATTAAACGTTAAATTTAATGAACTAATTTGGTTTCATAGGAGTTACTATATTTTCTTTAAACTTAGTTAAATTTATAAAAGTTTGACTTAAAATAAAGTGAAAACGTCGTACAATATAAAACGGAAACGAAAGGAGTAGCTCTTTCTAGCTTGGGGACTTGTCCAGATTATTAGTCACCTGACTAAAGTTATAGCCAAAAACAAATCGAAAAGTTTCAGTGAAGATGGAACTTCGATTGATTCGAAAATGCACCCGATAATAATTGGATTTTTCATGTAATCTATATAGTAGAAACAAAAACTTGTCCACATCATTTAGAAAACAATAGCCTTTGGATCCGATACTTGATCTCACCATTACATTCAGGTTATAACAACCATGCAAGCATCAAGTATACTTGTACATGCCTGCATGGTTCCATGCTAGCATGGTTTCATGCTAGAACAACCGATGTAGAAGTAAAACGAAAACCACAAATTTGCTGGTCGCTAAAATATACTCCCTCCGTTTTTTAATAGATGACGCCGTTGACTTTTTCTCACATGTTTAACCATTCGTCTTATTCAAAAATTTTATGCAAATGTATAAGATATAAATCACACTTAAAGTACTATGAGTGATAAAACAACTCATAACAAAATAAATTATAATTACGTAAATTTTTTGAATAAGACGAATGGTTAAACATGTGATAAAAAATCAACGGCGTCATCTATTAAAAAACGGAGGTAGTATATATAAATATGGACAATGCTAGAAAGTCTTGTAAGCCGAAACGGAGGTAGTAGTTTCCAAAGCCGTCATACATTGGTTAAGCCTTAATTAAGCCTAACGACATATGTCAGTCACGATCATGACTTGACTGAGAATGTTGTTGCTTCAAGGAGTAACTAACACTGCGTGAACAAATCCTGTACCACTCGAGAAAACCAATCATTGATTGCTTTAAGTATATCCATTCGTGCCAGTGTTAATTAGGACAAGAAATGGGTTGTATTACAGGTTGTCGTCATGAAGCTGATCGAGGCAACAAAGAATGAAGAAAACAAGACTAAACGAAGTAAAATCACATGTACATCCAGGTTATACTATATAAGCTGGGCTGGGATTTGGTTATTTACAGAATGTCTACGCTTGGAGTAGGTGATCAATGAGTATTTTACCTAGAAACATATGTGACGGTCTAGTTTTAAAATTGATGGTCCTTAATACTTTTTTTACTTTCTTTCTTTTAAACTGGTTCATGTGTGTCTTAGTTGTGTACATCCTAGTTATACTGAGATCGAGAATATAATGCTCCAAGCACAATTGTATTATTTTGATGTAATTGACTAAGATCAAAGAAAGCTTCTATTTCTAACAAAATGTACATCCTACCTGTGTGTTTCTTTGCCTGCCTGCAATGGTGTTTGAGGCTAAAGAACTATGCATGCACATTTAACATTGAAAAGTACTTTCATATATATGACTCAAAAATACTTTATCAATCAAGCTGTTGCTCCAATTAGCTTGCTTGTAGTTTCATATTATCTCTGCTATGTATTGGCAACTCCCAGAATTTATAAATTGTCTGATTATATAAGTCGAGCGACTACGAAACATGTTTTTTTTTGCTGTGGCCTACCCTCAAAGGCTCATGAAAATCGACGAGTTTAAAAGGCGGGCACGCTAAATAAAGACCTGCCTAAAAAAATTGATTTTCGCGGGCGGCACACTTAAGTCACTCACCTAAGGATTTCTAGTGTAAAAAGATGAAATTCCTAATATCCTCCAATTCACAAATTCATGATGCAATTCCACCATAACAAATTTTAAAAAGATTTGACAAATTCACAATGCAATTCCACCAAGGACGTCATCATCGACATCCCAACGCCGGAGTCGTCCTCTGCAGCGTCTTCTTTATAAAATCCACCCCACCACCACCGCCGCGACTCCGCCATCGGGTGTTCCACCGCTTTGCCTATCAATCGCCTTGGCCCCCAGAGTAGTACAGCGTCGATCTCTCTGCAGCCGTGGGTAGCAACAGCAAGCGAAGGCGAGTGAAAGAAACTCGATCGATCATCAGTGGCGGTGAAAGAAACAAACCAGGACGTTCGAACGATACGGGAGAGATGAAGATGGAGCAGGTTTCGCAGAGGAAGCTGGCTCTAGTAATCTTGTGTGGCCTTCTTCTGCTTCTTCTTCCCCTGGTTTCCTCTGTGCCTCTGTCCAGTAAGTGATTGATGTCTCCGGCTGATTTTCATTAATTCTTGCTCTGTTTGAATTCAGTATGTCGATGATCCGTGCTTGTGGTTGATTAGTTGCTGATCTTGTTTGCGTAGGAAGCGTGTCCTTGAGGAACCACCAAGCATCAGTCTCTGCTCTGGAGGCGCCTGTTCAGGTATTTCTTTCTTTCTTTCTTTCTCTCACACAGGCTGATAAGTCAAATTACTCTACCTAGTTTGCTGGTGATTATTGAACTGTCAGTACCATGGCCTAACCGTGCCTCTAGACTCTAGTTTAAAGCAAAAGCCACAGTATTTTTCTTCTGCACAAGGTTGCATAGTGCCATAGTGCCATGCACTCCCGTGAATGGCAAAGCACTCACATGCAAACAAACTATTCAACTATGCGCACCACACCAACAGGGCCAGTGCAGCGTGTCGCATGGCCATATCACCCCGATTATTACACAGCGTCTCTCGCGGCCGCACAGGTGGCCAACGCAAGTAGTAGGCAAACGCACAGTGAATAAGCTCTCTGCAGGTTGACGAGCTCGTAGCTTTTCCCTTGCATGTGAGCTGAACAGATCATGAGTATGTGAGCTCTCTCATATGCAGCAGCAGCTGTTTCTGCTGTTGGGTCGCTGGGGCGCTCCACTCACATGCACAGCTAGCAGCTTGCTAGGCCGGCCATAGTGCAGTTCACATGCATGGCCACACACTTCCCACTTGTGCACACAGTTTGTGTTTTCCCCACTGACAAAACGCCTTTCCAGATAAATTTAGTAGTGTCTCACCTCAGTTCGTGCAAGAACATTCTCGACTGTTTTAACTACTACCGCAACTTGGCTTATATTATTACAGTATTACTTCGATATTTATCTATACGTAGTTAATAACAATTTGCAATCCTGTGGTTGATGAATACAGGTTGTGGCGGCGGCGGCTGAAGAGCGAGACCTCGACGAAGTGGCGGCGAGGATGGTGATCGAGGTCAACGACTACCCGGGCTCCGGCGCCAACAACCGCCATGATCCTAAGAGCCCAGGAAGAGCATGATCAACGATCTCTGATCTGATCTGCAGGGCCTTGATCGATACATATAGGAATATTCAGTATTAGCTTTTGTACGTAGTGATCGACATGCATGTGTGATATATGCAGTGCTTGGACAGGGGCTTAGTTAGTTAAGTCTTCACCTATTATTATCAGATCGGGTGAAGAGGTTGATTAGCTAGCTACCACTCTAGTTTAAAAAAAGAGAAGGAAACTTTTCAACAAGTTCCTTGTGATATATGTATCTGCACGTACATGTGTCCATGTCCACCCCATCCGCCCGTTTTGTACATCTTGTGTACTGCTTACTCAATGACAATAGCAGATAAATATATTTCTACGAGATCCACGAGCTCAATATCTCATGCCTGATTAATTAGTACAATCAACGCATTGTCTCCATCGATCGTTGACTATTAGTGGGTGCTACCGATTTGATAAACCATAATTGCGTACTGCATGTGTGGCTGACGATCTTGATGTCCAATGTTTTGTTCGGTTGTGATCATTTCCATATACATCGCGCTCTCCTCTGAGAAGAACTCGACGCCTCCCCGTGGCGTAAACGACGCAGAGCGAGAGAGTGACGTTGAATAGTTAACTACTGCACTACTGCTGTGTTTAGATTCAAAGTTTGGATCCAAACTTCAGTCCTTTTCTATCACATCAACCTGTCATACACATACAACTTTTCAGTCACATCATCTCCAATTTCAACCAAAAATCTAAACTTTACGCTAAACTAAACACAGCCGTAATCGCTTAAGGTCTGGGGGTGTTGTGCAGTAGAAATCTCAGCTCAGAGCGTTTCGTCGTCAGCTCTCGACACGACAGTGGGCAGAAAGCTGAGTAACATTTTCAACTGTGGACTCACGAGCTTGATATACTGTCAGATATGGCTAGTGATCAACATGTCTCGTGTCGTACTGTCGTTGGCAAGGCTGAAAGCATGAATAGTGGTGACCAAAGAGCAGCAAATGGGAAAGTGATGGATTGATTAATCGTTGTCTCATTGTGATGGCTGATGAATTTGAGAGAGGCCCCGGGGGGGGGAGGAAGAAATGAAGAATACTAGCTAATTATGGGGTACTGGATACGTTCCTTTCGACGGAGATAAGCGGATCTGAAATTCTGAATCTCTCTATCAAGTGCTGTAGTAGTACCATTCAGTAGCTTACTAACTTCAGTTTGCACTTGCACAACGTGCTAATAGAGTAAAAGCCCTCATTGTCAGCTGCAAACTTGGCTTCCCTGCTAAAAAAACATAGCTAGAGTTAGTAAAAAAAAAAAAAACATGGCTAGCTTAGTACTCCCTCCGTCCTAAAAATAAGACAAACCCTGGTTTCCGTGTCTAACGTTTGACCGTCCGTCTTATTTAAAAAAATTAAAAAAAAAAGATTCCAAAATTTTATAATCAAAAAAAACAATTAAAAAAATATAAAATAAAGTGCTACAAGTAACCCGCGCATTTGCTAAATGACGGATTAATTAGGCTCAAAAGATTCGTCTCGCGGTTTCCAGGTGAGTTATGAAATTAGTTTTTTCATTCGTGTCCGATAATCCCTCCGACATCCGGTCAAACGTTCGATGTGATATACCAAAATTTTCTTTTCACGAACGTCCGAGTTCAATTACTCTTGTTCAAATGAATGCTTGTTTTCCTTCATCTGTTCTCCAAGAAAAAAATTCCCACCTATAGTTAATCTATACGAGATGCGACATATCCTAATATTACAATCCAGATATGCATATGTCTAGATTCGTAATACTAAAATATATCGCATACTG
>CM020178.1:17440199-17505476 GCA_009805545.1 Oryza longistaminata
ATATTTTATTAGATAAACTTATTTTAAGATTATATATGGTTTGTCAAGGGAGTGTTGGCTTGTCAATTGGATGAATCGCTGCAGGTCTAATCATTTTCTTTCTACAATTTGCGCATTAACAGAGATTATAAAATGGGTGCACGGGTCATGGAATGCAACGAGTGGCTGCCGACCACAGAGGAAGCATACAAAACCGGCTCTGTCTTAAGGCGGCGAGACACTGCTCCCAGACTTCGACGGATCTGTCATGAAGATTCGCCCCGTTTTTGACGGATATCGCAGGAGAAATCACATGACACGAGTAGACTTCTAGCTCCTTAATCTTGTTCCATCTTATGTTGTCTTCCTCCTCATTCTTTGACAGCTTGACTTCCTGAGAAATCCAGCTTCCTTTTAGGTCCGAATATTTTCTCTGTTCTGTTGCGAAAAAAAAAAATCCTTATGATACATCTGCAATGAAGGTACTTGAAGAAACATAGCATTTTGTCAACTCCTGTATGCAGCTACTACTAGATTGCTAACTCTCAATCAAACTTTAGTCCATGAAAGATTCACGGGACAACGGTTGGCTGTCGTTAGCTGCTACCAACCGCGCAATCTCGTGCCTTCCAATGGCTGACGAGCGAAACATTCGACGGCTAACAAAGACACACACAGAGAATAGTTAGCTTTGGTTGAGCTCTCCACATCTTTGCCATCAAAACTATCGTGTACGGGGTTAAGACAAAGGCCTCTTCGACAGGACAAACTGAACAACCTGTCGTATAGCTCACTTTTGCTCACAGGGGGAGCACGCAAAACCGCGGTCTGCGAGCGATTCAGGGGGCTCCGGTGCTGTCAAGGATTCAGGGTAGGGAGCTAATTATGATCAAGGGGGTGTACGCACGAGGAAACATAGCAACAATACGAATGATAAACCTGATTAAATCGTTATGATTGGGTGTTGGGATTTTGTTGCATCTCAATCGTATCTAGCCGCCCTTGACTAAACAATTAACCAGTGGGCAGTACCTGCTTTATTTCTTTCTTTTTATTTTTCGTTTTCTTTTCCTCGCTCAGATGTAAAGCTCTAGCTCTATAAAAAAATTTCTCATGCTATATATTTTAATGAAATGGGCACATCTAAGCGCCGATTGGTTCCAAAAAAAAAATCGTTTTCTTTTCAAGAGATCAACGAAAGAAAGGTCAAGTCAACACACCTTTTTGAAAAAATATATTTTTTGAAACACCTGAATCTTATTGCTCCTTTTCCTACAAGGTAAAAAGAAAATCTGAATATCATGTCAACGAGAGAGCTACTGAAAATAATCTGAATGTCATGTGGAGGGGAGAGAGCTACTTTCCGGGTCGCGCGTTGCTGGTTTAAAAGTTCAAACCCAAGCCTTTTTCAACGAAACGGTCCGTCCATATCGGCCCACTGTACACTGGCCCATGATAAAACAAGACTGACCTTGTTAGGACATCTATTTGGGCCCGGCTTTGCTCAGCGATGCGATGCGAAAAGGATCCGTGTACTTCGCTGTCAGCTTTTCAAGTTTCTTTCTGGCTACTCCTTCAGTTCTGCAAATGTCTCAAACTCTCACCCATATGATTGGAGGCAAATACAGTAGGCCAAGCGAACGTGCGGTCCGCGGCGCCGGCGCGTCGGCCACTCGTCGCTCCCAGCCACCGTCCGTACTACGTGAGAACGCAATGCTGCGAATTTAACTTGCTCGTTGACTGCTCGGCGATGGAAAGTACATTCATTCCTTTCCAGCCACAACTCCACGATGGTGTTGGACGACAGTACGGTTAGGTACATGCACTGGGGCAAAAAAAGAAAAATCCACAGTGGATAACGAGCAACGCCCAACTTCTCGCTGTGATCCACCTTGGAAGAAGCCCCGCACATTGCTCATCCAACTTCAACGGTGCACGACAGCTTGGACACGTTCGCGCGTGTTCAAGTGTCATGCCATGCACGTCACATACTCATCCACCTGTTGCTTCACGATTGGCTCGCACATAAAAAAATTCCAGTTATATAGTACGTAAACCCCTTTTAAAATCTCAAATAGCTACTGCAAACTACAAAGCTTAATTTGACACGGATGATGGTATTTACGGTTAATTATTTTTTTATATTAGACATTCAAATTATAGATTTGAAACGACTGATGATATTTACGGTTAATTATACTTTCAGTGTTAGGCGACATACCCGATGTAACTATCGATAGCGGGGAGTTTATGGTGACTTCGTCAATCTCAAGATATACCAGCTCGGTTTTCGAAAGTGCTTATATAAGTAGGGTGTGCGCGTATTATGGGTGTCTAAGTCTTTGTACTATGTCTGTGTTTAAAAATAATAATAGACCAGACTAAGATTAAGATTTTTCTACACAGTGGATGATCGAGCGTCCCAATACAAGCACCAGCCAGATCTAATCCGACCCAGCACGCGCGCACCCGATGCCATCCATCCATCGTTGCGGCGCTGACCGGGAACCCAATCAAGCGGCGCAGATGTCAGGCGAGGCCCGCGCACACGCGGCGCGCCTCTGCCACACAGCGCAGCAGGATACCCACCCACCCACACCCGCACCACCCAGATCGCACGGACGGACGCAGGCACGCGACGACACGCCTCATCCTCCAAAGGTCAGTGTCGCGGAGCTGCGAGGACGGAAGAGACGACGACGACGCCCTCGGTAAAGCAGAAAAACCCAAGTGCTCGCCAAGTTGACTTTGGCACGCACCAGCGTGGGGACGGACGGGTCGAAGTCGACAGCGAGAGCCCGTAGGAGGAGGAGGCGTGGCCTCCGTATAAAATCCACCCCACCACCACCGCCGCGACTCCGCCATCGGGTGTTCCACCGCTTTGCCTATCAATCGCCTTGGCCCCCAGAGTAGTACAGCGTCGATCTCTCTGCAGCCGTGGGTAGCAACAGCAAGCGAAGGCGAGTGAAAGAAACTCGATCGATCATCAGTGGCGGTGAAAGAAACAAACCAGGACGTTCGAACGATACGGGAGAGATGAAGATGGAGCAGGTTTCGCAGAGGAAGCTGGCTCTAGTAATCTTGTGTGGCCTTCTTCTGCTTCTTCTTCCCCTGGTTTCCTCTGTGCCTCTGTCCAGTAAGTGATTGATGTCTCCGGCTGATTTTCATTAATTCTTGCTCTGTTTGAATTCAGTATGTCGATGATCCGTGCTTGTGGTTGATTAGTTGCTGATCTTGTTTGCGTAGGAAGCGTGTCCTTGAGGAACCACCAAGCATCAGTCTCTGCTCTGGAGGCGCCTGTTCAGGTATTTCTTTCTTTCTTTCTTTCTCTCACACAGGCTGATAAGTCAAATTACTCTACCTAGTTTGCTGGTGATTATTGAACTGTCAGTACCATGGCCTAACCGTGCCTCTAGACTCTAGTTTAAAGCAAAAGCCACAGTATTTTTCTTCTGCACAAGGTTGCATAGTGCCATAGTGCCATGCACTCCCGTGAATGGCAAAGCACTCACATGCAAACAAACTATTCAACTATGCGCACCACACCAACAGGGCCAGTGCAGCGTGTCGCATGGCCATATCACCCCGATTATTACACAGCGTCTCTCGCGGCCGCACAGGTGGCCAACGCAAGTAGTAGGCAAACGCACAGTGAATAAGCTCTCTGCAGGTTGACGAGCTCGTAGCTTTTCCCTTGCATGTGAGCTGAGCAGATCATGAGTATGTGAGCTCTCTCATATGCAGCAGCAGCTGTTTCTGCTGTTGGGTCGCTGGGGCGCTCCACTCACATGCACAGCTAGCAGCTTGCTAGGCCGGCCATAGTGCAGTTCACATGCATGGCCACACACTTCCCACTTGTGCACACAGTTTGTGTTTTCCCCACTGACAAAACGCCTTTCCAGATAAATTTAGTAGTGTCTCACCTCAGTTCGTGCAAGAACATTCTCGACTGTTTTAACTACTACCGCAACTTGGCTTATATTATTACAGTATTACTTCGATATTTATCTATACGTAGTTAATAACAATTTGCAATCCTGTGGTTGATGAATACAGGTTGTGGCGGCGGCGGCTGAAGAGCGAGACCTCGACGAAGTGGCGGCGAGGATGGTGATCGAGGTCAACGACTACCCGGGCTCCGGCGCCAACAACCGCCATGATCCTAAGAGCCCAGGAAGAGCATGATCAACGATCTCTGATCTGATCTGCAGGGCCTTGATCGATACATATAGGAATATTCAGTATTAGCTTTTGTACGTAGTGATCGACATGCATGTGTGATATATGCAGTGCTTGGACAGGGGCTTAGTTAGTTAAGTCTTCACCTATTATTATCAGATCGGGTGAAGAGGTTGATTAGCTAGCTACCACTCTAGTTTAAAAAAAGAGAAGGAAACTTTTCAACAAGTTCCTTGTGATATATGTATCTGCACGTACATGTGTCCATGTCCACCCCATCCGCCCGTTTTGTACATCTTGTGTACTGCTTACTCAATGACAATAGCAGATAAATATATTTCTACGAGATCCACGAGCTCAATATCTCATGCCTGATTAATTAGTGCAATCAACGCATTGTCTCCATCGATCGTTGACTATTAGTGGGTGCTACCGATTTGATAAACCATAATTGCGTACTGCATGTGTGGCTGACGATCTTGATGTCCAATGTTTTGTTCGGTTGTGATCATTTCCATATTACATCGCGCTCTCCTCTGAGAAGAACTCGACGCCTCCCCGTGGCGTAAACGACGCAGAGCGAGAGAGTGACGTTGAATAGTTAACTACTGCACTACTGCTGTGTTTAGATTCAAAGTTTGGATCCAAACTTCAGTCCTTTTCTATCACATCAACCTGTCATACACATACAACTTTTCAGTCACATCATCTCCAATTTCAACAAAAAATCTAAACTTTACGCTAAACTAAACACAGCCGTAATCGCTTAAGGTCTGGGGGTGTTGTGCAGTAGAAATCTCAGCTCAGAGCGTTTCGTCGTCAGCTCTCGACACGACAGTGGGCAGAAAGCTGAGTAACATTTTCAACTGTGGACTCACGAGCTTGATATACTGTCAGATATGGCTAGTGATCAACATGTCTCGTGTCGTACTGTCGTTGGCAAGGCTGAAAGCATGAATAGTGGTGACCAAAGAGCAGCAAATGGGAAAGTGATGGATTGATTAATCGTTGTCTCATTGTGATGGCTGATGAATTTGAGAGAGGCCCCGGGGGGGGGAGGAAGAAATGAAGAATACTAGCTAATTATGGGGTACTGGATACGTTCCTTTCGACGGAGATAAGCGGATCTGAATCTCTCTATCAAGTGCTGTAGTAGTACCATTCAGTAGCTTACTAACTTCAGTTTGCACTTGCACAACGTGCTAATAGAGTAAAAGCCCTCATTGTCAGCTGCAAACTTGGCTTCCCTGCTAAAAAAACATAGCTAGAGTTAGTAAAAAAAAAAAAAAACACGGCTAGCTTAGTAAGAGATCAACGAAAGAAAGGTCAAGTCAACACACCTTTTTGAAAATATATATTTTTTGAAACACCTGAATCTTATTGCTCCTTTTCCTACAAGGTAAAAAGAAAATTTGAATATCATGTCAACGAGAGAGCTACTGAAAATAATCTGAATGTCATGTGGAGGGGAGAGAGCTACTTTCCGGGTCGCGCGTTGCTGGTTTAAAAGTTCAAACCCAAGCCTTTTTCAACGAAACGGTCCGTCCATATCGGCCCACTGTACACTGGCCCATGATAAAACAAGACTGACCTTGTTAGGACATCTATTTGGGCCCGGCTTTGCTCAGCGATGCGATGCGAAAAGGATCCGTGTACTTCGCTGTCAGCTTTTCAAGTTTCTTTCTGGCTACTCCTTCAGTTCTGCAAATGTCTCAAACTCTCACCCATATGATTGGAGGCAAATACAGTAAGCAAATACTAAAATGATAAAAGAAGGTTCAGATGCACGAGTTTCACCTGCCAGAAGAAGAGGACAATCTTGCTGGGCAAAACTGGAGCCAACCAGTTCAAACTTCAAAGCAAGATTGGTTTTGCGATAATAAGAAAACCGGTTTCATTGTCATGTCCAGACTCTAGCGGTTGTTCCCGGCGAACAGTTCAAGTCAATACCAATATACCATCCTGATTCTCTCGCGCCGAGACTTGAGAATCTAACTCCCCAGGTCCAGCACAATACAGTATGTAGCTAAGCTGCCGGCTGCTGCATGCGAAGAATTCTCACTCGCCGGCCATTTTTTCGCAATGCCCAATCGTTTCCTCGCGGCGGCATCTCCGCGCTCATCGTCCGCGCCGCGTCGGTCTCCGCGTGCGTGCAGGCGCGTTCCGGCAGACGAGACGTACGACTCGGTACTCGCCTTCTCGGCTGCGGACCAAAATTCAGAAAAATCCGCAACAATTAGGCCCTGAGCCATACACGCTCGTACGATCGAGTTACCGCCGGCGGCTGGCGTGCCAAGACAGACGGTAGTAGTATCTCATATTCTCACGTCTCACGATCGCAAGTGTCAACTGTCAAGGCAGCGAAGTCAAGCGAGACGCTGAATTATTCCCCCGATTTGTCAGCCTGTTACGTACTACTCGTATTGTTGTACTTGTCGTCCGTAGCGGTGTGAGAGATTGGGGCTCCATTTTGTCCACCCATGTGAGCTCACATGCCCCTGGATAAGTGGATAGGATCGTAATCATAGGAAAAAATTTGTCCATGGCTCCATGCTATACGAGTACTGTTCGCTCAGACCGCTAGACGTGGTAGATAAAAAGGATGGTTTTCAGTGTTTTCGCCGTAGAATTTGACGTGTAGTAGCAATCAAGATGCTAGGGGGAGAGGTGAGTGAATATCTGATGGCAAAGTTTGCACCACTTCTGTTTGTTCCATGACTTCCATCTGCTAATGAGCATGTTTTGTTGTTGGCAGCGAGTAGATTGGCGGAGCAGTTGTGGCGCGCGGCTTGCCTGATCGACGATGTGTTTCTCCGGTCTGTAGACTGGAGTAACACGGAGCAGTTGAGGCCTGAGGGGCTGAGGGCCTCTTCTTTTGATGTTCACCTACGGGAATAATATTTTTTTGACAAAATTAGATACCCCCACTCTAAAACACGGAGTTATGAATACCACACGTTCAATAATTAGACATGTCCCCTTTGAATTGGAAGATTCAATTTTTTAAGGAATTTTTCATATGAAGCCCTTTGATTTGTAGGAAAGTATAGGAAATTTTTCATAGGATTGTATTTCTATAGCTCAATTTCATAGGAAAATAAGTAAGAGGTCTAACCTATTGGAAACTTTCATGTGCTTTATTTGTATCCTATGGTGCTATCAAAGGGACTCTCTTCATATTTCCTGGTTTTTCTATTCCTGTTTTTTATCCTGCATTTCAAAGGAACCCTAAAACGCGTGATGGAAAATAAACATACGAATAGGGAAAAACACTCAACCAAAAGTTTTTTCAATCTATAAGGCTTATTCGGAAATAGAGGATTTCACATGATTTTTGGAGGAATACTGTTGCATAAGAATTTCTTCCTTCCTGTCATTTCGGATCATGAAAATGGTTATAGAAATCCAAAGAAAGTTTCTGATGCTAATTTCATAGGAAAGTTACAGGAAAAAACCATCTACCTCAAGCTCTTTTCTTTTTTTTGCTTTCATGCATGCAAATCTTAGGCAATCAATTTCATGTGATCCGAATGCTCTTTAACTTTTGTATTCCTTTATTTTTCTTTCCTCTGTTTTACACTTAGATTCCTTTCCTATTTCTATATTTTTCTATCTTATAATCCAAACAAACCCTAAAATTAAAACACAGGAATAAAAAGAAATGAAAAGAAGAAACCATTTGATTACACCATAGGAAGATTGAAAAAAAAGGTTTCCAAGAGCTCTTGCTTATTTTCCTATGGAATTAACTATAGAAATACAATCATAATAAAATTTCCTATCTTCTTCCCATGGACGAAAGGAGCCTATATAGAAAAGATTCCTATGAAAATTGATTTCTCCAAAAATCCTTTGCCAATCCTCCAATTCCCAGGGCCTTACTTTAGCTACTTTTTTTTTCTCTAAATTTCTTCTTTTTTTCCCTACTGACTTGTTCTGTGGAGTTGAGGTTACAAATTAAAAGGACTCATAATCACCCCATGGCCCATATGGGGCAAGGGTAAATCCTAATAGGGAAAAAAAATTCACACATATAGAGGAAAAAAATCGTAAAATGTCTTATATACGTTGATGTGTCATACTAGATTAAATCTTAATTTCTGTAACTCCTGATTAATCAAATCAAATTGGTTGAGAGTTATGATTGTATTTTTTTAAGAAAGTATAGCTTGACTCAATGCTAATCCCCTAGAGTGATTGGACAAGAGGACAAACGTCTAATAAGTAAATAGGGCAACTGAAAAAAAAAACATCTTTCAAAACAACAACAAATTAGATAGGCGTTTTTTCTGATTTCATGACAAGGACGAAACATATTCAAATGCCGCATTTTTTATGGCATACATCCTTTTTTTCCAGGAGAAAAAGTTGTATCATATGCCTGATTGTTGAAAATTAAAGCCTTTTGTGAGTACAGTGCCGGAGTTTTGCCAGTTAATTAAGACAAAACAAGAGGACAATATTCTTAGTTAAATTTTGGAAAAAAAAACACTATTGTAAGCAACTAAACATACACAAGCTACATATGTGAGAATTACATGTGGGGACTGGAACTACATGTCAATGATACATTTATTTTTCAACTATGAGATTTTTGTGATGTACCAAGCATTCTATTAACTCTATCAAAAGAAGTATCTCATCATTTGCTCTATGGCTAATAATCCATGAAAAAAATAAATGAAGAAAAGAAATGAGCGTGACTCTCATGTATTTGTTTTTAGTGATTTAAAACCAATAAAAATAAACTATAAAGTTTTGTAAGATAATGGAACGAAAACCCCAACTTTAAAATAAAGTGTTAGCTGATAAGCTAGATAACTACCGTTGTTTGTCTCTATATAGTGAGTTGCTTTTGCTTCCAATTTTGTACAACAGATGGGCTGTACTTTCTCCGTACTAAAATATAGGTGTGCCAGTGTGTAATTGATTGAGAAGAGAAAGTATGTGAGTGATTGGTTGTGATTGGTTGAGAGGAGATAAGTGAAAACATAGTTTCATTTTGAGTCAAAGTATTAAGGTAGAAATAGCTATACTTTTTAACAGAGGTAGTACTTCAACTTTATAATTCAGACTCTTATCTTCACAACGGTGTGTGTTTAGCGTCTATTGTGAAGCTGTCATGCCTAATGTGTCACTGTAACGTGTCAACCATGCCTGACTTTTGTGTAAGAAAAGCTTCAGTTCTTAGGCTGTGTTTAGTTGAGCGCAAAGTTTGTATTTTAGTTAAAATTGGATATTATGTGACTGAAAAGTTGTGTTTGTATGACATGTTGATGTGATGGAAAAGAACTGAAGTTTGGATCCAATCACAGCCTTAGTCAGGGAGGTGATTGCCCGTGCAGGATTCGTCAACCTCAATCACCTCTTATCAATTTCTCCTTTTATTGAGGAACTCTTTTTGCAACTTTTGCGAGGAAACCTCGCCTTCACTCCTGACGGCCAGTAATCCCTTTCTGACTCGGTCTACATACGAGTCGATTTCACGTAGTGAAATCCAACATATAACCTGACGAAACACTCAAGGAACGACTCATTCCATTCGAGCCTGTTTCTTTACGAAATCCAACACAGAACCTGACCAAGAATACCCAACAAACTGTGATAAGTTAGCCATGCCTTTCACCTCCGTCAGGAACCTTACATGCATGTGCGACGGATGCAGAGGACAAAGTTCAGACTATTAACAGAACAACATTGCCACATGCAAGTCGAAAGGATCGTATTCTAAGTACCTACTTATCCGAATTTGTGCTCGACCGATGCAGACTAGCATGAGATGGTTCTTTTTTTTTTTTTTATGGAGTATCCATGTGTTCACATCCCAAGCGACCGTGCAAAGCGATCCAGATTTCAGCAACGGAGTTGTCGTTAGCGTACAAGCACGGTCAAGGATGAGCAGGCACTAATTAATCGAGTTGATCACTGAATCAAAGACGCCACCATCCCATGTGAAGTCGAGGAAAAAAACACCTCCTGGTTAGGGACGAAATGTGGTCATGGGGATTGACAAACATGTGCCATTATCATTAGCCCGTTGATCTCACGTCAAAAGTGCCATTAGTAATTTTCTCCTACGACACCATGACGTTATTATCTGACCAAACGGTACGAAAAATGCTAAAGAAACCTTCCGTATAGCATAGGCAGAGGCCGAACGCCGGGTTTGGTAACTTTCATCTCCTCATGTCCGATCAAGGAGCCAGATGGTTGAGGGATGTCACCAAGACAACGCCATTGTTTACGGCCAGTTAGCAACACATCGCAATCTGTCTCGACGGGTATGTTTTGCTTGTCAGACAGGGGATTCCTCGAGTCCATAGCGACAGGAAAAACGATTTACAGAAACAAGAAACAAGGGAAAAATTCAGCAAACCATATCTGATAATCTGAACAACTCCAAACTCCAAAGCTGTGAAACGTGAAGGAACCATATACTACTAGCAGTAGACGAAACTCAGGTGGTGGTGGTGGCAGAGACGTGCGCTCCAACGATTTCAGCAGTCGATGTGCACGGAAATTTTTGACCCAGAACATTCAGGAGCAAATCAAAGGTGGAGGCGGGCGTGACACGTCCAATCCCCCCCTGTAACGTGCGCACCGTTGACATCTGTAGCGGCTGCTGCGCTCATCTCATCTCGTTGGCGGCTGTAGCTGTAGCACAGTACTGTACGTGCTGCTGCTGGTGGTGGTCCGTGTCCGTTTATTTACTGCGTTTACTTCAGTGCGCCCGCCGTGTTGGATGCGTCACCCGCCCTCCGTTTCAGCGCCGGCGTTTGTCCGCACGCACGCACGCACGCTCGTTCGGCTCCCCTCCACTCGTCGCTCGATCGGTTCGGCTGGTTGCCTCCCTCCACACAGCCTCGACGTCGCTTTTCCCCGCCCACCTAGCGCGTCACGCCACCACGCCACGCGAGAACGCGACGCGACGCGAGGCGGGCAGAAAACTACCGAGCCGCACGCGCAGGCGGGGCGCGAGGCGCCCAGTAGGAGTACCCCCCAACCCAACCCAACCCCACCGATCGGATCGGCAAATCCCCCCGTCTCCCCCACACAGATCCCCCACCCCGCACCGGGCCACCACCACCACCAGCAGCAGCAGCGGACGCGCGGACGCACGCACGCACGCGACCGCGAGGCCGCGAGTGCGTTACGACGAGGAAAACAGCGGCGCGAGCGAGCGCGACGGGGCGGGGGCGAGGGCGGCGCCATGGCGGATGCCGCAGCCTGATCGAGTTCCTCCGCGCGTTCGAGCACCACCGCAGGCGGCGGACTCCGCCGCCGCGCGGGGTGCTCCTCCTCCTCCTCCTCCCGATCCAGGCGGGGCGGGTCGTCGCTCACGGCGCTCTGCGACCACTCGCCGATGGCCGCGGTCGACGCGGTCGTGCTCCTCGCCGTGGTCGCCGCGCTGGGATTCCTCGTGGTGCCCTACGCGAAGATGGCGCTCCTCGAGATGGGCGCGCTGCTCCACCCGGCCGCGTCGTGCCTCTCTGCCGCCGCCTTCGCCGGGGCCGCGGTGGCCGTCGCGCGGCGGGTGCTCGCGTGGAGCTGGTGGGCCACCACGCCCGCAAGTGCGGCAAGCCGCGGTGCAGGGGCCTGAGAAGGCCGTCGAGTTCGACATCCAGCTCGAGACGGAGGAGTGCGTGCGCGGCACCCGGCTCCCGCGGCGCGATCGGCTCTGCTCGCGGCCGCGGGGGCGCGCCCCGTGGAGCTCGGGGACGCGCACCGCGAGCTCGAGGCCGAGCTCCGCAAGATGGCGCCGCCCAACGGCCGCACCGTGCTCATCTTCCGCTCGCCCTGCGGGTGCCCCAAGGGTCGCATGGAGGTCTGGGGCGCCAAGAAGGTGCGCCGGATCAAGAAATAGATAAGAGAAGGATCACATGGTATTACTAGTTTACCTGCTTTCCTTCGTAGCGCTAAATTACTAATAAGCAGTAGCTAAAATATAAGATGCGATGCTCTTGGTAATCAGTACAGGAGAGGAAATAAAGGATGATAGAAATACTGAAATAGGTAATATCAGATCATAGATTATAGAATATGCGATGGAGTTCTGGATGCCTGCGCATAAATATACTATATCTCATTACTTGTTCATTCATGTTTTCCTTGAGATTCTGGATAAATAGTCTTACAAAGATACTGTCTTGTTTGATACTAGTATCTATTTGTGCTTTCTTTTCGCCTGCCTTTTCGAATACCTGATCAAATTCTCTCAGTGGACAATTTTTGTGGCAAGCATCTTTGACCCTGCCGAGTAGCTGAGTAAGCCTCTTTCTATTCCATGTTAGTGCTCTGCTGCCTAAACTTCTAGCTGAAAGTAATCCATGGTCATTTGTCGTTGTGTGATGTTCTCCAGTTTGATTCAGTGCGGTATTGGGGGTATAGTTTTTGCTCCTTGATGGACTAGGATGACAAACTGCTCTTCCATTCACGTTGAGGTCAAGTATTGTTATTTTTAACTTTCTTGTAGCTTCTGCTTTCTCAGGACATTTTTTTCATGGCCCGTGGTATGAAATATGACTAGTTACTGTTATCCACTGGCTTTCGTACCATGACAATATAGACATACAGTACTCTGTTCATTCTCAAGTTCTTGTTTTTTTCCCATTCTGAGTCTGTTTAACCTTAATTTGGCTGCCTTGATAATTGCTTGAACTTATATGAGGGGCAGCTTCTAAGTGGCTTCAGCTGCGCAGTTGTTTCACGCAGTCATGACTAAATAGTCACAGCTTCAAATGTATCATATAACACAGCTTCATTTTAACAAAGTTTATGGTTGGCCAGTTCACATATATATTTATCAAACGATAAGCAACTTTTGGAATATATGTCCCAAAATGATCTTTGCTTCTTTCCCCTGTGATAACCTTGTGTCCTAGCATACAGCTTTAGTAGCACAATCCTCATAGCTAAGTCTATCAGTTTTATTTCATATTTTCTCATCCCACCTTAAAGGGAACATTGTTTTGTGATCGTCCTCACTAATTTCTACAGTCTCCTACTTTGTTTTTTATCTGGCAAATGACTCCGTATCATAGTGCACTTCTTTTGCTATGCCATTATGGCTTGTCTTCTTTTTAAGAGGTATATATACCTCGTATGCTTTCTTGTCCATCGCCTATATTATGATCCACATTTTTGATGCAAATACTTTCTTTTGGTGAAAGAACCTTACCTTTTGGGGTGTCAAATACCATTTCAGGATCTTACTTATTTATCTACTTCTATGTCATATTTTCCTTCATATTTCAGGGTGTTGCTTGTATTGTGGGTTCTCACGCCTCAACCCAAAGATACATTCAGTTACTTGATTTTATAAACAGAGCTAAGGATTAGAAATCTACTGAAAACTTACGATCATTAGTACTTTTCACTTGTTTTTCCTGTCATTGTCACACTGTGCATCCTTTTTGGAAGTTTCACCTATTCCATGTTTGTTTTTTATTTTATTTGTCTTTCATTCCTGTCAATGATATAATGCTTATTGATTACTACCTTCTTTTTATAAACAACTGCCAAGTGTAACACAATTCCTGTGCTTGTATAAATGTATTTGAGTTCATGTTTTCCACCATGATCATGATCATTCTGTATATTTCAGCTCTAGCTAAAGCATCTGGGTTGAAATGTTTATATCTTTGATTTTCACTATAGTTTTGTGAGTTTATGTTGGATGCTCAGCGCTCTTCAGCTGGCATTTGTTTTTTTTTACAGTGGCTAGGGTGATCGGGTTCCAGCACATGAAATTCTGGGGTGAAGAACAGTGTGATAGGGCATATGTGTTGACAGGAAAAAGTAGAAAAAAGTTCCTAATTATTGCGGAAGTTAATTGCTTGGAAGTCTTTTGGTTTTCTGTTTGTACACCTACCTTTTTCATGTAAATTATTTTTTTGTGCAAGTGAATTATTTTCAGCTCTAGCTAAAGCATTGAGGTTGAAATGCTTATATCTTTGATTTACATTACAGTTTTGCGAGTTTACGTTTGTGCTCCCCCTTCAGCTGGCATTTGTTTTCGCAGTGGGTAGGGGTGATCCGGGTTCCAGACTCCCAGCATATGAAATTATAGGGGTGGAACACTGGTAACATCTGCGTCATAGGAAAACGTGGGGAAAAAAATCTAACTGTTGCGGAAGTTGAATTGCTTGAAGTCTTTTGGTTTCTGTTGTACTCCTACCTTTTCGTATCAAAATTTATTGTGTGTGTTTTTTTTGCAAGTGAATATTTTAGATTGTTTCATGTTGCAACTAACCAATGTTGACATCCTTTTGTATGCCTGAAAGTTTACGGATTGTTTGTTACAGGTCTGAGAGATTTTATCTGATCTCTGTTGAAACCATAGTTCGGCCCAGCAAGAGCCTCAGTTGTTTAACATATTGCAATGCTATGCTCGATAGGCAAAAAAGCAAGTGCGCCTTAACGTCTTCAGCCTCGTCTGCTTACTGGTTTAGTGTACGTCAAGAGCTGGCCTGCTGGTTCAGTATACGTCAAGGGGCTAGCCTGTTGTCTTTTTTTTTTTAAAGCTGGAAAGTATAATTTCCAATTAACGCGGACGCAAAATCCCCAGCCACTGAAGCAATTACAGCATCACGAACGCCACTCCTCTAGTTTGAGCTCAACTGATGGCAGAATCGGACTTGAGCAAAGGGGGCCTTTTTCGCCTAGACGTACAAACGGCCCAGCCGTCTCGGTAGCAAGGCCGACAATCATTTAGGTTGTTTGGTTCCTGTTATGGCTGTATCAGGCTAGTGTCTTTCAAGCTGTCCCCGGTCCCGCCCATACGAAATGGTCTCCTACCATAAGGCAGAGGGTCTTAGTGAATGCGCGCTTGTAAATGCCCGAGCTGCCGCGATAAACTAGAGTCGGGGTCATTAGCGCGTGCGAATAATTAAGTTATACGCTCCAGGTTTTTCTGTTCAGTTCAACAAATGCTGTTTGACAACACATTTAGCCACACTAACGTTATAGAAAACTTTTTGCAAAAAACACTCGTTTGAGTATGTTGAGAAAGCTCGGGCTTGCGGCGACGGAAAACGAGGGAGATGAGTTCGGGAAAATATTGGGATGCAAAGTCCAAGGTTGAGTGAAACCACTCAATTTCTGACTTTACAACTCGGCGCAAACCTCGTATGATGGCGTGGCCCGCACAACCCCACACCACACGTTTACAAGGGCGGGAATGTCAGTTCGCCCTCACCTCATTTTTCTTCCTAAAGTCAAAAGGTAGGGTTTGATCTTTAGTGCGAGGCTGACTCAGTGATCGGCGGGCTAGTGAAATGGACCCCAGCGAGTAAGCGACGGGGTAGGGTTTCCTTAGCGAGCTCGGCAGGTACGAACCAGAGTGAGAGCAAGGGATCTAGGCTCGGCGGGGGCATGAGCGGTTGTGCGGAGAAGTGGAGCAGTGAGGGTGCAGCGGGCGGTGAGCGCCGGAAGGGATCCATGAGAGCAGTAGCGAACCGCCTCAATGGAGCGGCGGCGAGTGATGACTGCAGAGCGTCCTCGAGGACGAGAGTCTTTCTCTCTCCCTCTTTTTTTTTTCATTTCCGTTTTATTTTTCTACCTTTATCCATCATTAATACACTATAGTTATTTGTACAGTATAAGCTCAATTAATAATTATTTTTTCTAAAAGAAAACACACGATGAATTTAGATGAATTGCTTCATAAACTACTCATACCATGAATTTAGATGAATTTTCACAGTGGAAAATATTGATATATAACAATGTTAAGCTTATCTAAACGGTAGGAAATTTTCATCCATGAGTTCTGGTTGGTTGGTAATCACCTCAGTTTTAAAAGAGTACCGTATGTAAGATCCATGGAAACAATCAAATAAAATCTCTTCTAAACCGTTTTCCAATACAATCAATCAAACAAAATCACATGTTAGCTAGGTTGAGCCAATGCAAACAACCAAAGAGAGCTTCTCCCGTGCTTGGAAGTTATCTAGTCCATTGATCAATTAAAATCTAACGGTCTACAAACAAAGGTACATGAGGAAAGGTAGCAAAAAAGTGGGCCAGGTACTTAATTTGTAGATTAGGTGGAAGGTTAAATAGGTAATTGTGTGCCTCTTATCAAAATAGATAACTGAGAGAAGGCAAATCACGGTGTATGTATTTTTTCTTTTGATAGTATGCTATACGTATGCACCAGGTTATGGAAATTAACTATGTTGTGCTACTACATTCCTAAATTTCACGTCAGTTGATTGTGGGGGAAAAGTGCACTTAAACGTGTGAATGCTTAAAACTTTCACAAGAAAAAAAAAGGTGAACACATGTAGATTGTGTAACGGGCGATAAATACCAGTTGATTATCTAGCATAGTCAAACAATACTAAATTGTTGTTTTATAGGAAACACAAGTTGATTGATGTGTATTTTATTATTGTAAAGAAAAGAACAACGTATTTAATACACTGATCATGCATAATTAATGTTAAACTAAGTAATTAATCAATAATTGTGTATTTCCCTTCAATCTATACGATCAGATTCCAGTACTGTTCCCAGATAAAGAAAATATTCTCATATCAATTTGTCATGCCTTATGCTCACTCGAAATGGGAACAAATTAACGATCAATTTCATGCATGAGCCGGAGATGCAGGTTAATTTAATTTAGGTGAGCAACTGATGTCTGAAAAGTAGATGGACAGTTATGGCTAAGAGCTATTACTAAACTACCCATGTTTTTATAATTTTATTTACAAAATATTATCATTGAATCAACGGTGCATATTTACTGGAAAGGGAGGTACCCATGGTACCTCTCAAGCACACTATTCATTCAAATTTGCATGCACGTCGTATTTCAAATTTGCAATCTATTCATTCAAGTCGTTTTCATCCGGAAATTAATGTGCCAACTCGACTTCTCTTCTCCCCCTCAACCCATCTTTGCCCCGCTCTCTTTTGTTTTAGGACTCGAAACACATGTGAAATGATGAATCAAATGATCATTGTATATACCACAATACCGCATGGAGTACTCGTATATATACCGCGTGAGGTTGTGAATCTGTAGGCATCCACGGTACGGAGAGTGCTGGTTGTGGTTGTCCACTTGTCCTGGGCAGTGTTGCAAACTTGCAACGATCTCTGGCATATGCATGATCAATTGACCATATACTCCCTCTGCCAAAAAAAAAAAAAAAACAAACCATCTCAAGAAAAACCCAAGAAAAAAAACAAGAGACAAAAATACCCTTAATTAATGTGAAAATTGTATTGGTTGATGGGTAGCTGAGATGTATTGAAGTAATAAAATTTCTCGATTTATGGATTGATGATAGGTAAGAAGATATGAGTTGGTTTTTTATGCAACAAATTTCA
Source organism: Oryza longistaminata (assembly GCA_009805545.1). Taxonomy (NCBI): domain Eukaryota; kingdom Viridiplantae; phylum Streptophyta; class Magnoliopsida; order Poales; family Poaceae; genus Oryza; species Oryza longistaminata. The sequence continues at coordinate 17,457,699 of CM020178.1, forward strand.
AACTCGGTTTATTTTGGGACAGAGTTCAGCATAGTAAGGAAATAAAGGGATGATAGAAATACTGAAATAGGTAATATCAGATCATAGATTATAGAATATGCGATGGAGTTCTGGATGCCTGCGCATAAATATACTATATCCTTACTTGTTCATTCATGTTTTCCTTGAGATTCTGGATAAATAGTCTTACAAAGATACTGTCTTGTTTGATACTAGTATCTATTTGTGCTTTCTATTCGCCTGCCTTTTCGAATACCTGATCAAATTCTCTCAGTGGACAATTTTTTGTGGCAAGCATCTTTGACCCTGCCGAGTAGCTGAGTAAGCCTTTTCTATTCCATGTTAGTGCTCTGCTGCTCTAAACTTCTAGCTGAAAGTAATCCATGGTCATTTGTCGTTGTGTGATGTTCTCCAGTTTGATTCAGTGCGGTATTGGGGGTATAGTTTTTGCTCCTTGATGGACTAGGATGACAAACTGCTCTTCCATTCACGTTGAGGTCAAGTATTGTTATTTTTAATTGCAAACTTCTTGTAGCTTCTGCTTTCTCAGGACATTTTTTTTCATGGCCCGTGGTATGAAATATGACTAGTTACTGTTATCCACTGGCTTTCATACCATGACAATATAGACATACAGTACTCTGTTCATTCTCAAGTTCTTGTTTTTTTTCCCATTCTGAGTCTGTTTAACCTTAATTTGGCTGCCTTGATAATTGCTTGAACTTATATGAGGGGCAGCTTCTAAGTGGCTTCAGCTGCGCAGTTGTTTCACGCAGTCATGACTAAATAGTCACAGCTTCAAATGTAATCATATAACACAGCTTCATTTTAACAAAGTTTATGGTTGGCCAGTTCACTATATATTTATCAACCGATAAGCAACTTTTGGAATATATGTCCCAAAATGATCTTTGCTTCTTTCCCCTGTGATAACCTTGTGTCCTAGCATACAGCTTTAGTAGCACAATCCTCATAGCTAAGTCTATCAGTTTTATTTCATATTTTCTCATCCCACCTTAAAGGAAAAAACATTGCTTTTGTGATCGTCCTCACTAATTTTCTACAGTCTCCTACTTTGTTTCTTTATCTGGCAAATGACTCCGTATCATAGTGCACTTCTTTTGCTATGCCATTATTGGCTTGTCTTCTTTTTAAGAGGTATATTACCTCGTATGCTTTCTTGTCCATCACCTATATTTATGATCCACATTTTTTGATGCAAATACTTTGCTTTTGGTGAAAGAACCTTACCTTTTGGGGTGTCAAATACCATTTCAGGATCTTACTTATTTATCTACTTCTATGTCATATTTTCCTTCATATTTCAGGGTTGTTGCTTGTATTGTGGGTTCTCACGCCTCAACCCAAAGATACATTCAGTTACTTGATTTTATAAACAGAGCTAAGGATTTAGAAAATCACTGAAAACTTACGATCATTAGTACTTTTCACTTGTTTTTTCCTGTCATTGTCACACTGTGCATCCTTTTTGGAAGTTTCACCTATTCCATGTTTGTTTTTTTATTTTATTTGTCTTTCATTCCTGTACAATGATATAATGCTTATTGATTACTACCTTCTTTTTTATAAACAAACTGCCAAGTGTACAACAATTCCTGTGCTTGTATAAATGTATTTTGAGTTCATGTTTTCCACCATGATCATTGATCATTCTGTATATTTTCAGCTCTAGCTAAAGCATCTGAGGTTGAAATGTTTACATCTTTGATTTTCACTATAGTTTTGTGAGTTTATGTTGGATGCTCAGCGCTCTTCAGCTGGCATTTGTTTTTTTTTACAGTGGCTAGGGGTGATCCGGGGTTCCAGCACATGAAATTCTGGGGGTGAAGGGAACAGTGTGATAGGGCATATGTGTTGACAGGAAAAAGTAGAAAAAAAGTTCCTAATTATTGCGGAAGTTATTGCTTGAAGTCTCTTGGTTTTCTGTTGTACACCTTACCTTTTTCATGTCGAAATTATTTTTTTGGTGCAAGTGAATTATTTTCAGCTCTAGCTAAAGCATTTGAGGTTGAAATGCTTATATCTTTGATTTACATTACAGTTTTGCGAGTTTACGTTTGTTGCTCAGCACCCTTCAGCTGGCATTTGTTTTTCGCAGTGGGTAGGGGTGATCCGGGGTTCCAGACTCCCAGCATATGAAATTATAGGGGTGGGAACACTGGTATAACATCTGCGTTCATAGGAAAACGTGGGGAAAAAAATCGTAACTGTTGCGGAAGTTGAATTGCTTGAAGTCTTTTGGTTTTCTGTTGTACTCCCTACCTTTTCGTATCGAAATTATTGTGTGTGTTTTTTTTTTTTTGCAAGTGAATTATTTTAGGATTGTTTCATGTGCAACTAACCAATGTTGCACATCCTTTTGTATGCCTGAAAGTTTACGGATTGTTTGTTACAGGTCTGAGAGATTTTATCTGATCTCTGTTGTAGAACCATAGTTCGGCCCAGGAAGAGCCTCAGTTGTTTAACATTTGCAATGGCTATGCTCGATAGGCAAAAAGCAAGTGCGCCTCAAGTCTTCAGCCTGTCTTGCTTACTGGTTTAGTGTACGTCAAGAGCTGGCCTGGCTGGTTCAGTATACGTCAAGGGGCTAGCCTGTTGTTCTTTTTTTTTTAAAGCTGGAAAGTAAATTTCCAATTAACGCGGACGCAAAATCCCCAGCCACTGAAGCAATTACAGCATCACGAACCGAAGTTTTGAGCTCAACTGATAGCGATCGGGACTTGAGCAAAGGGGGCCTTTTTCTGCCTAGACGTACAAACGGCCCAGCCGTCTCGGGTAGCAAGGGCCGACAATCATTTAGGTTGTTTGGTTCCTGTATGGCTGTATCAGGCTAGGTGGTCTTTCAAGCTTGGTCCCGCGGTCCCGCCCATACGAAATGGTCTCCTTAGCCTGTGTTCGGAGTCTAGTGATGGGAGCTAATCCCTCCTGCACGGAAAACAGAGCAGTCCATTAGCGCGTGATTAATTAAGTATTAGCTATTTTTTTAAAAAAAATGGATTTATTTGATTTTTTAAGCAACTTTCGTATAGAAACTTTTTTGCAAAAAACACATCGTTTAGTAGTTTGAAAAGCGTGCGCGCGGAAAACGATGGAGATGGGTTGGGAACATTAGGGATGCAAAGTCAGGTTGAGTGGAAACACTCAATTCTGACTTTACAACTCGGCCAAACCTGATGGATGCGGTGGCCCGCACAACCACACCCACACGTACAAGGAGCGGACATGTCAGTTCGCCCTCACCTCATTTCTCTCCTAAAGTCAAAAGGCTAGGGTTTGATCTTTAGTGGAGGACAATGTGAGCGGCGGGGGTGAATGGCCCAGCGAGTAGCAGAGGCGGGGGAGTAGCGAGTTTCCTTAGCGAGCGGCAGGGGCGACCAAATAGAGCAAGGGATCTAGGCTCGGCGGGGGCATGAGCGGTTGTGCGGAGAAGTGGAGCAGTGAGGGTGCAGCGGGCGGTGAGCGCCGGAAGGGATCCATGAGAGCAGTAGCGAACCGCCTCAATGGAGCGGCGGCGAGTGATGACTGCAGAGCGTCCTCGAGGACGAGAGTCTTTCTCTCTCCCTCTTTTTTTTTTCATTTCCGTTTTATTTTTCTACCTTTATCCATCATTAATACACTATAGTTATTTGTACAGTATAAGCTCAATTAATAATTATTTTTTCTAAAAGAAAACACACGATGAATTTAGATGAATTGCTTCATAAACTACTCATACCATGAATTTAGATGAATTTTCACAGTGGAAAATATTGATATATAACAATGTTAAGCTTATCTAAACGGTAGGAAATTTTCATCCATGAGTTCTGGTTGGTTGGTAATCACCTCAGTTTTAAAAGAGTACCGTATGTAAGATCCATGGAAACAATCAAATAAAATCTCTTCTAAACCGTTTTCCAATACAATCAATCAAACAAAATCACATGTTAGCTAGGTTGAGCCAATGCAAACAACCAAAAAGCTCATTTGCCAGCACCTGCCGAGGACATTCAAGTAAAACTCAAATCTTCATTTTCGGAACCTCTTGTTTAGAAAGAAGTTTTTGCTTTCTGTATGGTGTCTCAACCTGGACACTTACATATATTATGTGTTTAATTGTTCCAGATCTTGAGGTGTGGTCCTCCTCCGATGAACAAGGCAATGGCTGCGCACCTTGATGAGCTCGGTTACACCAAGGAGATGCAGTTCCAGTTCTAAGCTGTGCTAATGGTGGAGTACCAGAATAATGGACCCCATGGCCTAAGCTGTCTTGTGTCATGGAGACGTCGTCTGACCTCTTTTGTTAGTTGACAGCAATACATGATTAGTCGTGACCCAACAATTCATGTATCACTCCATTTTTATGGGCAAATGTTATCTGCCATTGGCAGAAGCCCTGTGACTGTCATCTGGTTTACAAACTGAACATTGGATGCTGCACCGCGTACTAGTGCCGTAGTGCGTAGACAGGGTATCAAATGTCACCATGTGAGAAAGAACTGTAGGTGAGAATTATTGGAAGACCTACATGTTTGGTTTATCGATTGAATCTCCATAGAAAATGTATATTTTTTTCCTCAGATTTCAATAGGAAACTGATTCTTTTTTTTCAAACAAAATTACAGGATAAATTCCTTTGATAACGGATCATATGAAAAATTTAGTTGCAAATATAAAAGTTTGCTCCTCTCTTCTCTTCCGAGCTGCTCGACTTTGCTAGAGCTAATGAAGGCATGCCAAATTCGACATCATGGTGACATTTAGAACATAAAAATAGATTTTACAAAAAATCCAATTTGAATTTAGATGGTACTCCATTAGTTACAAAATAGTATAAGAATTTTTACATCACATCCAACCAAAATACTTTATATTTTGGGATGGACGGAAGGAGGGTAAAGCATTTCTAGAAGGAGGGAGTATAAACATTTCTGGAAATTACAAGGGGAGTATAAACATTTCATGAAATTTCGAGTACTACTCCCTTTGTCCCATAATATAAGGGATTTTGGAATGATGTGATGTATCCTAACACTATGAATATGGACAGAAAGTTTGTTTAGATTCATAATACTATAATGTATCATATTTCTCCAAAATCATTTATATTATGGAACTCGAGGTTAGAGGGAGTACCATCTAGGAGTACAGGTCATATCGGGTAAATTGCATCCGGAAGGGCTGGATGGCCGGAGACCCGATAGCCCATTCCCCATTTCCCTTATCCGGAAACACCCTTTGCTTTCCCCCTCCCTAAAACCCCCCACGGAGGCCGCAGCGGCGCAGCGCCACCTCTCCTCTCCTCAGCCGAAGCGTCGGGGCCATGGCCATGGCGATGGCGTCGCCGCCCGCTTGCCCATTCCTCCTCTCGCTCTCGGCCGGCGCCACCGCCATTTCCACCGTGTCCGCCGCCTACGGTTCCGTTTCCGCCCCGCGCGCGCCTCGCTTCCTCCTCGCCTCCCCGCGTCCCGTCCCGCCTCGCCGACCCCTCGCCGCGGGCTCCTCATCTCCCAAGGCCGCGGCACCCGCCGCCGTCGAGATCCCCGAGGAGTACGTGGACGATGTTGATGCGGTGAACATTGCGCAGGACGTCACCCAGGTGCATGGCCGCTTCCCCATCCACGCATATGCTCCATTTTTTTTTTCTTTAATATGGGAATGGGTTTCCATCTAAAACAGTACAGTGAAATTGGTTAAGGTCACTAGGATCATCTCGTTTAGCTTCCAGTATTGTGGTGGTTGAGTTTCTGAGGAACTGGGACTCCATGGTAAATTTTGGTATTTTTCTATAAGCTCACAATGGGCTTGGGGGATAATTGGCTAGATCTCATTTTGTTATTCTGGCTAGGACAAACTCACAATGGGCATGAAGTATAGTTGGTTAGATCTCATTTTGTTATTCTACCCATGAGCATGACCACTCCACTTCTGATCAAACATTTACTTATTAATCAGCTGATTGGGAAAACCCCAATGGTGTATCTGAATAATGTTGTTGACGGATGTGTTGCTAATATCGCTGCAAAACTTGAGTACATGGGACCTTGCAGGAGCGTCAAAGACAGGTATTTTCTTGTCATTATGCTTTTCTGCAGTGCCACCTCTCATTCATATGTTTTTTTCAGGATTGGATTAAGCATGATTAATGATGCTGAAGAGAAAGGATTAATTTTTCCAAACAAGGTTAGATTGTCCTGATAGTATTTGCAATACTACCATCATGAAGATTCTAACATGTGCATATACTTTCTACCTATGCAGACCATTTTGGTTGAACCAACTACTGGAAATACTGGTATAGGCCTAGCCTCTGTGGCTGCTGCTAGGGGATACAAGCTAATAGCAACTGTACCTTCATCAATAGATGTTGAGAGACGTGTTCTTCTACGTGCATTTGGAGCTGAGATTGTGTTAACTGATCCTAACAAGGGACTAAAAGGAGCTCTTGATAAAGCAGAGGAAATTGTTTCGAAGACACCAAATGCATACATGTTTCAGCAGTTCAACAATTTAGCTAATAGTGAGGTTGAAACTTAAGCCATATCATTCGCTCATTTTTAATTCTGTTATTATGTGGCACATGTAAAATCCATTTGCCAAAATCTTCTATAGAAATTTATTGAGAAGCCACTTGGTAATTACAGATCCACTTTCAAACCACAGGCCCAGAAATATGGGAAGACACCTTGGGTACTGTTGACATACTAGTTGCAAGCATTGGCACAGGTGGCACCATTACAGGCACTGGGCGTTATCTGAAAATGATGAACAAAGATATTAAGGTCCGTACTCTTGTCTTCATTAAGCTCTTATTCTATCTTTGAAGAAAACTGGGATATGTTGTGTCCAAATGACAAGTGCTGCAACTTCCATTTTCACTAGGTCTGCATGAAATAAAGAATATGCCATTCTCATCCCTAGTAACTTTATCAGAATTTTCGGAGATATTTGGAGTGGAAATGGAATTTGAAACACATGCCGTTTACACATGATACATGACCACAACTGTGTCAGAATGATTATCTTATTTTGTTCTAAACTAAGATATACTTTTCCACCAAATTCAGTCATTCAGCGATGTTGCTTTAGAATTTATTCTGTTATCACTGTTATTCACTAAACTGGTTGATGGTACCAATTACTCCTTAATTTAACTTTGGAAGTGCTTGTGTGCTCTTCCAAAAAGTGAAAAACACATCTTCTAAAGAAATTGATGTCTTAGTTGCAGAAACTCACCACGTGTTAAATAGCTGTACTATTCAATGATTTGAGGACAACAAAGCAGGGAAATCCTTCGATCTTATTATACCTTTTTTGTAAATTACTTGTTGGACAATTGGTTTCCTCAAACACAGAGATTTCCATTAGGTTAATATCAATATATCTTTGTTTTAAATTCACTTATGTGTTTGGCACTGCCCTTTAATTATCAGGTTATTGGGGTAGAACCTGCTGAAACTAGTGTAATCTCTGGTGATAATGCTGGTAAGTTCAATAACCCCATTCCAATTTAGCAATCAAACATATTTGGGAATTGAGCATATTAAGAGTATATTCCTTGGCATTGACATCCTTTTGGTTGATGTCAATTAAAACAGGTTATATTCCAAGCATATTGGATGTTCAGCTGCTTGATGAAGTTGTGAAGGTCCGCAATGGCAACTTTAATTGTCCTTTTATTTTTGAAAATAATGTTGACAGTTGGCAGTTCCTGCAGTGACTTAATTATGATTTTGAAAAATGCAGGTTACCACCACAGAGGCAGTCGATGTTGCAAGGGAACTTGCACTAAAAGAGGGCCTGCTGGTGAGCTGCTGCACATTAAACCCTGTTCTTTTCAGCTACTTTATCAGATTATTGTCGCCGATTATTTGCTACAGGCCTCTAAAAATACGTTCTCTAAAAAAGCTTTATTCTACATTTCTACTGCATTGCTTATATCGCTTGTTCTAAGATATTTGTTAAGTTTATCATCAAAACATTTAATTTATATATCTATAATTGTGTAGATAATCCACTACAATAATCCGGTCAATAATCTATTTCAAACTGGGCCTAAATGTATTAACTTTGGAGTTATTATTGATTCGATATTATCTTGATGTCAGCATCTTCCTCAAATTGCCATATATGTGATACATAACTTGTTATGGGGATTATTTTACAGGTTGGCATTTCGTCAGGTGCTGCCACAGTTGCTGCTATTAATGTCGCTAAAAGACCTGAAAATGCTGGAAAATTGATTGCGGTGAGAGCTTTTATCTATTAAAAGATGTTGCAGCTTACTGAAGTTTGTTCATTTGTAACACAATGATCTTATTATAATCAACTCAGATGGTTAATAAATAATGAATTTGCAGGTTATTTTCCCCAGCTTTGGAGAAAGATATATCTCTAGCATTTTATTCCGTCCGATATATGATTCGGTCCGAAGAATGAGGAAGAGATAACTAACTTCTGCCACTCCAGGAAGAAGAAGGTTGTCGGTTCAAAAACCTGACATACTTCCACGGCATAACAGATTTTGAAGGGTGAGGTTCCAGGTAGATTACAACGAGCAGTGCCTGAAATTTTGAAACGCCATAGGCACTGGTCAGCCTCACAGAAGGTTGAAATTGCGCACGGTTGCTGACGAGTAGTTTGCAAGCCTGCAATTTGGTTCCAGAGAATCGTGTCCAAAACTATTCATAACTGTAAATCATCTGCACCAACCGTCTGGAACCAGACCACATCCACGGTGGAATATGTAGAATTAGAGATATTGCAGCTAGCATAGTAGGATCTTTCTTCCATAGTTTAGGCTTGGGAATGGAACAGATCTGTAATGTGACATACCTTTTGAGCTGATCTTGTTGATTTATTGAACGAAACTCTGCATAGATTTACTACCTTAAAGTATTTTAAGTATGATTTATATCTTATACATTTGCATAAAATTTCTGAATAAGATGAATGGTTAAACATATGTTTAATTGCCAATTGCGTCATCTATTATAAAATGGAGGGAGTAACAATTTTTACCTATATATCTGGATATTATAAAAATAGAGGATGTCAATAGTTTCTTCAAAGTGTGAATCCAGGCCAATATGGCAATATCAGGTTTCAATTGTCGGAGCTTTTAACTATTTGCCACATTTAGATTTGGCAAATAACTATTTGCCACTCCTATCTCTATGACATGTGGGTTCAGTGGTAAAAAGTTAATTGCCACATCTAAATGTGGCGAATGGTTAAATATCTCTCAATTGTCTGCACCATTGTCCAAGCTCAAAACCGTAACCGTACGGCCGTACCGTCCCAGCAACAAAAGGCTCATAAGCAAGCAGCGGGCCCAGTTGCAGGGACTGATTCGGAGGAGCGCCTTTCCTGATTTCTCTAGTCCGCCGAGGCGCCGACGAAGAACGCGAAGGCTTCCGCGACCGCAGGAGAGGGGCGGCGAGGCGAGGAGGCGCAACCGCGCGACGGCGTAGCTCGCGCGGCTGCACGGGGCGGCGTCCTACCTGCGGCCGCGCTTATCCCCAACCCTAACCCGACATGTCGGCGTCGGATCTCCCCGACGAGCTGTGGGCGCGCGTGCTGGAGCTCGGCGCGGGCGCGGCCTCCTCCGCGCTGGGGTTCCGCGACCTCTGCGCCGTCGCCATCGCCTCCCGCCGCCTCCGCCGCCTCTCCCTCCACCCCTCCCTCTGGTCCGCGCTCCTCTCCCGCGACTTCCCCACCCAATCGTCGCAGCCCTCCTCCGCCTCCTCCTCTTCCTCCCAGCAGCAGCTCCACCCCAAATCCGTCTACAAAACTAAGTAAGAGCTCCCTCCCTGTCCCGATTAGCTTTCTTCTCGTGCGTGTGGGGGCCGGGGTGACCGGAGTTCTTCTGCAGGTTCGAGAGGCATAAGGTGCGGATGGCGGAGGCGAGGCGGCGGGTGGTGTTCGAGGCAGAGGGCCGGGTGCTGGCGTGCCGGAGGCGGCTGACGCAGCTGGAAGAGTCGTTGCAGGCGGAAGGGGAGAAGATGAAGGCCGCCGCGCAGGAGCTGGACAACCTCGAGAGGGTCAGGTATGTTTTTTAGTCCAAAACCCTATCTTCTCGTGTGCCTTATTTGCTTGATGCTAGAGTACAACTTAGAGAAAGTAGAATATGTAATACACTATCCTAAAAAAACATATTTCTGTGCATTTGCGTAGTTCGTAGTTTGGTTCTATGTGAGCACATAAGAAGATGTATTGCTTTGTTTTATTTAGATGATGGAATTCGTTCTGGCCTTTGCTTCAAACAAGATGTATTGCTTTCGCAGCTTGTCCATCAATCTGTTGATTTTTGTTGTTTATGCAAGAGCTGGTCTGAGACCTCTATGGTTAAAAAAAAAAGCAGCCTGTGTTGTGTTTTTAAACGGTAGTAGGTGAACTATGTTTAGTTCATATGAATTAGTTGTTGCGGTTGGTCATATTAATCCAGTTCAAAGGCATTTCTGTCTGATTATAAATTCAAATCACTTGCACTGTCACATTTCAGAACATAGTAACTCACACACAAAACAACATGGCTCCAATCTAGAGTCATCCAGGGAATATTTCTTTGTGCTTCAACATGGCTGAAGCATAGCTGCTATAGTTAACTTGGGAATATTCTTGGTGTTTCAACATGCTGAAGCATAACTGCTATAGTTATTAGGAGTGTTTCTTTGAGCTTCAACATGGCTGAAGCATAACTGCCAACTGAAAGGAACCGCCCCGAAGTTTTATACAGGATAGCCACCACCAATAGCGATGAATGATAAGAAGTGTGTTCAAACTTGAATAGTTATTATGTTAGATAAATTGAGTTACAGGCGCCAAGTGGCTTTTGAGCAACTGATCACAATCTCACCTGTAAAAGAACCACCTTTTCTTGTACTTTGCCTCCAATGGAAAGATGGAGTAAAACCATCCAGTTGGGCCAATGGGACAAATAACTACCTTTGCATGAAATCCCTCCATCCCTGTGGATGGTACACCAGTAACCTGTACACACCTTGCCTGATTAGAGAATTTTAGCATTTCTTCTATTCCAGAATCCAGATTACCCACAGGATACTTGCATAACATGAATGACTACATACTTTTTTTTCTTCATTAGTCTATCAACTGGTTTGATATATTACAGTATCATCTTTTTCCAAGCTCTACAGCCATTCCTTGATTATATGCTATCATGGGTTCTCGCTACTATATTCTCAATTCATTGTCATTTGAGTTGTCTACAGGAGAGCTTCAGTGGCATTAAATGTATGGCAACCACAAGTTGTTCGTGGACGTCAAAAACAATTGGTTCAACAGTGCACAGTTCCAGTTGATTCCCGTCTTAGTGATGTAAACATGGAGCTGAAAGTTTGTAAGCAACAAATAGCAACTTATAAGAACATTTATGTATGTGATCTTGGACTTGACTGCAATTGAAATGATTGACAATGCTAGCCTTACTGGAATTGTGTTTTTGTTGCTATTATCAGAACAAGGAGAAGGAAAAACTGAATGAGTATGAGGAAGCATTGAAGAGAGCAATATACCATCCATTGCAGAGTAGCCATACAAGTTCAATTGCCAATGAGCCACAAGCAAAGAGAAAGAAACTAAAGTAAGACATGCAAGTTTGCCTGTGCAACCTTTCGTCCGATCTTCCTTTGTTTGCAGGTATCTACTAAGAGCCCCAATCTTGTTAAAACAGAGCAGTAATGTTTTTGCCTGAATTGCTCTCTTGTTTTGTTATTTACATGTATATATACTTATTGTTCCATTATTGCCATCATTGGAGTGGATAACAGTTCATAAGGAAGCATATGCCACCTTTTCTGAAAGTTTAGTTTTGTGATTACATGATGCGATTCCACCGTTCCAGATTCGCACAACAAAGGCAAAGTTCTCCTGATGTTTTTTTTTCTACGTGCAGGTATGCATGCCACTGATATAACCATGGCAAATGCAAAAAGACTGAAGAGAGAGGAAAAAAGGTCCTCTATTGGCCTCTTCCTTGCCACTTTGCCAGGCAAGCTGATAGGAAGCTCCATTGATCTTTCCCAAATGCTGAAAGAATATATTCTCATGGTGGTGTGTGTACCGTCCAGCCGCCAGCGGCCAGCTGTTTATACCTTAGCTGAATGAATAGTCAGTGCTGCTGGTGCCTATCTGTCGTTCACGAAGCTGTGGGCGGTCAGCTGTTCTAGAGCGGCAGGACGACATACATCTGATCAAATTGCTTCCGCTGACCTTTGGGTTGAAGAGATATGCACGTGAAGCAAACCATGTTCCCTTTTTTCTTACCTTCAGTTTCAAAATGTTAGTATGCAATTAATTAAGTACGTGGAAGCTTGTTTTCTGTAAGCTACTTCGTATACAAGTCAATCAACTCTTCCGAATTGTACCCTCCAGCAAGGTTTTGCCTGTAGAAATGGAAGGCCGTGATTGTTTTGTACACATAAATCATAATTTGCATTGCAAAATGAAATCTTTAAAGCTGATAAGCTCCGTTTATGTCCCCATCATCAGATAACAACATCAAGTCTACCTTGCACACACGCCAGAGACATTCAATTTCATGCTCATCAGCTCATGCGTCTGACGTGGTGAGCTTAGTGAGGAAAAAAAAAAACAGGAGACGATGGGAAGCAAAAGCACCCCTGTCCGATCCTATATTTGTTGCAGTTCATCCATTTCATCACCAGTTTTCCCTGGCCCAAAAATCCATCCTCCAAAAAACTCACCGCGGCCGACGTGGCGCGAGCGCCTTCCGCCTTCCGTGCCGCACCCTCCTGCTGCGCCTTTGACCCGGTGGCCATCCGTTCTCTCTATCCCCACTGCGAGGGGGCCCCACCTGTCATCGAGGCAGCCTATTAATACGCACCTCCCCTCCCCCGCGTCCGAGTCCCAGTCGCATATCCCGCCGCGTACTGGGACCAAGGGGAACGTGGGCCCCACCTGTCAGGTGGGCCGTATATAACGACCGCCTCCTCACCCCGGCCTCTCGCCACCCCAGAAGCCAATCCGCGCGAGGCCTCGCCGTGATCCCAATTCCTCCCCCAAATTCGCAAATCCTCCGCGTTTCGTCGTCATCGTCGTTGCCGTCGCCACCGAGCAGGGCGGATTCAAGGGGAAGCTCCGGTGAGATCCATCCGCGAAGCGCGTTCCCTCGCGGAACCCTCGCTCGCCGGGCCGGCCGATCTGGTTTGTGCGGGGGTGGTTGTGGTTGTGGTTGTTGTTTGGTCGCCGGAATCCGACGAGTTGGAGATCTCCGAGGGATAGGAATCCGTAGCGTTGCGGGCGCCAGGCGAGGTTACGATGCCTGCGGTGCTCGCCGCGTTCGCCAGCCTCCGCGCGGCCGCCGCCATCGCCTCCGCGGACTCCTCCCCCTGCTCCCATCTCCTGAAGCCCCCCTCCTCCCCGTGTTTTAGTAGTAGTAGTAATATTTTTAGTAGTAGTAATTATCTTTAACGATTGCCTCCCCATCGTCGCGCGCTCACGCCCCTCGGTCCTCACTTCGCGCCGTTCGCGTTCTCGGGTTCGATTTGGTTGTGCTCGATCCGAGGCTTTTTTTCGGTTTTGGGGTTCGGTGCTCGATCTCAGCCTTTCCTGCTTCCGATCAGAAGCAGTCGGCCTTGTTGGAGGTGGTGATTGCTGGTGCTTCGAGGAAAGAGGTATTAAAACGATCCCAATTTATTGCTATTCGCTGTTACTGATGTTATGTTGTTTTATTCATTTAAATGTGCTTCTATTTCAAATTTTGATCATTACAATATTGATTTATGTTCTCACTATTCACAGCATGCCAATATTATAGGGCATATTCTTATATTTACCCTTGTATTTTATGGGCAAATAAATCTTGTGCTTGATTTTTTGTAGACATAGAACAGGATAGACATTGAAGCAGTTAAGTGCCCTGTTTGTCTATACCTGTTTCCTCAAATTAAATGAACTTGCTGTTTAAGGCAAATATACGTTTGCAGTCATGAAAATGGTCTTATAAAGCTGTGTTAACTAAATTAGATAGTGTTTCTTGTCATTATAACCGCATAAACAGACTCTCATCTAACATTCTAACTTAAACCCGTTTTCTTTTCGGCAGAAAATCCTCTCCTGAATTTGGAATTAAGCTTGTGGATGGGCGGATCTTTGGTGGACTCTAGCGCCGAAGGTGTTAGCAGCAGCTTATGTCTCTGCCACAGCACCTCTGAAAAGGCAGGCTTTGAGCATAGCTCATGTGCTAGTTCTGGAGATGGAAATTGTGAAGCTGGAATAGATTTTGGGCAAGATGATTTGGTTGTCAATGAAATTGGAATGGCTATTGCTGAAGTGATGCATGTCTGCAGTGATCATGATGATGATGAAGGGACAGATTCGGGTGAAGACTTTGATGAAAATGAGGGTCCACTTTCTCTGGAATCAGATTCCACTGATGATGTAGTGGATATTGATAATGAATTGGTCATATCGCCTACCTTTTCTAGTTGCAATGCATCTGAATCATCAATCAACAAATCAGACTCTGGAAATTCTTCCATTAATGTAAGTATTTGACTGCAGCCTTGTTCAACCTAACTTGTTCAATATACCTTGCCAGTTGTATTTGTTTTAGTTGTGATATCTACGCACCTAGTTTGCAATAGCTACTCAGTTTCTTTTAGCATTTTTTTAATAAGCACATTAAAATCTCACTGCCTTCTTATATCATGTTGTCACTTCTGCTTTAAGAATTGGATAGCATCACTGGATGAACAGTTTCAGTTGTTGTGCTGAACTGCTGATGCCACTTGTGTCGTGTTCCATACAAATTGCTTCGTGATTTTGAGTTTTATTTGAAATCATCAATGACCATAAGATCTCAGTGGACTGTATGTGCTTTTTTCTTCCCATAAAAGATGGGGCCAAATTGTGTTTTCTAACATCACATATATGTTCATTTGCAGGGCACTCCACCGTTGGTTTCTGCAATGAAAGGAAGCCGTGCAAAGTTGGGAATCGCCACAAGTTTGAGTGTTTCATGGGCCCCTGATGTATATGATCCTCCTGTTACTTCTGGGTCTCACACTGTGAAGGGGCATCAAAGAATTTCAAGGAAGAGCCACTACAAATACAAGCCGGCCAAGAGCAGTAGCAGCCGCAGCAGCAGTGGAAGCAAAAAGGACAGGAAGCATTCTCGCCACAGTAGCAGCAGCAGCAGCAGCAGTAACCACAAAAGAGACAGGAAGCCTTCCTACCGCAGCACCGTTGGTGGTGTAAGCGTCGGCGGCAGCAGCAGCAGCAGCAGCAGCAGAAATACTGATGCTAGTGCTGCTCAATATCGTGATCTGTACAGCAGCAGTGGCGGCAGCAGAATCGACATTGCTGTTCCTCAATACAGCAAGCTATCTCCGTTGGTGCCGTCTGAGAGTGCAACATATCGTAATGTTTACAACAGCACTAGCGGCAGCAGAACTGACCCTACCGTTCCTCAATGTAGCAAGCTATCTCCGCTGGTGACATCTGAGAGTGCATCACTTGCAGGGACCGTTCCTGTGCTGAAGACATTGGAGCCGATCAAACGCAGCTCCAGCTGCTGCAAGGAGCAGCCTTTGAGCTTTCTGTCACGCCAGTTTGTGGCTGCAAAGTACAAGGGGATGTTCTCACTATGGAGTCACAACCAGCTAGCTTCTTAATCATCTGTTGATACATCCAACTCGTAAGCTGTTGGTTATCAACAAAATGCAAAACCTTTACCGCTTATGCCTTTATTATTTTGATTTGTGACCACGTGGTTAGGTGTCTTGTTCTTTGTTACACTGTTTGCTCCGTTTGTTGAACATCCGAAGAGATGTTATCGAAAGTTGTCGCTCGAAGTATGTATGCATACTAGAGCTCGTTATCTTCCCTTGTTTATTTGTTCAATCGGCACGGTTCTGTTTGAGGCTTTGAACATCATTTCGTCGGTTCAATTCCGTCCAGTTTATTTCATTTACATTTATTCGGGTAAAACTGGTATCCTAGATGTTTCAACATCAATCCTTTGAGCCAGAAGGATGAGGTTGCGAAGCACATTAACATTACTGAAAGTGTCATGACTGCTCTAATTCAGCCCATAATAAAGAGCAACTGGAAAAAGGCATCCCCTGTTATCGTTTTTTCCTCTCAATTTACATAAAAAAAATACATTCAGAATTATCTGCCCTGTTGTTCAGAATTCTAACTAACTCTTGGCATCAAGACACTTTCTATCTATTGTAAAGTTAACATCAGAACTGTGGAAAGCCTCTTTTCTTGCCTTTCTGGTGTCTTAAAACAGGCTGTCTTGATCTCCAATTAACGGAAAATCTGTCTTGCTGTGCTGTAGACGCCAACAATTGACATTGTAGTTGCATTACCAGTTAGAGCGGGCAGCCATGAACCATGCCTGAAACAAAAAAAAGATATGGTCCAATACGTGGATAACGTAAATATGCATGGCATTCCACAGTTCCGACCTCTGGCTCTGAGGCTCTGAACGATCTTTTTACCTTTTGGATGCACCATGTGGTCCATGTCTATGTGATTAGTGGCAATGCTATGTTAATGTTTTGAACTGCTATGTTAATGCTTTTGCCGTGACGTCTACTTGGCATAAAGCAACAAACAAACACTAACCAAACAATGAATTGCGTACGTATCCAACTAAATTAAGTGTTTAAAATGACCAACTTGCATAAGTTGTGTAATGCATAATGCAACCAATGTTGCTATTAATGTATGGACAACAAACCATGATAGGCACGTTTTAACAAACAATAGCAGGAAAGTAGCCTTCTCCTTTTAGGTTCTGTTGGTTGCATAGAACATCTACTCCATCACTAATATGGTTTCTTTCCCGTTCATAGCAGCACTAAGACAACGAACATTGCATAAAAAACAAAGTAAAATCAAGTGGAGTTCAATACCTTGAGTGGTTGTATCAGGGCAAGAGGGTCCAGTCAGTTCCAGGATCCCTTTTTATCTGGATACCAAATTATGCTCAGTGATCAGTAGTCATTATTGTTTGGTGATGGACTCCAAAGAGTTTCAACGCCACATCCCTCACCCCCAGCTGTGGGACAATATTCAATCGGTTTAGGAATCACCAAAAGTCCTTGCAAGAACAACTTCCCTCAACAAATCTATGGAAACGAACACGGTCCCTAACAATGATTTCTCTATCATATGACTTGCTTACTATTTTTGCTACTTCATGGCAATCTGGACAGAATCTCAAATTCTTTACCACCCGAATGACGTGAGGCGCTTTTGTCTTCAACAAACCATATGCAATGGCTAACCTTTCACTGTGCTCACAAAGTGCAACTTCTTTTTCCTCTTCACCAACATCATGAAGCACGGCTGCAGTCCAAGGCTTGTGGCCAGCACGTACCACACGGTCAGCTATTTCCCTCAGTAACAGTCTTATCTCCTTTATTTCAGGGTGTGAATCATCACTCACCACAAACTTGTGAAGGTAACCATTTATTTCAATCGAACTACAGCCAGCAACAACATTAACATTGTTTTCCTTCATCTTTTTCCTCATATAGCTTACTCTATCCCACTGGGAGTTCGATGCGTACAAATTTGAGAGTAGAACATAGTTTTCTGGATTGCAAGGTTCTAACTCAAGGAGCTTCTTTGATGCTGATTGCACTATATCAAATCTATTTGAGTTCTTACTGGCAACAAGAAGAGTCCTCCAAATTACTGAATTTGGAGGGATAGCCATGCCCGTAACAAATGAATATGCTTCATCCAAAAGGCTAGAACGACAGAAAAGGTCAACCATGCAACCATAGTTCTCCATTGAAGGTTTGATACCCAATTCTTGCATAGTAGACCAATATCGTCGGCCTTCATTCACTAACCCACTGTGAGCACAGGCTGACAACACACCTATAAAGGTGACATTGTTAGGCCTCACCTGACATATTTGCAGTTTACAAGAATTTAATTAGAGCCATTAGAATGGTTATAGATTTACCATATATTTGTAAAGACTGCATGAATTCTAGCATTTTGTTGGAAACTAAGTTGAACATGTGAACTAATACATAGAGGACAATGTAGAAACCCCCCCTATTTTTCGTGAACGCAAAACCCTCCCTATTTCAAACCTTCATGTAACAATGTCACTATCCCAGAAGAATATCATGTATGGAACCAACTAATTTTGCACTCATGAGCTAAGTTTTATGGTAGCATGGTACAAAAGACAAAATATATGCTAAACAAAGAACATGAATATAAAGGAACTACATCATTGCGAATATAAATTAGTTTCTTTTGACACCCATATTTAATGGGTTTTACATTTTCATGTCCAAGTCAATGCATATGAAAAAATCATCACCAAAACCAATTAACAGTCACTACAGATACATCAGTAAAACGATCTTTTTACCTTAAGCTCTAGCATTCTTGAGAAAAGCTTCAATGCATCCTCTACAAGACCATGTATCGCCAATCCAACGATCATTGCACTCCATGCCTTTGTATCTCTCTCCGCCATTGCATCAAACACTCCCTTTGCCCGCTCTATCAACCCACACTTTGCATACATATCAATTAACGCTGTGCTCAGCTCAAGATCGACTGTGATACCTTTCCTATCGATAAAAGCATGCACCCATCTCCCCAAATCAAGCGCCCCCGCCTTGGCGCATGCCGAAATGACACTAACCATGGTGACCTCATCCGGGTTCACATCTGCTGCCTGCATCTCTCGGAACAGCCCCAAAGCCTCGTTAACCATCCCCACCCTGGAGTACCCGCCGATCATGGCACTCCACGCGGCCAAATTCTTGTCCCCAACCATGCCATCGAACACTGTCCTGGCGAGCGCAACCTCCTCGCACTTGGCATAGAGGTTAAGCAGCCCGGTCTGCACGTAGGGGCTCGGTTCAAGCCCCCGGCGGAAAGCCTGCGAATGCAGCTGCCGGCCCTCCCCGAGAGCCGGCACGACGGAGCACGCCTTGAGCGCGAACGCGAGCGTGAAGGAGTTGGGGAGCGGGGACCCGGCGCGCAGCATTCGGCGGTAGACCAGGACGGTGTCCGCGGCCGGGGCGGCGCCGGCGGCGGAGGAGAGCGCGCGGATGAGGGAGTTGTAGCAGAAGGCGGTCGGCTCGGGGATTTGGTCGAACAGGTTGCGGGCGTAGGATGGCGCGGCGCCGCAGGAGGAGGAGGAGGCGAGGAGCTTGGAGAGCGCGAAGGCGGCGGTGAGGCGAGGGAGGCGGAGCCTGATGAGGCGCGCGTGTGCGGCGCGGAGCGCGAGGAGGCCCGGGCAGCATCGGCGGACGAGCGCGACGACGTGGGCCTCGAGGAGGTGGCGCGGGAGCGAGGCGGCCTCGCCCGGTTTGAGCTGGTGGTGGTGCATGCGCTGCGCGTACGCGTGGGGATCGGCACGCGCGGCAAAGTAGGCGACGCCGCGACGGCTCGGTAGTAGCAGCTACACTACCACCGCGTCCGTTGTGCCGCGCTGAGAGATGAATCACCGGGCACCGACACACCGCGTCCGTTGGGCTCGGTCGGCCTCGGCGGCGGCATGCGGCGAAGAGGAGTGGGCCGCATGTTTGCATGGCTGTGGTTGGGGGCTGGGATACGGGCCGTGGGCTGCTGCGACTGTGGACGCGCGAGGAAGAGTGACAACATCGTGGGAATAAGTATCCACTGTACACCCCTCATCTTTTCATCGAGTTTACATAGTATCCATGAACCGCATTAGTGGAAATCTTAACCCTACAACTTATAAAATCGAGTTAAATTAGATCTTATTGCGGTATGAATTGATTTCGCTGACGTAACATCCTAATCAACATGAGATGGATCCACGTGGAAGTGGCCACATCAAAATTCTACTTCCCCTCATCTTCCTCCTCTTCCCAAGTAGCTCGCCGACGGGGTAAGGGGCGGCGGCCGGTGAGCTTATATCAGTTTTTAACTCCCATGGTTTTTCACTGTGATTACCACTGGGTAACGGTGATATTCACCAAAACGGCAAAGGAAAGTAGGAAACCCGGCTAACCGGGGCTGACCCGCCCACTTTGCGGGAACACGATGCTCCCCCACGTCGAAACAGCGCGTCCCCAACCCAACCCAAAAAACAATTCCCCCTCCCTGACATGCGTCCTACTTTCTCCCTACCTTTTGCCCCCTCGACCGAATCCAACTCGCGCCCGCACCGCACGTGCACCCTCAAACTCGCCATCGCCCATCCACATCCCCGGTCAACTCCACCCCACCCGCCACCCAGCCCCTGCAAGAGATCGCGAGTTCGCGACACGCGCGGATCGAATGCCTCCCGCTCCCATTCTCCCACATTCCAATCCGCTGTAGTACTAGGCTTGTAGCCCGTGTGTAAACTATTCCCTACTTCCGTTACAGCTGTCTCCTCCTCCTCCTCCTCCTCCTCCTTCTCCCCCCGGGCTTAAAGGATCCTCGTCGCGGAGCCGTGCGGGGTCCCCCTCGCCCCAATGGCCGTGCATTCCTCGGCCGCCTCCGACCTCTCACCGGGATCCTCGGGTGGATGGTAGCAGGGGTGGAGGTAGAAAGGGCGCGGTAGCGGGGCAGGGGCATCGGTAGCTGTAGCGCTGCTCCCTTTGGGGTGGATTTGGGCGGTTTTAGGATCGTGGGGGAGAGGAGAGGAGAGGAGGTGGTCATCTTCGAGGCCGAGGTGGGTATATATATATCTTCTGTTGCATTGCATTGCATTGTGCGCGTTTGGGATTGTTGCATGGGAGAGTAGGTTTTGGGGGATTCAAGATTGCATCGTTGTGTGACGTGACGTGTGGTTTTTGAGTTTGGCAGTCGTTGAAGAACTTCACTTTCATTCAGTTGTGGAGATTGGTGTGTGCTCTCTCGTGTTGTTTCTTTCTTTGTATAGCGGGTGATATATGGATCGTCCATTCATTCTATTTTAGTTTTTTTTTTACTGCTAGTACAGGAGTAAATTTGTGTTTGCTAACTTTGATTTCCAAAAATGAGACCAAGACTGAAGTTTGGATTTTTATGACTTGTTTAGTGTTCAACTTACCGCTTTCTCGCTACGCTTTTTTTTTTTTTCAATTACTGCATGGTTCATCTTTGAATTGTCCATTTGGTGGCATTTTACTTATATATGAAAACTATGATGTACTGCTTGCAGATTCTTTGTGATGCACTGGGCTCGTGTTCATACTTCAAACTGACAAACAAAAAAGGTTCTTTAACCGGCTTCAGCGATTAATGGCCTTCACTGGGGAGGAAAAAATGAAGGTGACTTGCTAATTACATTTCCACGGTTGCTTTATGTATAGAAATGAAATACTCGCCTTCAGAAAATAGGATTGTGTTCCAGGGTTGTCGCCCAAAACTTTTCGGAGCAAAGGAGAATAAAGTCTCAAACAGAACAGACAAACCAAGTTGCAACACCGGTTGGTTCAGATCTTCCCTTTTAAAAAGTTTCTGTTCCCTTTTTATTTCATTTTTGGATCGTTGTTTTAATGGCGTTGGCAGTTAGGCTTATGTATTCAAATATCCTTTTTCTTAATGCAATGATACACCCATCTTTTGCATATTCCCGGGAAAAAAATGTATATACAGTTTCGGATGCTAGTTGAATTGTTCCTTATCTTTGCCAATTGAACATGATTAGAGGTTATTTGGATCTCAAATTTTAGGAAAAGTAAATTTAATTAAGCAAGTTAGCTTGCCTAAAAGTCTAATGCTTTGTTGGTTAAACAAGATAAGACTAGGATAGCAAAGTTCATTTGAGTTTTAAAGAAAACAGCTGCTTCCTGTTTTTTTCACAAAATTCAAAATATGAATATAGTAAACAACTAGAAGAAACTTTATATGGCATCATTTTCATCAGTGAATCCCTTCTTGTGGAGGGCAATCCCTTATTTGCCGTTGTAAAGTTCATGCGATCCCATGTTAGTTTTTTGCAACTGAAGTTTCATTGGCATGTGACTGCATGGCCCATGTCAGAGAGGGAGAGAGAAAGAGAGACTTCTTCAATTAGATAATTCCATTAACGAGTTTCCTTTTGCCTTGAGATCATAGAAGGAACTAACTGTGTCGTATGGCCTTACATAATAACAGGGAAGTTTGGTCCAAGTTCTTCTAATGCTGCGTCATCTTCCCCCGTAAGGGCATTTTCAGGTACACTAATATCTAGTAAATCTGGCTAAATGTTTGGAGATGGCCCAATTTTAATTGTTAGTGGCTTTACTTGTCTTCTTATGCTTTTGAACTAAATGGAACAAGAAGTTAAGGGCATGCGTCTCAGTCATTTTCTGGCTCAAACTCCTAATAATACAACAACTGAGCCCGTCAGGTACAACAATTCAAATTCCATATTTGATCATGTGCCCATCCTCTCTATGCCAACTAGATCAAATTGTCCAACTTCTGCTTTTCATTAAACAGAATATTTGTTGCCACCTGGAACGTTGGAGGAAAAGCACCTACAGCTGAGCTGAACCTGGATGATTTTCTTCCCCCTGATGATCATTCAGATATTTATGTTTTGGGGTGGGTCTTTTATTGCCCTTTTCTTAATATACTAGACGTGGAAAATATTTTTTTTTGTCAATTTTACTAAATTTGCTGTTCATGTTATCCGACTTTCTCCATGTATGTTAATTTCTTGAATGTTGGCTTTGACATATAAGACTATACTAGTATTTGATACATAGCTGAACGAGGTAAAGAAAGGAAGTTCCATGATTCCTCTATGGTAAAAACTGTCATTGATTTTGTATTCAGATCAGTGAATCATATTTTGCTTTGTAGCTTCAAGTTCACATCTAATCAATTCTGTAACATTTAAACTTTAAACAGTTTTCAGGAAATTGTTCCTCTCAATGCTGGCAATGTGCTTGTAATAGAAGACAACGAACCAGCTGCCAGATGGCTTGTTCTTATAAACCAAGCATTAAACCGGCCAGCTGAAACCAATGCCAATGTCTTTCAGAATGAGCCATCTCCCTCTGTTGATTCTAGTGTCTCTCGAGCTTCTTCAAGCCTCGATACTTCGTTCTCTGACCTAGCAAAAACATCAAGTAGTTCCACAATCTTCCAGAAGTCTAATCTAAAATCCATTAGAAAATCCTTCATGCCAATCCATCGAAAACGGCTTAAGGCCTGCAACTGCCCTGTAGAGATGGCCAAATCATCCTACAGGGATGCTTGCTTTGGTTGCCCCAAAGCATATGCTTACGAAATAGATTCGTCAGAAGAGGATGAACGGGAAGAAAAGAAAGGGCAATCAAGGGATTCTAATGGATCTGTGCGCAGTGAAGTAATTTCTCCTCCCACCGCAAGGGATGAACTAAAATATAATCTTATAGCATGTAAACAAATGGTTGGCATTTTTGTTATGGTATGGGTGAAGAAGGAACTAGTGCAGCACATTGGTCATCTAAGAACGTCTTGCATAGGGCGAGGAATTCTGGGTTGTCTTGGAAACAAGGTCAGGAGCAAATCATAATATCAGTTTGAAGTGCTTTTGTAAGTACTTTTTCTGAGTACACTTCTTCTGCAGGGATGCATATCAGTGAGCATGACACTGCACCAGACAAGCTTTTGTTTCATCTGCAGCCATTTGGCTTCAGGTCAGAAAGAAGGTGATGAATTCCGGAGGAACTCTGATGTTCTAGAGATACTGAGGCTTACACTGTTTTCAAGGATTTGCAGGAGAGGTGTGCGAAAAATCCCGGAGAAAATTCTTGAGCATGAGTAAGAATGTGCTTTTAGTGTGCTTGTAATTAGTAAATATATGTATCTTGTCAAGCGTATATTTCTAAGCTATACGCTGTTTGTTTCAGTAAGGTGATATGGTTCGGAGATCTGAACTATCGTATCGCACTGAGCTATGCAGATACCAAAAAGTTTTTGATGGAAAATAATTGGGATGCTCTCTTTGAAAGGGATCAGGTAACTTCCATTTCTTGTTGCAGGAAAATGATCCATTTTTTCTGGAATAGCAATATCATGTACCCGAGAAACAATTACTATTTCAAAACAAGATTATAGGAAGCATTTTTTTCCTTAGACACCATTATGGTACTCCTCTGTGCTTACTGGTTTTGAAATTTAAAACAAGTGAAATCTGAAATATGCAAATCTTTTGATACTTCCATTATATTATTGAAAGCTATTTTTCCTCTGCAAAATACTTTTTCCCCCTCACTTATGTCCTGTATAACACTCCAGCTCAAAATCGAACGTGATGCTGGGAGAGTATTTAAGGGGTGGAATGAGGGGAAGATTTTTTTTGCTCCAACATACAAATACTCCTATAACTCAGATGCTTATGCTAGTGAGACTGCAACATCAAATAAAAAGAGGAGAACACCAGCATGGTATGCACCAATTTTAGTTGGTTTTCAATTAAAGTAAGGCTATAATACAGAAATGTATTGATTGTGCTATTCAATTAATTCATTCAACTGTATGTCTAGGAGTTGACTTGATACAATTAACATGTGTTACTATTCTGGTCTGATACAAAAGTAAGATGCAACACTAATTGGCATGAAAGAAACAAAATTAAAAAATAAGTAAAATTCTGCATACTATAGTTGTCATATAATATAACATAAAGTCACTAATATATATACAGATCAAACTCTATGCTCTGCATCTGCAATTAGAGGTAATTCAGTTTATGATTTGGTTGTATATTTATATATTAGTAAATTTTCCTTTTTTAATTTCCAGTAACTATACCATGAAAGAGTTTCTCGTGACTTGTGAATTATGAACATCCGTTTGCTTGAGTATTGCGTAGCGTCCCTCTTAAATAGTTTGGACTTGCTCAGGTGTGATAGAATATTGTGGCGCGGGGATGGTATTTTGCAACTATCCTACTACCGTGGGGAGTCTAGATTTTCCGACCATCGGCCTGTTTGTGGGACCTTCATTGTTGAAGTTGAGGTACTAAACAGAAAGGCAAAAATGCGGCCATCAAATGCTAACATGAAAATCGGAGCTGAAGAGCTCTTACCACAGGGAAAAAATAAGGGTAAAGGTACAACACTTCTTGCTCACATGCCGTGATAGTTATCTCATAAAGGGCGGTGAAGCGGCCGGGAGCATGGTTACTCGACTTGGACGGCGAGGCCGACGGCGATTTCTCTGCAGAATTGCATCGCCAGAAGCAGAGTTAAGGTGTGTCTAGTTCTAGTCAAAATTCGAAGTTTGATTGAAATTGAAACGATGTGGCATAAAAGTTAGAAGTTTATGTGTGTAGAAAAATTTTGATATGATGGAAAAGTTGAAAGTTTGAAGAAAAAGTTAGGAAGACCTTAGCTGATCAAGCAAATGTGTGACTAATGAAAGGCTGACTCGTCAGGAGTCAGGACTCAGGACCCCTAGCACTGTAGTACATAGCCTACAATGACACTGCTCAACTACAGAACTTCCGTAAGCAAAATCAGCTGAGAAATCATGAGCACTAATGGATACTTAGTGGAACTATTCTATGCTGTACTGTACCGTGCTACCATGGGCAGAAGGATCTAGATATATATGCAGCTAAAATAAGTTAAGAACATGCCAATTTTCTCTCAGTTTATTGTTTGTTATAGCACAATTAATTATCATGAGCCGTTTAGCATTTTCTTGAGCCTGGATACTCAGAATATACATATATGATATGAAACTGAACCAAGAAAGCACATGAGCAGTAGTACTTACCAGGCATTTGTGGTTCAGTAGATGGCCCGAGGCCTGCCATCGGCGATGCAGAAGGCGCCATAGGCACAGGTACTCCAAGAACTGCATTTTGTGTGTAACCGAAAGTTAATTTTACGGTCTTTAGAACAGTAAAATTCGATGAATGGAATGGTAAGATATACTGTTCGGGTTAGTGAAATGATATTTGGAGCTTTGGACAGGGTAATAAACCATTAGGGTGATCACATTTCCACTAGCTAAGCTACCTAGCAAGTAAACCTTCTACTATTCGTCAAAATCCACGGTTTGCAACTATGCTGGGCAGAATTAAACCCTTGCAAGTGAGAACTAAAAAAGGGAGGAGCAAAAGAGAGGCGATGGAGTAAGTATTGTGCGTACGCGCGCATGCGGTGACCGGCGGCGCGGCGAGGCCGCAGATGCCCGGGAGCGCCATGGCGCGCTTGTAGTCGACGCTGATGTCGTACGAGCTGGCGCCGCCGGCGAGCAGCTGGCAGAGGCAGACGGGCTTGGACTCGAGCAGCCCCGCCAGCTCCGGGCAGCACGGCTCGTCGGGCTTCCGCGCCGTGCTCCCGTTCATCACGTACGTCAGGCAGTCCGACATGTTGAGCACCGCGTCCATGCACGCCGGGCTGATCCTGGGCGGACACGATCGAGCAGAAGCTGGCAGGCTGGCAGTGGCAGCGACACATGTGTGCCCGCAGCGATCGAGCACATCGCGACGTACGGTCGGCGGCGTCGACATATTTTGGATCCCGGAACACATGATGGCATGGCACGATGGCTAGCGACGGGCGTACGGGTTGGTAGAGCTCGCGAGATCACAAGCGCCTCATCCGCTTGATCGATCGATCCCGTGATCCATCCAGCCCCCGTGTCGTGCCGTGCGTCGTCCCTACATACACGCACGGGAGGGAGGAGGAGCAACTCGTAGCGGATTGGCAGCTCGGAAATCACATGGC
This sequence comes from Oryza longistaminata, assembly GCA_009805545.1. Lineage (NCBI taxonomy): Eukaryota > Viridiplantae > Streptophyta > Magnoliopsida > Poales > Poaceae > Oryza > Oryza longistaminata. Next base: position 17,484,329 of record CM020178.1, read on the forward strand.
CCGCCACGAGAAGACGCAACCAAAACTTCTCAAACGGTTGAGAAGCGATTGAATGAAGGGATCGGAATCTTAGCATTCATGAATCAACAGTGCCTACGCCCGGCCGGCGAATCCAATGCTTTTTCCCCCCCCACACTTTGATCATCTCCTATCTTTCCAAAAAACCATCTCCACCTCGCCTCCAAAAACCAAGCATTTAAACACTGAAAATAATTAACAGAAGGCCCCAAGTAGCTACTGCGGATGCCCAGATAACACTACGTGTGTACATATAGTCTCACTATATGCTCTAGCAGCTTACAACAAGGAAGAGTTACTAGTTAATTATAGTAAGAATTTAAAGCAAACCAGAAAAATATCGTTCATTGCACATACGTACTGTAACGTGTTGTAAATTAATACACAACCAAATGTGTGGCAAGAATAAACAAGAATCGTCGGACTACATCTTGAGATCGATCGGCCGAAAATCCAGGCATTTTCTCATCTGATCTGATCTAAAACGTCCCGGCGGCTGCGACGGCGAGGACCACCGCGGCGAGGGCGGTGAAGCGGCCGGGAGCATGGTTACTCGACTTGGACGGCGAGGCCGACGGCGATTTCTCTGCAGAATTGCATCGCCAGAAGCAGAGTTAGGGTGTATTTAGTACACGTCAAAATTCGAAGCTTAATTGAAATTGAAACGATGTGGCAGAAAAGTTAGAAGTTTATATGTGTAGGAAAATTTTGATGTGATGGAAAAGTTGGAAGTTTGAAGAAAAAGTTAGGAACTAAAATGTGTGACTAGTGAAAGGCTGTCTCGTCAGGAGTCAGGACCCCTAGCACTGTAGTACGTACTATAGCCTACAATGACACTGCTCAACTACAGAACTTCCGTAAGCAAAATCAGCTGAGAAATCATGAGCACTAATGGATACTTAGTGGAACTATTCATACTGTACTGTACCGTGCTACCAAGGGCAGAAGGATCTAGATATATATGCAGCTAAAATAAGTTAAGAACATGCCAATTTTCTCTCCATTTATTGTTTGTTATAGCACAATTAATTATCATGAGCTGTTTAGCATTTTCGTGAGCCTCAGAATATACATATATGATATGAAACTGAACCAAGAAAGCATATGAGCAGTAGTACTTACCAGGCATTTGTGGTTCAGTAGATGGCCCGAGTCCTGCCATCGGCGATGCAGAAGGCGCCATAGGCACAGGTACTCCAAGAACTGCATTTTGTGTGTAACCGAAAGTTAATTTTATACGGTCTTTAAAACAGTAAAATTCGATGAATGGAATGGTAAGATATACTGTTGGGGTTAGGGAAATGATATTTGGAGCTTTGGACAGGGTAATAAACCATTAGGGTGATCACATTTCCACTAGCTAAGCTACCTAGGCCGAGTTTAGTTCGAATTTTTTTTCTTTAAACTTCCAACTTTTCTATCACATCAAAACTTTCTTACACACATAAACTTCTAACTTTTCTATCACATCGTTCCAATTTCAATCAAACTTCCAATTTTAGCGTGAACTAAACACACCGCTAGCTAGCTACAGACTGATGTGAGCAAAGAACAGATGCAGTTTAAGTTGTTCTCCTTTCTAACTTTTGGTGTTGTGTCACGCACATTGCTAGTATTAATACTAATTATTTTTTCTGTGTTCTCGTTCAGCTGTAATTACTTCACTTAATACAAAGATGCGCAAGTATTTTGAGTATTCCCAAAAAATAAACATCACTAGTACTACTAATACGCAAGTAAACGTTCTACTATTCGTCAAAATCCACGGTTTGCAACTACGCTAGGCAGAATTAAACCCTTGCAAGCGAACTAAAAAAGGGAGGAGCAAAAGAGAGGCGATGGAGTAAGTATTGTGCGTACGCGCGCATGCGGTGACCGGCGGCGCGGCGAGGCCGCAGATGCTACCATCACTAGCTTCTTTTGTGATTCTGAAGAGAAAACTGAAGGACTGTTCATATGTCAAATCATTAAAACTTGAAAGTACCTTCTCAGGTTGTATATCAAACCTGTAGGTATCTACTATTGTTGGTTCATCACTCCAGGTTTAAAGTGGGTTCAGTTGTTCAGAAACTAAAACCAGTTGTACTGAGAATCAGGACTGAATTCATTTAGTTCAATTTCTGCTAAGATATCTCTCTTCTGGCTTAATGGCTTGAAATCTAAAAACAAAAAAGCTGTCATATATATCTTGAATCACACTGAAGCGTGAGGACTGATTGCTATATTCGTAATTTCATCTTGCAGGTTCATCACGAAGCATGAACTCTCCAAAAATATCGTAATAACCTGCAGAAGTCAGACAGTTTCGTTTTTGAGTTATTAGCACTCAGGAGTCAAGATGTACTCTTTGGCCCTGTTTGGATGAGTGGTAGACAAATCCAACTCCCAACAGGCTCTTGGAGTGCCTGTTATACATACGTCTTGGAAGGAAGGTGTGATTAAATTTGTGCAGCAAATTTAGTTATTCTTTCCAACGAAATGGTTGGATACATATTCGACGAGTTGCTTACCAGTTTACTACCCAAATACTCCTAACCTAGACTCCTTGTTGGTAGGGCAAAAATGCAGAGTGTTTTTTTTCCCTTTGCAAAGGTTACTGAGTACTGACCCTGATGTAGGCCTGCTTTGGTAGTTTGAGGTTATTTACATGGAAGAAAAAAAAAAGTACTGATGAACGTAATGTTCACAACGGTTCTTCTCCTTTGTGTTGATTCGATCAGGTGCAGCTTTCATGAAATCATGCTTGAAAGACTTTTGATCATATGAGCCAGTTGAGTACCCGCATGTAGATCTGCATGACGGGATGAAAATGGTGGTGAAAATTTCCGACGGACTGAGCATTGTTACCATTTTCAATTTTAGCTATATATAAAATATTGATTTTTTATTTTTAATTTGTCATTGTCCTGTTGTCGCTAAATCGTTAATTTGATGAATAGAAGAATCAAGAAATTCTGACAGGCCGATCAAGAATTGTTTCCACAGAAATTATATCGTTTTCGACTTCCTAATATATAACAACCTAGGATAAAATACGATTAGATTCATCATAAACCTATAAATCTAATGTTCAGATTTATAATTCTAGGATGAAATTAATTTTATCCTAGGTTGCTGTGTATATTGAAATTGAGGGAGTGGTAGTTCGTACGGTCCAGGGTGTGTCCTGCCGGTGTGCGGCCTCTGCAGCACGGACTGCGTCGAACGAACGGGTGCACACGAACAGTTGCACGAAGCCGAGGCGCCAACGGGCCGTGGCATGTGCTGGGCGGACACGATCGAGCAGAAGCTGGCAGCGACACATGTGCCAGCAGCGAACGAGCGCATCGCGACGTACGGTCGGCGGCGTCGACATGTTTTGGATCCCGGAACACATGATGGCATGGCACGATGGCTAGCGACGGGCGTACGGGTTGGTAGAGCTCGCGAGATCACAAGCGCCTCATCCGCTTGATCGATCGATCCCGTGATCCATACAGCCCCCGTGTCGTACGTCGTCCCTACATACACGCACGGGAGGGAGGAGGAGCAACTCGTAGCGGATGGCAGCTCGGAAATCACATGGCCCGCCACGAGAAGACGCAACCAAAACTTCTCAAACAGTAGAAGCGATTGAATGAAGGGATCGGAATCTTAGCATTCATGAATCAACAGTGCCTACGCCCGGCCGGCGAATCCAATGCTTTTTCCCCCCCACACTTTGATCATCTCCTATCTTTCCAAAAAACCATCTCCACCTCGCCTCCAAAAACCAAGCATTTAAACACTGAAAATAATTAACAGAAGGCCCCAAGTAGCTACTGCGGATGCCCAGATAACACTACGTGTGTACATATAGTCTCACCATATGCTCTAGCAGCTTACAACAAGGAAGAGTTACTAGTTAATTATAGTAAGAATTTAAAGCAAACCAGAAAAATATCGTTCATTGCACATACGTACTGTAACGTGTTGTAAATTAATACACAACCAAATGTGTGGCAAGAATAAACAAGAATCGTCGGACTACATCTTGAGATCGATCGGCCGAAAATCCAGGCATTTTCTCATCTGATCTGATCTAAAACGTCCCGGCGGCTGCGACGGCGAGGACCACCGCGGCGAGGGCGGTGAAGCGGCCGGGAGCATGGTTACTCGACTTGGACGGCGAGGCCGACGGCGATTTCTCTGCAGAATTGCATCGCCAGAAGCAGAGTTAGGGTGTATTTAGTACACGTCAAAATTCGAAGCTTAATTGAAATTGAAACGATGTGGCAGAAAAGTTAGAAGTTTATATGTGTAGGAAAATTTTGATGTGATGGAAAAGTTGGAAGTTTGAAGAAAAAGTTAGGAACTAAAATGTGTGACTAGTGAAAGGCTGTCTCGTCAGGAGTCAGGACCCCTAGCACTGTAGTACGTACTATAGCCTACAATGACACTGCTCAACTACAGAACTTCCGTAAGCAAAATCAGCTGAGAAATCATGAGCACTAATGGATACTTAGTGGAACTATTCATACTGTACTGTACCGTGCTACCAAGGGCAGAAGGATCTAGATATATATGCAGCTAAAATAAGTTAAGAACATGCCAATTTTCTCTCCATTTATTGTTTGTTATAGCACAATTAATTATCATGAGCTGTTTAGCATTTTCGTGAGCCTCAGAATATACATATATGATATGAAACTGAACCAAGAAAGCATATGAGCAGTAGTACTTACCAGGCATTTGTGGTTCAGTAGATGGCCCGAGTCCTGCCATCGGCGATGCAGAAGGCGCCATAGGCACAGGTACTCCAAGAACTGCATTTTGTGTGTAACCGAAAGTTAATTTTATACGGTCTTTAAAACAGTAAAATTCGATGAATGGAATGGTAAGATATACTGTTGGGGTTAGGGAAATGATATTTGGAGCTTTGGACAGGGTAATAAACCATTAGGGTGATCACATTTCCACTAGCTAAGCTACCTAGCAAGTAAACCTTCTACTATTCGTCAAAATCCACGGTTTGCAACTATGCTGGGCAGAATTAAACCCTTGCAAGTGAGAACTAAAAAAGGGAGGAGCAAAAGAGAGGCGATGGAGTAAGTATTGTGCGTACGCGCGCATGCGGTGACCGGCGGCGCGGCGAGGCCGCAGATGCCTGGGAGCGACATGGCGCGCTTGTAGTCGACGCTGATGTCGTACGAGCTGGCGCCGCCGGCGAGCAGCTGGCAGAGGCAGACGGGCTTGGACTCGAGCAGCCCCGCCAGCTCCGGGCAGCACGGCTCGTCGGGCTTCCGCGCCGTGCTCCCGTTCATCACGTACGTCAGGCAGTCCGACATGTTGAGCACCGCGTCCATGCACGCCGGGCTGATCCCGCCGGCCGGCCGGGCCGGCGCCCGCGCGGCGACATCTGCGCCGTCGCCATCCCATCGCCACCGCCACGGCCACCGCCACCGCCGCCACCGCCGTGTGCAGCCGCACCGTCAATGCATTGCCTCTCCCTACTGATCTCTCGCTGCAGTCAGGACAGGAGAGAAGGCAAGCAAAAGGCTCAAATGCAGATGGTTTTTGCGGTGTGCGCGGGTACACAGGAGTCGCCTGCTTATATATACAGCGGGATGAGACGAGCACGACTGCGATTTTGTACGCGCCCGGTTAGAATTCTCATGCTACATTTCTACTACTATACGGAATCAGTTCCATTTCTGTAGATACAGAAAAAATTCTAGCGTACGTACGTTCTCCCGAGTGGCCCGCAGTGGCACAAATCTAGCTGTAGTGCTGTGATGTCTTTCAGGCTTCATCAAACTTGCTACTACTACTGTTGTTAGTACATTATACATTTATACTGAACCAATAGCAAGTGAAAGAAGAAAGCTCCCAACACACAGAAATCAGAGATCCCACTCTTCAAAGACGTCACTGGTCACTGTGGTCAAATCCAACGGTGAATTTTAATCGAAATCCACCCGGCTGGGTCCAGTACCGCCTGTCCTGCCGATCGACCCAGACCTGTCTGACTGGCTGTCTCGCCGACGGCTCGTCTCCGTATCACGCTCATTCACTCGCTGGATCGCCGATTATTAGCTAGGATCACACCGGCTACTCCTCCTACTCCTGGCCGCTCTTCAATGCGGCCGAGCCGTGGCACAGTAGTAGTAACTGATCCCCTCCACCACGCTAGCCGCATGCAGCATATCGCGGAGGAGGGAGGGAGAAGAACCCGACCGGGGCAAAACCGCAGCTTGAATGCGTGCATGGGCGATTGGTTGCGAGGCCAGAGAAGAGTGGAGCCGAGCGGATAGATGGTCGCGCTGCTGCATGTGTGCGCGCGCGTCTACTTTGAATGCGGCATCAATGCGGGGCGGCAAGGCGCCACAGTCTGGCCGCGAGTGGGGACTGGGGACTGGGGAAGAACTGGGTACAGCGCCTTCGCGGGGGCCTTTAATTCTGCTCGAAATTCAGTTGGAGGGAGATCGGAGGGGAATCTGGGCAGCTCTTGTTTGGGGAGAAAGTTTTAGCTTCCTTAAACATCAATAGCTAACATAATCTCTTTTTTTTTAGAGTGGAAACTGAGATGACACAAAGGGGCAAGAAGTTAAAAATAAAGAGAGAGACCTAAGACAAGCAAAACTGTTCCTTAATAGCTACAAATAGAAAATGAATTAGAGTCGGAAGCTAGAAAGCTAACATTTTTAGCTTCTCAATCTCAAGCTTTCCCAAACAAACAAAAAGGCTGGGTCTGTCTTCTCGCCTCCGCTGGCAGCATTGATGGGCCGTCATTGGAAGGTGAAGGCTATTGAAGGTGTGGTAGACTGGGTAGTGGCAGAAGTGAGCCTAGAACTGATGAAGGTTGCATGCATGGCATGCTGCCGTGACCGTGAGGAAGAGATGGCTCGCCGTGCAGTGCAGGAGGTAGCTAGCTGGACTTGTGCTGTGTTGGGAGGCCATATGTTGATGTGCATCACTCAGTTGAGTGGAGTTCAGTTTCAGAGCAGACGGGAGAAAGATTGTATTGCTGCCGTTTTTCCGGTAAAGAGAAGGACTGTCACGCTTATGTTGGAGGTTGCCTGGGTACCATTCTCCATTGGTGCCTGACCCTTTTACTCTGGGGTTTCAGCCTGAAATAACACGGCTCCTGAACAAACACGTGGCCACTCTAAGGAGCACATGTGCTTTCTCCAAACAGCAAACACATAATAGCAAATGCAACTGATCACAAAATTTCAAAGGCAGCTACATGAATATCATTTGTGAACGCCCTATACACCAAAAACACAGTTGGCCTGTGCCCTGCTGGATACTTGCACCTCTGACTTCAGGTGCTTTACATTTTGGTTGTGTATACCTTTGGGTGTAGACGTCTGGAGTCGTTTACTTCCATCATGTTTAAAAAAACGGCGTATTACATCTGCCCTGCATCGACGTCCTCGTTCTCATCCTTGTCGCTGCTCTCAGCACTGGCATTGCCATCATCATCATCATCACATCTTCATCAATCGTTGTTGTCATCGAGGCCTGATTCTCCATCAATTGAGCTCGAGTCTTTCTGATCACCATTTTCCTTCAAATCAAGGTTGCTGTCCTTTGCCGTCTCGCTGTTCATCAAGTCATCTAGGTCTTCTTCAGCAATGTTGCTTTCAAGTTCGATCTGGTTTACTTTAACACTAGGAAACTCCAAAGGCTTATCAGGATAATCACTGAAGAAATTGTTAAGGACCATGAATTTGAACGTGTGGAGAAGCCTATGCCTGTCCCTCTTCACATCCGAACTAAGAAGCTTCTGCAAGAGGGTTGGCTCCCTGCTCTTGAGCACTGCCCCATCATCACAATGAGTTTGGTTCCGTACCTTGGGTCTCTTAGACTGAAAATCATTGCGGTCATACCTTGATCTTTTGTTATCAGCACGGTTTCCAAAACGACAATCCCTGCGTTGTGTTTTCCAGTTACTTCTCCTACCATTGCCTTGATCCTCATGTTCAGATAGATAGCCAGGTGGTAGTTCAGGGAGTTCAAAACCCAATTCTTTCTGTTTTGCTAATACTTCCTTGAGTTCCTAAAATACACAAGGGAATGAACAATCATACGTAAGAGCATGAGCAACTTACATTTGCCAACATAAATAATTCATCACCAAAAGTTCACAATCAGAATACTGTGGCAAAAGCTTCTATTTAGTTTGTTAAAAAAAATGTACTTACAGAACCATTCAAAGCTAGATCAACCCCCTTTCCCTTTGAACCTAAAGAAGATGCATGATGAATCATAGCAATAGATTGCTTTACCTGACGGCGCATTTGGGCCTCTTCGTCCTTCTTCTCACCATCTGGTCGACTCTCGGACAACTTCTGCATTAAGTGGTCAGTTGATGACGCTTCTCTGATGCGGACATAAAGTTACTGAGGCCTAATAAAAAGAGGTATTCAAAGACAAACATTGACCTTATTTATGTTGACACTTGTAGGATAGTTCTTCTTGCGTGCTTCAAGCCACTGTTTAACTTCATTTGCATCATAAATTATACGAGGCCGCCTGCAGGAACAAACTCAATTGACACTAAAAACATCACTACTCCATGAATATTTTTAAAAAAATCAAGACAAGAACCAGAAAACCACAACTAACAGGTAATAAAGAACCATAAAGTTTAGGACATTCTGTACAACCCTGTAATTTAGTAAATGGGTTTCCTCCCTAGATTTACACACTGAATTAACTCTTTTTTTTTCTGGAAACCATCGACATGGTTTAGAAATGTAGAACAGCAGCTCGTTAGATGGAACAGAAATATAAGCGTACTAGTTGAGCAATGCATTGTTGACACGCAATAATTAGCGGTCAGCGCTACGAGTGGGAGAAGCAATAACTAAATAATCATTATTACAGATAAACCAGAATTGTGACCATCTAAGGCACATAAAAAGATTACCAATTACAATAATATTTTTAATTAAAAAAACTAGTGTCCAGTATACATACTTCCGGTGTCCTCCAGATGCTGGACTGTCATTGCGGCGTTGTCCTGATGCTGGACTTGGACTGTCACTGCTTCTGAAGTTGGATTTTGCATCTCTCCAGTTGTTGTTTCCTGACAAGCGATACATCAATTCAGCAGGTAGCTGGAAATACTGATAATCTTGTAGGTATAATGTATTAAAGGCATTCATTATCCTGCATGCAGCTAACATGATCAAAACATGTGCACCATTTAATAATGCAGAGTTATGAAACCATTTCAGCAAATAAAAACAAGATAAGTAAAACATGAAATGCTGCATGCTCACTTGACAACAGTAAGGAGTATGCTTCCCCAAAAGCAAAAGGTGATGATACAATGTATTGCCTATATGCTTAACCATATGGCATATATACAATATTCACTACCTCCTCCACGACCTTGATTGAAAGACCTTCCCCTTCCCCTTCCCCTTCCCCTTCCACCAGATGGTCCAAATTGCCTGCTATCCCTGCAATCTCTTCCAGAGTTGAATCGGGCTTTCTGATCTGCTGTATTTTTCCTCTCACCATTTTCAGAGGTAAAATGAGGGATGCCATCTGGCTTGATCTTAGTGTGGTTTACCTGTTGCAGAGAAACAGAAATTGGAATACAATGCTAAGCCAAACCTGAATAGGCACAATAACGAAACACAATTGCAATAAACAATGAGGTGCAAAACCATGTCTATCCATGAGATTTTAGTGATGATATGGCCATTATCTAATCAGTTCCTAATAGCTCAGTCATAGTATTCCGAAAGGACCTAGTAGGTAACATTTCACGCACATCAATATGAAAAAATATAAAGAAGCACGAGCAAAACTTGCAGATATAGTACAAAAAGGTTCAACGAACATTGCAGAAAAGAACGGAAGGTCATTTGGAATCGAGCCCAGATGTGCTCATCATAGATCAGGTCAGGCAATTGTTGGAAACAGAGAGCATGATAAGTAAATTCAGTAATATCTTTCATGCTGAACATACACTATCCAGATGTAGTCAAGAGTCGTTTGCGTACTAAAAGTCTGAGAGACCGAGACATCATACTTCTGACCACATAATACGGGTTGATTTTAACTGGTCTTACTAATACCCATGAACCCATCAGCAAGATACATATATACTGGTAAAATATGCAATTATGGATATTTCCTCAATATAAGAATTGCACAGTCCCTAATGATCGCATAGGCTAAAAAAAATACTTCTCGTTCATAGACAATCTATCGATTTCAATGCACAGCAGCAAAATAATTCCTCACCTCACCGCCCTTCCCAGCACTGCTATTCCGATCGTTCCCCCCACCATTCAGCATGGGTCTCGGCGCACCAGCTCCGGTACCACGGCTGCCGCCGCCGCCACCGCTGTTGTAACCATTACCAGGGGCGCCCATCATCGGGCGGGGAGTACGGGGGCCGGCCACGCCCACGCCCACGCCACCAGGTCGAAACGCCCCGCCGCCGTTGAACCCGGCGTGCTGGACAGGGAAGGCCCCGAACTGGCTGGGGTTCGGCGGGAAGCCTCCCCCGGGGAAGAAGGGGGCCTGCGGCTGCGGCTGCGGCTGCGGCTGCGGCTGGTGATGGTGCTGCTGGAGCGCGGCGGCGGCGAGGAAGCCGAGGCTCTGGAGCTGCTGCGCCTGGCCGAAGAGCTGCATCGCGAGGAAAGGGTTGGCCGCCGCGGGCGGCCATGGGGTTGGCGGCGGCGAGGTTGGGGACGGGGGGAGGGTTGAAGCCCGGGTGCATGGGGAGGGGGGCGGGGCGGGGTCGCCGGGGCGCGGGCGGTGGGGTTGGCCGGCGTTGGGGCGGGAGGGTGGAAGGGGCGCATGGTGGCGCGGCGTCGGGAGGGGTTGGGAGAGGAGGCGGGGTGGGGATTTTAGGTAGGGTTTTAGGACAACCCCAACCAGGGCAGGGTAGGACTTAGGAGACGAGCTTTCTTTGCTGGCTTCCTCTGCTCATACGGTCTGGTGGTTCAGCTTCAGGCACGCTTTCATCACCGATTTTTCTCTTTTTTTCATGAATATATATTTTCCCTTGTTTTACTGCGAGTACACATTTTTTTGTGTGTGAAGTTTGTTTCCCTTATCTACTTTTTTTTTTTAAAAAAAGTTGTCTCCATTCACTACTGCACACATTTTGGATTGGATACGAAATTACATGGTCAAATATAGAGAGCTTGCAGATAGTTTTTCAAAGATGAAGTCGTCTATGGACTCAGAGCAAAACATGTGATCGATACCTCCAATTTCGTTCATTTGCTTTCTTACGCTGGCATAGATGCTATTGATTTTATTTTATTTATTTGCTATCAATCTACTTAATTTTATTTTGTTTCATTTTCTTAAACTCGTGTAAAGATTATCTCTTATATATTTTTAGATCATAGAATTTATTCCGGTCATTGCTTCAAAGAAGCTATGACCAATTATTATAGAGAATTTATTCCGGTCATTGCAAGTGCCAACGAGAGGACACTATCCCGAAATGCAGATCCCCGTTCCCATGAACGCAGAAAAGATTTGCTCCTGCGGACCTGGAAACCAGGAATCATGTGCAGCAAGTGCAATGAAATGATTGTGAATCGCAAACGGAACCCAGTTCCAACGTACAAATCACGTCAGTTTTTCTTCCTGGACATAACATCTCACAACAAATTAGCCAACTGATGAACAATTACAAGTTTCAGTTATATATAAACAGTTTCAACGTAGTACCAAGAAAAGCAATATACTACTACTTCTCAATAAATAACACCTCGCAACAATCCGTCCATTCGGTGAACCAACACATTTTCACAAGTTCATGCTGAAGAACCAAAGAATGCAAATGATCTAGTCATTTGATGGGTATGCGTCTACGACCTTTTTTAATGACAATTGGGTTTAACAAGGACAGACCCCAATAAGGTCAAATGACAACCAGGTGAGAACAAACCTGCAGGTTTCACCAGGGTCCCAGACAGGGTAACAGCAATGAAAAAGGGCAGCTTGCTTCAGGCAAAAAAGAACTCCAGCCCGCCTGTTTGGTATTCTGAACACTCCTTTCTCATATACAGGAAACCAGAGAGTATGAAATCCGAGATATATATATTCACTTCAATGTGCAGATTTGACACAAATATACTTCGATGCGTGTGGTACACCCGACTACCCCATGGCCCATTTAGGTTCCACACAGTTGCAAACTGCTTCGCTTATCTGTCCACCACTATCAGCATTCATTCGAATGGATTTCTGGGCGGAAAAGACCCTTGTGCGGAGTTCCTGTTACAGGAGGTCATTTAGAAACTAAGCCCTAATGCTAACTACAATAACTTGTTAGAAAGGAGCTTACAGCATGAGGGAGTCTTGTACTTGTGTTGCCATGTATGATAACCCTCCTGAAACAACAACAGAATCCGATATTGTATTAGCATCAAGAGTAGAGTATGCTTGTGTTCTTGTGCATGAGGATCATGGAGATATAAAGGATCAGATACCCTGTGGCCCAGAGGAAATATAATGCATGTTAGAATTATGAGGAATCCATGACTCAGTCAAGTTGGAATAATCTGTATTGACATGGGGATTTGGCAATGTTTCTTGCAGCGAGGTCAGATCCATGAACTGAAAAGGACAGAAAAAAATAGTGAATAAAGAAACAACAAAAGAAAAATAGAAGTTTGCAGCATGGAACCAACTAAGCTATTGTTAACATGTCTAAAAACAAAGATCTCAAATAAATGTCTCTAGAGTATTCGATAATTGGTCCTAGTTGTTTAATCCAAATGTCTTAAAATATGATTATATGCATTAAAAAAAAGCTAGAATCCATATTATAATTATCATGACCACAAACCACATCATAGTATAATTTATACACACCATGTTACTGGCTTCAACATCAGACTCAAATGCCATGTCAAATGGATTTGTTGATTTTGCAGGCTGAGATGGCATGATGTCCTGAAACAAAATTCAAAAGAACAGTTAAAAAGCAAAACAAACCATTTAGAAAACTGACATAATAAGGCTCCAGGTAGCGCCCCACGACAGGCACCATCATTTGTGCCCAAAGTCCCAAACCAATAGATTGTAGAAAAAAGTGAAAGTGCTCACTGTAGGTGAATACAGACTATAACAAGATTAACAAGCAAAATAACTAAAAGGCTTACATGCAAAATTACAAGACCATTCCATCTGTGTGCATTAATAATCTCAGCAATACATACAGATAAAAAAAACATCCAGTCTAGCATCATCTTTCTAACAGGTTCCAAATTTCATAAATTGTCCATTCAGCGATGAGCCAACAATATCATGGTAAACTAGATACCAGGAATAAAAAGGATAAAACTATGTGTCATAAGTTGGGAAGTAACAGAAAAAATGTATATGCTTGTTCTCAATCAAAATCAAACTGTTGTAGAACAAATCAGGAAAGCTTGCAGAGCAAAGAACCTTGAATCATTGATAAAACATACCAGTTGCTGTCGAAGTGGTCCATGAAATGATGGCCCAGCCATGTCACCAGGAGAGACATTGAAACCAGGGGTTAGTCTTTCAGGTTCACTGCTAGGCAAATCCTGTAAAATGATTCAATATGACAAATCTAGCCTTTATATAATCTCAGTTATTAAATCAAACATGCTCACCTGTGGACCTCTGGCTTCAGCATGTGGAACACTAGGCACATTGAAGTGATTAGGTGCTACTTGAGAGATAGTGTTAAATGTGAATGAGTCGTTGGGTGTGTTCCCAGTAGATGCACCAAAGGCATTCCAAGGCTGGAAAATAATCAAGGAGAAATAGTCCATAGTAAACATTTGCAAGCAGAGCAAATCTCTAACAGGTCATATTCCAACTGGTGAAATACCTGTGAGGTTTCTTTGGAGACAGGGGTCTTCACCTCTTCAGCGTTTAAACTCCACTGATCCATCATAAGCGGGTAACTTTGTGGAATCAAAGCATTTGGTGGCGAAGTTGGCAACATTGACTGATTAATTCCTTTAGCAAGACTCTCACTTGGAGGGAATGCAGCTATTGCGGTGGCTACCTGAGCTTGCACGTTTGAAATGGAAGTCAGAGATACGTGTTGAGGTGTATCGAGGAAGAAAGCCCATCCTTCGTCAGCAACCAATGGGGCTGCCTGTTGACTTTGCTGAACACTAGTCGTAGGTGGCAGTTGTTGGTCAAAGCCAGCAAATAAATCTATTGATGGAGGGGTAGAGGAAATTGAAGGTTCCTGCAAAGGCGACAGACTCAAGAGATCTTGATGGACAGGATGAGATGAAGAGGGTGCTTCGGCTTGAACAGGTGGTGAAGATGCCACAGCTTTCTGAACCACAACGTCATGCAGAGTTTCTTTAGGAACAGAATGGCTGCCTACATCAACTGCTCTATGGGAAACTGATGGAGTCTGTTGGTTAAAACCAGCAAAAAGATCTATTGGTGCTGCAGAATTGACCGGATGTTGCATTGACTGATCAAAGAAGTCTTGATTTGTGGAAGTCGTTGGCTGTGTTGAAACCGGCGGCTTTGCTACAGAGACCATGTGAACCCTTCCATGTTGCACAGATTCCCTGGTGGGAGCAGTTTGGCTGACTGAAGAGTTTATATTGCTCTGTGAGGCATACAATTGTGCTGAATGAGCCATGGGGGGCGCAACAGACTGACGATTTACAGCAGAGTTCACTGGCTTTTCTGTAGGTGCATCAGGTAAGGCACCTGAATCAACTGACTTATTAGATGCTGAGCTACCATCAAATGATCCAAAACTTCCTGAAGAACCTGTTCTCTGCAGATAGAAAGAAGGTATATTTATTTCAAACCACTCTACCTCAGAAGTTGGTTTTAAGTCAATGAACATTAGCTGGAAACATATAACATGAATGGGGAGAACATTAACCTGTGATCGTCGGACTCCATTAAAATCAATTTGAGAAGTTGCATTCGGATGCCGATGGGATGGAGGATTTTCAGAAGACACATTCCTTGAATGGTGGATAGAAGGACTGCTGTACCCTGTATCCTGAGAGCTAGGAGAAAGCACATCATTTCTAATGTCACCAGTGCTTGAGGCCGAAAAATCAGAAAACCTTGACCCAGTACTCTCATTAGCAAATCGATCTTCATGCATCTGATCTCTCAAACGACCTGGACTGTATAAAAAACTGCCAAGCTTCCCATCAAAGAGTGCCCTATCTGAAGGCCTTCGCGCAAGTGTGTCCACTTGTTTACCATATCGTCTATCTTCATATTGAAAATCGTAAGGTGGGCTTTGGGAATACGAATGGTAGGAGCTAGGTCTTCTAGTATCATTTTCGCTGCTCTTTACACTCTATTGAAATATTTTGAAATCTATAGTCAGCAAATGAATGTGGAAAATAATGAAAAGGTTGCAGCATAAATAGTTTAAGGACAATAAAATATTTGGATATCAAATATCAGCAGCCATTGAGATTTATAAACTCATTACCTCACTATCATTGACTGGTTTGTCCGTGGACTTCCCACCAGCATACTTCTTGTCTACATAAACAGCTCTGATGAATTCCCTTATCCTGTCTGGATTGCTGAAACAAAACATAGCGGAATAATTATAAAGAAATGTACTAGAAGTTTCCACGGCACATGGGAATGAAAACAAACTCACCTATTGTCAGGCAACCTCATTCGTTGCCAATCCCAATCTTTTAGGTAGATATCACGTGCTCGCTGCACCCATGACCTCCATGTAAGCATATGACCAGGTCACTCTAAAGTCTAAAGAGGACAAAACAAAGTAATGCCCGGAATTACCTGGTTCCCTCCCTGTTCAAGAGACCGCACTTCTTGAGTAGTGAATTTAGCCATTGACACTGACTTGACACGATGGGTAAACTCCCGGCTGTTTTAACACATAAAAAAAAATATTACTACTCCTATCAAATACCAACAGTATAGCAACAATGTATGTTAGATTAATGCAGTGGTAAGACGTGAGTCAGTGGTCCAAATCCGATTAAGTACTTCTCTGCCAAATTCATTCACTTCTTTCTTTATTTTTGAAAATTATTTTTTAAACCAGTCAAACCCTAACAACACGTGTTTCAAGAATGAAAGACTGATTCATCACCACCTTTTTTCTCATAGCCGCAATAATAATGGAAACTAAGTAACGGGGTCCTCCCACAAAAACTATGGAATGGGTTAACATTATGATGGGCCAACCCATCCTAGGATAATCGAAATCCTTGAGCTAAACATGCCTCAGAGTCGCAAATAATGAAATAGAAAATTCCGTATATGGAGTGGCATTAGCTGAATAAACAACTGTGAATCTGTGATATTAGATTGTGAACTATTTGTAAGAAATGGACCATAAATAATGCTTTATATTTCCCCATGCCATACATTCTTAGCATCAGATACCACAACACACATCTTCTTGCAAGTATCATTGCTCAATAGATAAGTGAACACAAATTTTCTTGCATGAGCGAAAGCTGAATAGACCTTCATTAACTCTAAACTATAACGAAGAAGGAAATCAGCTGAGGACCAGAAATTGGCATGTACGACAAGATAAAAGGAACAAAATACTTACTGTATTCCACTGCATGACAAGCATATGAAGGTCCAGAAATTGGTACATACATATTGTGGCCCCTGCAATAAAACAATTATGTGCTTCAGTTAACATAATAAATACAATGACATCTGAGTTCACTTAGAAGTGCAACTAAAAGAAAACATGGTGCTGAACCGCTGGTCATATTTTGTGAACCGTTGCAAAAGTAGGGCACAAACAATTGTTAAACAATTTCAGAGGCACTTGGGAGTATTACCACACTGTTGCGGAGGCACTTGCTGACATGTAGAGTATTAAAAGTTCAGCGGCTCATATTTCAGCCAACTTAGCGACTAGATATCAAATACAAACAACTGTGCATAGAGTAATGAAATTCACGAGCCAGCAAAACTCAGGAGACAAGAACTACCTTCCCTATTGATTAACCAATCATATAACATATAAAACCAAACTGACCACAGCTAATAGCAACGGATTCAGTATTCTCAGATGTCATCCCTGTATCAGAAACGAACGAGCCGCCCTATCATCATCCAACCAACATTGAAGCTTAAACATACGGACGAACCAAAAGTTCACACCAGAGACAAATGGATTTCATAAATCTGCGCTAACTGCAGAACACTACAACCCAGCAGACCAATTCCACGCTCTCCCGTGCAACGATCCGGAAACAAAATGAACCACCAATCAAGCTTCTTAGTAACAAAACGCAAGCAGGAGGCGGGAGGAGATTATTACCACACTGTTGCAATTGATGCACTTGCGATTGGGCGGCAGCTTCATGAGCCCACGGATGATCTTCTCGTTCCTCTCCTCCTCCCTCCGGCTCCCCATCCCCCACCGTGAGAGATAAGAAATCAAAATCCCCCAAGGAAAAACAAACCCGAAAATTTCACCCACAAAATCGCAGCGAAAACTGAGAGCCTTCGCTGGCTCGCCCCCGAAATCGGTGAACCCTAGCTCGATTGGGGCCTCGCGGGGCTGCGATTCGGGCGCTGGTTGGGGGGATTGGAGGTTGGGTGGGCTAGGGTTTACTGGAGAGGAGGAGAAGGAGTGGGCAAAATGGGAATGGCTGCGGGCGGAGAGAGGAGGAATGGGAGAAGGAAAGGCGACGCGAAAAAAAAAAAGGCGTTTGGGATTAGTGGCTGCCTGGAAGCCGACGGGTCGGGTGTTTTTTTTTCTTCTTCTTTTTTTGGGGATTAACTTTGGAGTTTTTTAACGGCAAGCTTTTGGTTGTTGCTTTCCTCGTCGTCGGCGTCGGCGTCGAGTCGAGTTGGATGGAGTTGGACGCGTCGCGACGTGGATGGATGGTGGATTGATTTGCTGCGATTGAGTAACGGTCTAATGCCGCATTTTGCTCTGCCCTTTTCTTTCTTCTTACTGTACTCATTATTTTTTCTCAAGAATCTGCATCGTTGTGCATGTCGGATTGTCGGCTGTGGCTGTGTTGTAATCCCATGTTTCCAACCCCTCTCCTTGTTTTTCGCACGCACGCTTTTCAAACTATTAAACGGTGTGCTTTTAAAAAAAATTTATACGAAAGTTGCTTAAAAAATCATATTGATCCATTTTGAAATTTTTTTTTAGCAAATACTTAATAATCACGCGCTAATGGACCGCTCCGTTATCCGTGCGGGGAGTTTAGTTCCCAACCTCCCATATCCGACACAGCCTGTGAGCCTCTGTGACCGCACCTCTACGTTTATGAGAGCATGTGCAATGGGTACCTCCAGCTAGTAGCTTCGCTCACGGCGTCGCCGTTCTGTCCTGAGTCGTGCCCTGGAGGGAGGCGTGACCCCAACAGGGACACGCCCTCTGGATCCTCGAGTGCTCTTTCTTGAGGCACGGCTCGAGCGGTGCCCCATTCCTCACTTCCTTTCCCTATATTTTTCATTCTTGCCCCTCTCACCTCGGCATGGTGAGGCGGAGCAGACGACGGATGCAAGGTGGAACCAAGAGGTGTCGTGGCGGTCGGAGTTGGCAGCGGGCACGGTGGGGCAGAGCCGGAGGCGTTGCAGTGGTCGGAGCCGGAGGCGGGCGCGAGAGTCGCAGTGGTCGGAGCGGTGGCGGGCGCGGTGGGGCGGATCCGAAGGCATCGCGTTTTGGGCGGAGCCGGTGGTGCATCCGGCGGCAGGATGGTGGGGCGGTGGCCGGTAGGGTAGAGTCGACGGCGCCGTGGTGGGGCGGAGCTAGCAGCGTCGCAGTGGAATGGAAGGGGAGGCGGCGCGAGGCAAAGAGATCCGATCGCCAGCGTGGTGGACGGCAGCGGCGCGAGGCATTGAAGTCGGCGATGGCGACGGGTGGAGGGAGAGTGACGAGCGAGAGGTAGGTGAGAGAGAGAGATGGGCGGCGAAGAAAAAAAAAAGAGGGGAGAAGTGGACGATCAGTGGATGGACTGAGAAAATAGCTAGGGGTAGGAGAGGAAAAATATACGTGTGGCTTCATGGGCTAGGATACTATCGTTGTGGGCTAGAGTATCTCTACCTTGTTGCCTCATATTTGGTAGGGCTGGTTGGAGTACCCTCCATTGGGAGATGGGTGTACCTTAGCCCATATGACCCACATGAGGATACTGCTAGGAGTGGCTTACATGGTAAGTGCCCTAAATTTTAGAA
The DNA here is from genome assembly GCA_009805545.1 of Oryza longistaminata. NCBI lineage: Eukaryota > Viridiplantae > Streptophyta > Magnoliopsida > Poales > Poaceae > Oryza > Oryza longistaminata. Next base: position 17,503,478 of record CM020178.1, read on the forward strand.
AGCATTTTTTTTTCAAAGGAGGATTTACCAAAGCATTTAGTCACAGCTCTGAGCCTGGGTAAAATCAGTACTAGTAGTAAGCACGATCGGATTGCGCAAATCTCTTGAGTTTTTCACTGAAACTCGAAACGAAACCAGGTTTTGCTGCCGAACCCGAACGGCAGCCCGATCGGCGTCCGTGCCACTGCCCCCGACATAGACAACAGAAGGGCAGAATGAATGCTCGTCTGCCTCGGCGAGTCGGTGGTCACTCGTCAGTACGACGTGAACATGCGCTGGTAGTCCAACTTAGGTGCAATTGGGCGTGCCAGTTGCTGAGGACGTCTTATCGTCTTCCCCACTGGATCACACGGATCTCTCTGCACAAAAACACAATCCAGTTCGAACCACACCAACCAGCCCAGCCGCTACTTCTCTTCTTGTCTTGCCCATGGCCGCTGCTGCGCTGCTTCTTCTTCTTCTGCGCCCTGCTGTTCATCTCCGGGCAGCACGGCGTTCTTGGTGGCTACACGAGGAGTGATTTCCCTGCTGATTTCGTCTTTGGAGCCGCACCTCGGCGTACCAGGTAACGGCTATGATTCTACCTCAACTGAATTTTTGCTTTGCTCGGTTGGTTTTCTGCGAGCTTTGAGTATTTTTTCGCCGTGCCTTTTGCTGTGCATGCGCAGTACGAGGGCGCTGCTGCAGAGGATGGCAGGGGCGCTAGCATCTGGGACACGTTCACCCATGCAGGTCATGGGTTTTGCTCCCTGGAAGCTCAAGTGCTGAACACGGTCACACGCGCGGGCGTGGGACACTGTTGCTGTTCATCATCTTTTCATGGCTGCTTTATGCTCATACACAATCGAGCTAACCAGGATCACACACCCTCCTAAAAGCAAAGACTGAAAAACAGACTTCGATGAAAAAAAACCTCAAAATCAACTTCAAATTTAAATTTTGGCTGATACGTATAAACGAATAGTGGCACTAAAAGTGAATAGTGACGGTATTTTCATCTGTGCAATCAGGGAAAATGAAACAAAAGTACAGGCGATGTTGCCTCAGATGGATACCACAAATACAAGGTACACGATTTAATTTATTAGGTAGAATCTAGGATTGACTTCGGAAGATTGCCCTTTTATATTTTCCTTGTCTTGCTTACATGTGAATGAGTCTCGCCATTGTAGCAAAATCTTGTGTTTTTGCAATATTTTTCCTGAAGAAGGAACTAAACATAGGAACAAGGTTCCTCGAGTTCCACTTTGAATGTTTCACCTTTTCCTTCTTTCTGGTAGAACTTAAGTTGAGAACTTTGGCTTGTAACAATTTTGCTTGCCTGATTTTTTAGGGTGATGTCAAGCTCATGACTGAAACTGCCTAGAGGCATATAGGTTTTCCATCTCCTGGTCAAGGCTTATCCCAAGTACAGCCATTTCTACTCAAAATTTAATTCTTGTTAACAAAGAAGTAGTTCCTTGTTGCTTAGTTGTGATATGCAGATGGAAGGGGAGCTGTCAACCAACAGGGGCTCAAGTACTACAATAACATTATAGATGAGCTAACAAAACGAGGTAATTTTTGCAAATTCTTTTTCAAGTTACTTATATTACAGAGCATTACATGTTGTATTGATAAAACATAATTGTGTTTAAACAATATTAGCAAGTGCAAAAAAGAAAGAAGAAGAAAAAAGAGGTTGCTCGAGCAAACCCTGCACTAGGACGAACTTCGTTTCCTTGACAGTTTTATGGATGGATTCAATCAGCCGCACTCCTTCCTTTTGAAAAGTGACGCTTTGCGTCTTCAATTCGGCATTAAATTGTGAAACGTTGCCCCTGCCATAATGTGATGTGTTTTCACTTTCCAATGCCAATAAAAAGTAGCCCGTCCAATGGTATTTAACATCCAGAAAACATCCAAATAAAATGCTTCCAAGCAGAAATATCACAAGTACTGCGCGACCTGGGCCGGTGCTCCAGCTTGCTTGGAGAACACTAACTTACTGAAAGATTCG
>CM020178.1:17505501-17530014 GCA_009805545.1 Oryza longistaminata
AAAACTTTCAACCCAGATTTGAAAACTTTCAACCCAGATTTAAAACTTTCAACCCATATTTGAAAACTTTCAACTCAAATCTAAAACTTTTCTCCCAGATTTGAAAACTTTCAACCCAAATTTGAAAATTTTCAACCCATATATAAAAACTTTCAACCCATATTTAAAAACTTTCAACCCAAATTTGAAAACTTTCAACCCATATTTGAAAACTTTCAATCCAGATTTAAAACTTTCGACCCATATTTGAAAACTTTCAACCCAGATTTGAAAACTTTCAACCCAGATTTAAAACTTTCAACCCATATTTGAAAACTTTCAACTCAAATCTAAAACTTTTCTCCCAGATTTGAAAACTTTCAACCCAAATTTGAAAATTTTCAACCCATATATAAAAACTTTCAACCCATATTTAAAAACTTTCAACCCAAATTTGAAAACTTTCAACCCATATTTGAAAACTTTCAATCCAGATTTAAAACTTTCGACCCATATTTGAAAACTTTCAACCCATATTTGAAAACTTTCAATCCAGATTTAAAACTTTCGACCCATATTTGAAAACTTTCAACCCATATTTGAAAACTTTCAATCCAGATTTAAAACTTTCGACCCATATTTGAAAACTTTCAACCCAGATTTGAAAACTTTCAAGTCAAGATTTAAAATCTTTCAAACCAAAATTTAAAACTTTCAATTTACATATTTGTAAAGAGGTGATTAAAAAAAAGGAAAGAAACGGCAAAAAAAAAAAAGAACGCACACGTCAAAATCAGGAAAAAAAATACTAACAGAAAAAAGAAAGGAAAAGAACGAAAGAAAAGGGCGCGGAGGCCCACTGACGCGCTGTAGCTGGCGCGTACGCGCGCAGCAGCAGCCCCCGCTGCCTGCCTGGCTATCGCTGGCTCATATGAAAAGAGAGAAAATGATATAGAGTTTTCAACCACAGGGTAAACACTAAGAATCGGCAGTTCATGCTTACACAAGATGAAATTGTCGTACAAACTACAGCTTCCCTGTTTTTTTTTTCTTAGCACGTTTCCAAACTACTGGACAGTGTATTGTTTTTTAAAAAAATTCTATATAAGATTTTGTTTAAAAAGTCAAATAAATCGTTTTTTTAAATTTATAATAGTTAATACTTAATTAATCATGTGATAACGAGGTTTCTTGTTTTGCGTGCCATAAAAATCCATCTCCAAAACTGGAGATCGAACGGGGCCTAAGGCACTAAGCAAGTATGCTATCAATACGATTTTTAGTGAGGTCAGATATTTGCCTCTAGTGTGAGCTTTTCAAAGGGCCGCATTTGTGAGAGTGTGTGTGTTTTAAGTGCAATCCTAAAAAAAGTTGAAAGGATTTCTTTTATTATTCCTCTTATTTTTCTTATTTTCTTCCTATTATTCCTCTTATCTAAATTTCTCAAAGTGTTTTGCAACTTTCTTTCATGTAGACTCTGCAAAAGGGGATTGTTGGTATAAACGTTCTTTCCTTGTGGAGTTATCCATTAACAGACTCCACTGCGGATCTGCAAGCAGCTCAAAGATACAAGGATTTCACGTACGGATGGTATGATCAATGTTGTAACTCTTTATCTTCACACTGAAACTAGCGGACTGCACAATTTTACACGAAGCTAGATTTCTCTTTTTTCCCAAGTTAACGTAGCAATTTCTAGAAATGAACCTAGTGGTTCCTTTTAGCTCCCTCTTTGTAATGGATACTCCCTCCACCCGTTTGAGCTTATAAGATGTTTTTACTTTGGTCAAAGTCAAATTGTTTCAAATTTGACTAAGTTTATAGAAAAAAATATTAATATTTTCGACCCAAGATAAATTTATTTAAAAATATATTTAATTATTAATTTAATAAAACTAATTTGGTAATGTAAATATTACTATATTAGTCTATAAACTTGGTCAAACTTGAAGCAGTTTGACTTTGACCAAAGTCAAAATATCTTATAATCTGAAATGGAGAGGCAGTACAAGATATTTGACATAGACAGGAATGTAAGCTCACCGTTGAACTTAGAGGATAAAGAATTATTCTTGTTTGTAGGATACTGCACCCATTGGTATTTGGAGATTACCCACAAGTAATGAAGAAAACTATCGGTTCTCGTCTTCCATCCTTCAGCAAAGTCCAAACTGAACTAGTCAAGGGTACTCTAGATTTCATTGGAGTAAATCACTACTTTTCTCTCTATGTGAGCGATCTCCCTTTGGCAAAAGGAGTTCGAGACTTCATTGCTGATCGATCAGTAAGCTGCAGAGGTTGGCCAGTTTTCTATTTAATTATGCACATAAATTTGTAGCCTAGGAGTGTGTAGCTTGATTCCTTTATAGGGACGGTACATGAAGATGAAGGTAGACAAAAGAAAATAAATCAAAACAAAATGATAATGCACGTCATATCTTTTATGATGTGATGATAGATTATCTTTTTCATATATGCTGAATAACTAATTTGTAAAGTCATCCAATGATGATTCTGAAGATGATTCTACAAGTTATTAGATGTACTGTATAACTTATCATTTTTTTTCTCGGTGTTTTTCTTATGCAGCTTCTGCAACGGATCCATCGTCGGGGCAGGTAAGTTAATTTGGTCATCAGTAAGGTTATTGAGATACATTGTTGCCTTTTGACTTTAGTTAAAAACTCTTGCAAAAACAGAATTATGATAAACAGGAAAGATGGTAGGTTAAGGTTTATTGCAAGGGGTAAGGTTTATTGCACATGAAAATGGTGGCGTCACATTCTAGGAGAAGATGCTACATAGTAGGATTTTTCTTTTTGTGACGTGGAAAAGAGAGAGAAGTATGCCGTCTGTTGATTAAGTCTAATATACGGCTTAATGCTATATAATTATTATACATGCCATCCTATAGGGTGAAATAATTGATTATACAAATCTATTATAGAAAACTAAACAACATTGTACCGGTTGTATATATATGTGTCATCTAAATCTGACATGAAAAAAATTAGACAGTAACAGTCTAAACCACTATTTATGCTCTTATCCATTATTCTTTTAAAGATAAAGCGAGGGACAAAAATAAAGTAAATTCGAATATCATTACTAAGACACTCTTGGAATCATGTGGTTCGTCCTGTTGGCAGTGACTCATCACTCATATATCTCCTCTCTTTATTGGCTGCAGCAAGCCCCAACGCAGTCTATGGGTGATCCACACGGATTACAACTAATGCTACAGCACCTGAAAGAGTCCTATGGTGACTTGCCAATTTATGTCCAGGAGAATGGAAAGTACAGTTTCTGTTTCCCGTAGAGTAATCAGAACAAGCAGCACATATTGTTTCTCACTTAGTTTTATATATGGAGTCAATTCATCCTAGTAGATCACCTGCTAATTAAGAATCTCTCGACTAATGAATAATTCGTTGTGAGCAAGTTTGCTGCCTTCAAGGTTAAAGCTCGATCTCCTTCCTGTTTTTTCAGGGAAGGCATCTAGCAATGACAGTCTCGACGACACTGACAGGGTGGATTACATAAAGGGCTACATAGAGGGCGTTCTGAATGCGACCAGGTGATCCAAAACTCAGAGCCCCAAAACCACATGAAAAAATTCAGACGCCGGATGGTTCAGCTCAATCCACCATATTGATTCTTGAGTAAGACCTGTTGTCTGATGATACATGTTCTGATTGATTTTGCTTTGCTGCGCGTGTATATGCAGGAACGGGGTTAATGCGAGAGGCTACTTCGCATGGTCCTTCGTGGACATGTTCGAGCTCTTGTCCGGATACCAGACGCGATACGGCCTCTACCGTGTGGATTTCGACGACGCGGCGCTGCCGCGGCGAGCGAAGCGTTCTGCTCGCTGGTACCGTGACTTCCTCAAGAGCAAGCGGCAACCGGTGCAGATTGCTCAGCAGTGAGGTTTCACGCAACGGTCTCGCTGTCGCTGCGATCTTTGAGGAGGATGCACTAGTGGTGGCAAGGGGATATGGTTTTAATCCTGAGGTCTCATGTTTAATCGTCAACACGTTCATATTTTTTTCTTAAAAGTTGTTTGGAGAAACATCTCCCTCCAAATCTCAAAAAAAAAAAAAGTGGATGCACGGATCGGTTGATCAAGAGATTGCTCGTGCTCGGTGACAGGAAATCATGTTTCGCCTAACATTGATAAGAGCACTAACATGGTATAGAATCCAAAGATACAAAACATTAGTACTCTCTTCGTTTCAGGTTAGAAGACATTTTGACTTTGGTCAAAATCAAACTGTTTTAAGTTTAACCAAGTCTGTAGAAAAATGTAGTAACATTTTCAACCCAAGACAAATCTATTATGAAAATATATTCAAATATTGATTTGTTGAAACTAATTTAGTATTATAAATATTACTATATTTGTCTATAAACTTAGTTAAACTTGAAATAGTTTGACTTTAACCAAAGTCAAAATGTCTTATAACCTGAAACGGAGGAAGTAGTATTACTCATTATCTAATATTGTATTGGGTGAGTCTAATTTGAGCTCATTCTCAGTTAAAGAATGATGTTTTTTTCTACTAGTTCATAGCAAATAAACCCTTCACTCAATCTTAAGTTGAGAAATAGCTTAAGAACGAGTTCAACTTGGCTGATATGGCTGGTTGCAAATCCATATCGGATGAAATGTGCTGAATGAGCTACTAACACGCGGAGGGCGCAATTTTTTACCAGCGATGTTGAGGTGGGTGGGTTTTTTAAAAAAAAACCAAAATAGGTTACGGGCAGAATCTTAAAATAAGGATCATAATTGTGGTGGTTTATACAATTTTTCGTTGTTTTTATTCTATCCATGCTTATCCATCTAATCAAATAAGAAACTGGATTATACTGTCCATTCAACCAAACAAAAAATTAACCACCATACCTTATCCCCAAAAATATGAATAGCTATAGCCCATCCATTCTTGACCATAAATCAAATACATCTTAAGTCTATTTAATAAAAAAAAATTACATTTTTTTTATCAAATTGTATGGCAAAGATGTCATATATTGCATACTTTTTTTCTAATAAGGAAAGGGTCAAATTCATTACTTGTGTGCTTCAGTTCACATAATTGATACAATGACTTTCAATATCACTTAGAAGCCAACTAAAATAAGAGAAAATTTCCTATGTATCCCTGAAACTTTATCTAATCCCTTCTATGTCATTGAATTTTGCTAATTCCCTTGTATACATCTGAATTTTAATTTAGATCCTTCCCTACCCTTTCCATTAGTTGATCAATACTTATGAAAAAAAATCCATTGTACCTTATGGTATGAAAAATATATAAATTTTTGGAGAATAGAAATTTGTTGTATGAGACTTTTATATCCATGAGTTTCTAATGTGAAATATTATTTATAACAAAATTTATTTTCAGATATGACATAAAAGATTTATATTTATTATCGCGGCCCCGGTGTGTCCCGTACGTCGATCACTCGATCACCGATCGAGGGCGACGTGTCTAGGCTGAGGGGAGACAGGGACGCCCCGCCACGAGCGAGGAGGCGCGCGCCTCGCCGGTTAACCCGCTGTTGCCGGACGCGACGCACGCCGGCACGCGCGGGTGACAGCTAGCGGTTGGCGAGCGTTCTCACGAGTTTACCCCGGTCCGCGACTCCGAGGGTGCGTGCTGTGCATGAGCCGATGCGCGTCGGCTGCACAGCGCAGCGTAGTGGTGCGGTGTGTGACCGACTGGCGTACTTGTGCTGGCGACGGCGGCAACTGGTTGGGAATGGATTGCGCCGGTGCAAACGCGACATTCGTTTTCTCCGTTCCGTCCCCTAGCCGACGCGCCTTCACGTGATGCGGGATCTGGGTCGGACGAAGGAAAGAAGGCTAACGAGAGAAGTTCGGCGGTGTGTGTGTGGGCCACAAGGGCTTTCAGTTTTCGGCGTTCCCGATAAGGGGAGGCCTCGTCGCACATGGCGTGCCGCACGGCCGCACGGGCCGCGGCGCACTACGGGATTAGACGAGGCCCATCATGTGCGATGCCCAGCTCGACCATATGCTGCGAGGGGGCCATCGGTCATCGGTGCGCGCCGGGTGAGATGACCAAGCCGTCGAGCTGGCAACCGTTTCACCGTACATGGCAGCTCATGATCTTATCTGGTTTGATTTGAAGACTAATCCAATTCGCACGGTACTGTATTGCGTAGGGTACTATGAAAATCATTGGTTTATGCTTCCAAGCAGACATTACGTCGAGTATCTACCCTTAATTTCAGACATCACTGCAGCCATTTTTACTACACCAAGGTTCATAATTTCGTTTAGTGTCAAAATACAAGCCCATTGATATGAAGAATTTCGATAAAGGATCTTATAAAACCAAGTGGTTCGGGGAGCTTCGAATTACGGAAGAAATTCAAATAGAATTGTGCACCCTTCGACGATTTTGGAGGGTGGTTTCGCTGACGTGGTGTTGACATGATCTTCGTCCTACGTGGTGTTGACATGACGCTTATGTGGTCACCACATGGCGCTACGTATGACGAGGACCAAGTCAACACCGCCATATAGTCGTCACGTCAGTAAAAGTGATTACCTTTGATGTTGTATGCCACATGCTCACGTGACTAAGGCGTAGTGTTTGCACCTAAATGACAAAAGTAATTGCCCGTGCGGCTGTGCCATCGCCGCAAATCGGTGAGACGTCCGTGCCACCGCCTCGCCATCGCCGCAATCGCGCTGGACCAACCATCGTCTAGCACCAACTACCAACTATTATGGACGTCTTAATATCGTCTTCCGGGGCCGGATCACACACATCTCTAGCTGATCTCTCTGCAGAAACACAATCGTCGCTCGAATCTGCTTCTCATTCTTTTTTTCTTGCTGATCATCATGGGCGCTGCTGCTGCTGCTGGCTTCTTCTGCGTCGTGCTGCTCCTCTCTGTTCAGGGCGGTGCTGTTGGCTACACGAGAAGCGATTTTCCTCGGGATTTCGTCTTTGGAGCCGCCACCTCGGCATATCAGGTGACGAACTGAAGATTTGTCTGAACTGAATTTCCCTTACCCGGTTTTCTGAACAGTGCGTGTGCAGTATGAGGGTGCTGCTGCAGACGATGGCAGGAGCCCTACTATCTGGGACACGTTCGCACACGAAGGTCAGTTTTTCTTTTTTCTCTTGGGGGGAGGCCGGGAGGGTGTTTGATAATGTAAGTCATTCTAGCAGTGTCCACATTCACATAGATGTTAATGAATCTAAACATATATGTGTGTCTAGATTCATTAACAACTATGTGAATGTGGATAATACATGAAAGTCTTACATTATGAAACGGAGGGAGTATTCATCATCTGCTCATGCTCATAGTCATATACTCTATCCATTCCATAAAAAATAAACCTGGTATGGAATATGATACATTCTACTATTGTGAATCTGATTTTAGATTTTTAAAGAGTGTAAATTTGATCATATACCTTTCGTTTTAGATAAAAATTGAGAATTTACCTTATTGACCCATACGTGGTTGACCTTCGATGGCCATATGTCATTGGTGGCAGATAGAGGATAGAGCCAGTGGTACTAACAAGTGAATAGTGACAATATTTTTGTTTGTGCAATCAGGGAAAACGAAAGACAAAGGTACAGGCGATGTTGCTGCAGATGGGTACCACAAGTACAAGGTACACGGTTAAATTTCTCGGGGAGAAACTAGCAGCACGTCATATTTGCAAATGAAAAATAATTTGTGAATAAAATTTTTATATACGTGTTCTTAACGATTTAAAAGTAAAGGCTGAAAAATAAACTACGATAAAAAAAATCCAAATCAACTTATTTTTCGCGAACGCAAAATCAACTCCAAATTTAGGGCCCCTTTGAATCGTAAGAATGAAAAAAATGGGGGAATAGGAAAAATGCATGATTCTAATAGGAATGTAAGTGTAAAACAGATGATTACAAAATACAGGAAAAACACAGGAATGACCGTTTGATTGGACCGCAAGAAAAACGTAGGAATTGAATTATAGAGATAGACTCAAAGGGAATTTTCTAAAAGGTTGAAGCTTTTGCTAAATTTCCTTCAAAATCTATATAAAATTGTTCATTCCATAGGAATTCCAAACGATAACATAAAATTCAATCCTTTGTTTCAAATGCCTTTATAGGAAATTTTCCTATAGGATTGAAATCCTTCAAAATTCCTATGTCTTTCCTCTAAATCAAAGGGGTCCATAAGGTTGAAAAATTCAAATTTTAGCTGATAAGTATAAGTATAAGCGAAAAGATGACGCCGTCAGGGCGCTATTGTCTTGTCCACATATTGTCTCCCTATGTGTTTCAACGCGCCTCACTACTGTAGCAAATTCATGTATCTTCAAAGTTCTTTTCCTTGAACAACCGACTAAAGATAGAAACATGGTTCCTTAAGTTCCATCCTAATGCTTCACCAAAACGAAATGAGAATTCTCATCTTAGTTTTTTTTCTCCTTTCCTTCATCAAAACATAAGTTGAGAACTTCGGCTTGTAAGAACTTTGCATGCCTTCCTTTTTCAGGGTGATGTCAAGCTCATGGCTGAAACTGGCCTAGAGGCTTACAAGCTTTCCATCTCCTGGTCAAGGCTTATCCCAAGTACAGCTATTTCTACTCAAAACTAAATTCTTGTTAATAAAGTTGCTAATAGTTGTAATATGTATACTTAATATGCAGATGGGAGGGGAGCTGTCAACCAAGAAGGGCTAAAGTACTACAATAATGTTATTGATGAGCTAGCAAAACGAGGTAAATCTTGCGAATCCCTTTTACAAACTGTAAATATTGCAAAGCGAAAAAAGAACTGAAAGAACTTTCATGGATGTTGATTGCTCTGCTTTCTTCAGGAATTCAACCCCATATCATGCTTTGCCATCTAGATCTCCCACAAGCTCTGGAAGACGAGTACGATGGATGGCTAAGCCCTAGAATTGTGTAAGATTCAATAACCATCTGTACCTCCATCCCATTTTAAGTGCAGCCATGCTTTTCTGCGCTGAACTTTGACCGTTCGTCTTATTTGAAAATTTTTTAAAAAAACTTAAGTCGCGAGTAAAGTACTATTCATGCTTTATCATCTCATAATAACAAAAAAATATTAATTATAAAATTTTTTCAAATAAGACGGATGATCCAAGTTGGACGCGGAAACTTATAATTGTACTTAAAATAAGACGGAGGGAGCAGTAGTGATTGTACCTGAAGTACAAAAATAGTAGAGTATGGTGATAGCTTCCATAGGATGAGCTCTAGACTGCTGATCAGTAGCAATGGCACAATGCAGGGATGATTTCACTGCTTATGCAGATGTGTGCTTCAGGGAGTTTGGGGACAGGGTTTTGCATTGGACTACTTTGGCTGAACCTAATATCGCTGCACTTGGAGGTTACGACACAGGAGTATTTTCTCCAGGACATTGCTCCGATCCTTTTGGATTGACCGAATGTACAGTGGGGAACTCCACCGTGGAACCATATATAGCAGCTCATAATATGATACTAACACATGCGGCTGTTGTTAGACTGTACAGAGAAAAATATCAAGTGAGTAATCATGTGCTTAAGAATACCAGTAGTGTATTTTTTTGAATGTATTTATATTCTCTAGGGACAGTACTAAGCATTGCATAGGTCTGATAGAAGTTAAACAGATTATGTTCAAAGATGTAGTATATGATTTTATTTTATTTTTACAAAAATAACTACATGCAAGTCCAGATTCCCTTCTTATTTTCTTGCTGTTACTCCTCTTATGTGAATTCCTCGAAGTGCTCTGAAACTGTCTTTCATGTAGGCTCTACAAAAGGGGATTGTTGGTATAAACATGTTTTCCTTATGGAGTTATCCATTAACAAACTCCATTGCGGATTTGCAAGCAGCTCAAAGATACAAGGATTTCTCGTACGGATGGTATGATCAATGTTGCAACTCTTTTATCTTCACACTGAAACTAGCGGACTGCACAATTTTGCACAAAGCTAGATTTTATAGAAGTTTACGACTCTTGCTTCCATTTTCATATATAAATGCCTATATTTTTATACAACTGTATTGATAAAGCAACACTATTATAATATAAACCCACCAAAATCAATCGGTGCACATCTTTCTCTTTTTTTTCCCCAGTTAACGTAGCAATTTCTAGAAATGAACCTAGTGGTTCCTTTTAGCTCCCTGGGATGGTGCTATTCATCATCTGCTCATGCTCATAGTCATATACTCTATCCATCCCATAAAATTCTACTATTACGAATCTGAATTTAGATTTTTAAAGAGTGTAAGGGGCTGTTTGGTTGATGGCCATAAGTTGCCACACTTGAGGTTAGGCAAGTTTGACCAAGTTAGGTGAGTGTTTATTTGGCTCTCATAGTGTGGTAAGATTTCTCTTTTGTAATCTAGGTCCTACATGTAAGTGACTCTAAAAAGTGTGGCATGGTTTCATTTTGTTGGCTAGAGTGTGGCTTGGATTTGGATGGCTTCACCTTTGGCAAGTTTAGCTAAGAAAGTATGGTAAGTCTAGACAATGTTAGTATGTGAACCAAACGGCCCCTAAATTTGATCATATACCTTTCGTTTGGATTAAAAAAAAAAGAGAATTTACCTTCTTGATCCATACGTGGTTGACCTTCGATGGCCACATGTCATTGGTGGCAGATAGAGCCAGTGGTACTAACAAGTGAATAGTGACAATATTTTTGTTTGTGCAATCAGGGAAAACGAAAGACAAAGGTACAGGCGATGTCGCTGCAGATGGGTACCACAAGTACAAGGTACACGGTTAAATTTCTCGGAGAGAAACTAGCAGCACGTCATATTTGCAAATAAAAATAATTTGTTAATAAAATTTTTATATACGTGTTCTTAATGATTTAAAAGTAAAGAATGAAAAATAAACTACGATAAAAAAAACCCAAATCAACTTATTTTTCGCGAATGCAAAAACAACTCCAAATTTAAGGTCCATTTGAATAGTAAGAATGCAAAAATGGAGGAATAGGAAAAATGCATGATTCTAATACGAATGTAAGTGCAAAACAGAGGATTGCAAAATACAGAAAAAACACATGAATGACCGTTTGATTAGACCGCAAGAAAAACGTAGGAATTGGATGAGAGAGATAGACTCAAAGAGAATTTTCCAAAAGGTTGGAGCTCTTGCTAAATTTCCTCCAAAATCTCTACAGGATTGTCCATTCCATAGGAATTTCAAACGATAACATAAAATTCAATCATTTGTTTATTTTTCTATAGGATTGAAATCCTCCAAAATTTTCCAAAAAAAAAAAGAAATCCTCCAAAATTCCTATGTCTTTCATCTAAATCAAAGGAACCTTTAAGATTGAAAAATTCAAAATTTAACTGATAAGTATAAGTATAAGCGAAAATATAAGGCTGTCAGGGCGCTATTGGCTTGTCCACATATTGTCTCTCTATGTGTTTCAAGTCTTGCAGACATGTGAACGCGCCTCACTATTGTAGCAAATTCATGTATCTTCAAAGTTCTTTTCCTGAACAACCGACTAAAGATAGAAACATGGTTCCTTAAGTTCCATTCCTAATGCTTCACCAAATCGAAATGAGAATTATCATCTTAGTTTTTTCTCCTTTTCTTCATCAAAACATAAGGCCTGGTTTAGTTCCTAAATTTTTTTCTCAAAAACATCACATCAAATCTTTGAACACCCTAATGGAGCATTAAATATAGATAAAAAAAACTAATTGCACAGTTCACACGAAAATTGCGAGATGAATCTTTTGAGTCTGATTAATCTATGATTAGCCATAGTGCTACAGTAACCCACATGTGCTAATGACGGATTAATTATATTTAATAAATTCGTCTCGCGGTTTCCAGGCGAGCTATGAAATTAGTTTTTTCATTCGTATCCAAAAACCCCTTCTGACTTCAGTCAAACATCCGATGTGACACCTAAAAATTTTCTTTTCACGAACTAAACAATGCCTAAGTTGAAAACTTCGGCTTGTAAGAACTTTACATGCCTTCCTTTTTCAGGGTGATGTCAAGCTCATGGCTGAAACTGGCCTAGAGGCTTACAAGTTTTCCATCTCCTGGTCAAGGCTTATGCCAAGTATAGCTATTTCTACTCAAAACTAAATTCTTGTTAATAAAGTTGCTACTAGTGTAATATGTATACTTAATATGCAGATGGGAGGGGAGCTGTCAACCAAGAAGGGCTAAAGTACTACAATAATGTTATTGATGAGCTAGCAAAACGAGGTAAATCTTGCGAATCCCTTTTACAAACTGTAAATATTGCAAAGCGAAAAAAGAACTGAAAGAACTTTCATGGATGTTGATTGCTCTGCTTTCTTCAGGAATTCAACCCCATATCATGCTTTGCCATCTAGATCTCCCACAAGCTCTGGAAGACGAGTACGATGGATGGCTAAGCCCTAGAATTGTGTAAGATTCAATAACCATCTATATGAAGTACAAAAATAGTAGGAGTATGGTGATAGCTTCCATAGGATGAGCTCTAGACTGCTGATCAGTAGCAATGGCACAATGCAGGGATGATTTCACTGCTTATGCAGATGTGTGCTTCAGGGAGTTTGGGGACAGGGTTTTGCATTGGACTACTTTGGCTGAACCTAATATCGCTGCACTTGGAGGTTACGACACAGGAGTATTATCTCCAGGACATTGCTCTGATCCTTTTGGATTGACCGAATGTACAGTGGGGAACTCCACCGTGGAACCATATATAGCAGCTCATAATATGATACTAACACATGCGGCTGTTGTTAGACTGTACAGAGAAAAATATCAAGTGAGTAATCATGTGCTTAAGAATACCAGTAGTGTATTTTTTTGAATGTATTTATATTCTCTAGGGACAGTACTAAGCATTGCATAGGTCTGATAGAAGTTAAACAGATTATGTTCAAAGATGTAGTATATGATTTTATTTTATTTTTACAAAAATAACTACATGCAAGTCCAGATTCCCTTCTTATTTTCTTGCTGTTACTCCTCTTATGTGAATTCCTCGAAGTGCTCTGAAACTGTCTTTCATGTAGGCTCTACAAAAGGGGATTGTTGGTATAAACATGTTTTCCTTATGGAGTTATCCATTAACAAACTCCATTGCGGATTTGCAAGCAGCTCAAAGATACAAGGATTTCTCGTACGGATGGTATGATCAATGTTGCAACTCTTTTATCTTCACACTGAAACTAGCGGACTGCACAATTTTGCACAAAGCTAGATTTTATAGAAGTTTACGACTCTTGCTTCCATTTTCATATATAAATGCCTATATTTTTATACAACTGTATTGATAAAGCAACACTATTATAATATAAACCCACCAAAATCAATCGGTGCACATCTTTCTCTTTTTTTTCCCCAGTTAACGTAGCAATTTCTAGAAATGAACCTAGTGGTTCCTTTTAGCTCCCTCTTTGTAATGGATAATAGATACTACCTCCATATTTTAATTTAATGTATGACGCCGTTGACTTTTTATCCAACATTTAACTATTTGTCTTATTCAAAAAATTTATGTGATTATTATTTATTTTATTGACTTGATTCATCATCAAATGTTCTTTAAGCATGATATAAATATTTTCATATTTGCACAAAGCATTTGAATAAGACGAATGGTCAAACATTGGATAAAAAATTAATGGCGTCATATATTAAAATACGGAGTGAGTACTTGACATAGACATGAATATATATAAGCTCACCGTTGAACTTAGAGGATAAACAACTCTTCTTGTTTGTAGGATACTGCACCCATTGGTATTTGGAGATTACCCACAAGTAATGAAGAATACTATCGGTTCTCGTCTTCCATCCTTCAGCCAAGTCCAAACTGAACTAATCAAGGGTGCTATAGATTTCATTGGAATAAACCACTACTATTCGGCGTACGTGAACTATCACCCTTTGGTAGAAGGTGTTCGAGACTACGTTGCTGACCGATCAGTAAGCGCTAGAGGTTGGCCAATTTTCTGATTTTCTGTTAATATGCACACAATTTTTTTAGCTCTTTTTTAGATAATAGAAGCTTTATTCATAAATTTGTAGCTCTAGGAGTGTGTAGTTTGATTCATTCATATAAGGACGGTGTATGAAGACGTATGTAGACAAAAAAACAAAGAAAATGATAATGCATGACATATTTTTATTACAATAATAAAATACATTTTACCAGAGATTGCTGGTACATGCGTACGCGCCAGCTACTTTGCTAGTGCACGCGTAGGCCCATGCCAGTCCTAGTGCCACGCCGGAGGAGTGCATTACTGGCCCACTTAACCACGTGGAAAGTGTACATTGTCGCCGTCATATAGAGAAATCATGATTAGCGTAAAAAACAAAGTTCGTTTTAGATAATGATTGTAATTAAGGTTATATTGGGAAGGTTGTTTTCTGTTTTACTAAAAATTTTAAAAATCTATACGTAATATCTGAAAGTTTCAAATTTCTATTAAAATAATTAAAATTCATACCCAAAATTTAAAACTTTCAACTTTGAAAAACTTTCAACTCAAAATTTGAAACCATAAATTTAAAATTTAAAACTTTCAACTCAGAATATGAACTTTTAAGTTAAATTTTGAAAACTTTCAACTCTAGTTTTGAAAAATTTCAACTCAAAATTGAAAAATTTCAACTCATATTTAAAAACTTTCAATTTAAAAGTTAAAAACTTACAACTCCAGATTTGAAACTTTCTTTCATATTGAAAAACTTTCAAAACAATTTTTGAAAACTTTCAACTCAAATATTTAAAAACTGTGTGCTAACAATTAAAAAATAGAAAAAAAAAGTGGAAAAAAGAAACGCATGAGGGAGGCGGTGCGAAAAAAAGAAGAAAAAAAAAGCAAAAAAGGTGGAAAAAAAAAAGAAACCCCGTGCATGGGGCGCCAACTGGCACGCACGCCAAATAGCAAACCCCCATTTTAACATCCCGAGTTACTTTATGAAGTCATTCAATGATGATCTTGAAGATGATTCTACAAATTTTTGTAAGGGTAATTTTACCATCCTTGAGAAGATACGTGATGTACCATATTTTCTAGTATAAAATTTGGTATCTTGTACTAAGTATCTCGAGGTAATAAAAATTTTAGTATAAAATTTAGGTGTATCTTAAGTTACTTTATAATTTCCTCTTTTTTTTCATAATCACTTTTACTGGAGTAAATGTAGTCTGTAGCTTATCAGTTCTATATGTTTTTGTTATGCAGTTTATAAAACGGATCCACCAACGGAGAAGGTATGTTAATTTTGTCATCTCTGATTTTTTTTTGAGAGAATAAACATTGTTGATTTTCGACCTTTGTAAAAACTTCCTAAAAAATTGTGATAGGATCTTAGCCTAGCTTAGTTGGTCGATGGTGTGGATGTATGCCTGGATCACCCAAGTTATCCCGTCCTTATCGAAGCGAATTTGGATGCCTATTTTCTTCTCGATACAAAGCTACCTAGTTCCTCATAGGGTTATCCCATTTCTTATATTAAAAACTGAATTGTGATAGACACGTAATGTTTTGCATTAAGTGATGCAATCAATAAAGCGTATAAAAGAAATAAAGTAAACTCGAAGATCATTGTCATAATTTTTTTTTTTGGTGCGGTGATAATTTCATAATTGAAATACTCTTGGATATACGTACCTCATCCTGTTGTTGGCAGTGACACATATATCTCATGATCTCATCTCTTTATTGAGTGCAGTATGAACCTACGGAGTATCCAAATGATCCAAAAGGATTGCAACTAGCGTTGGAGTACCTGAGAGAGTCCTATGGGGACTTCCCATTTTACATCGAGGAGAATGGTAAGTACAGTTTCCAAGTAGAGTATTCAGAACAGGAAGTACAATATTCTTTCTCACTTGCCCGTTTTCTTTTTCTTCAGGGAAGGGATCTACAAATGACAGTCTCGACGACACTGATAGGGTGGATTACATCAAGGGCTACATTGGAGGTGTCCTGGATGCAATCAGGTGATCTCCAAACATCAGTATCAGTGTGTCAAACTACATGAGTTTCACTTCAATCCATCTTTCAGCCCCATCATTTAGCTTATTCCTCGAATAAAACTTTTATACATATGTTCTTAACGGTGTAAAAACGAAGGCTGAAAAATAATATACGATGAAAATAATCCCAAATTTAACTTTAAATTTAAAGTTTAAAAATTTAGATTTTAGCTGATAATCGTAAACACGAGGCCTCATGCTTCTGATTGATCTCTGCTTTGTGGTTTGTGCAGGAACGGGGTTGATGTGAGAGGCTACTTCGTTTGGTCATTTGTGGACGTGTTCGAGCTCCTGGACGGCTACCAGTCGCGATTCGGCCTGTACCGTGTGGATTTCGACGACGGCGCGCGGCCGCGGCGAGCGAGGCGCTCCGCTCGTTGGTACTCGGACTTTCTCAGGGGAAAGAAGGATCCCGTGCTGATTGCTCAGCAGTGAATCGATCTCTCGCGTTGGACAAATCGCTCATGAGATTTCTCGGTGACAAAAGCTGGAATCTTTGTCTCGCCTAGACACATTGAACTCTGGTTCATGTGTTGTGCAGAGGCAGCAGCAGAACGCATATGAACATGGTAGCCGAGCTATGAATAAAAAAGAATGTGACGGAACTGAAAATCGTGTAATCTTTCTCTGCAGAATCCAACGTCTGTATGATGGCTCATGTTGTTGTGCTATTGGCTCTCCCTCGCTTTGTTGCCCAGCTGGTATTGTGCAAATCAATACGAGCTCATCACTAGATTTCGGTTTTCCTATTTCACTTACGATAGATTTTAGGCTTCCATTAGGATCTTGTATCCTAGTACATCAAACTTACACTAAGTTACATAGCAATTACACTCAGTTACAGATAAAGATAGTCAAGATCAAGATACTATCAGATTTTTAAAAATGTACGTTTTTATATAAAATATATAATATGTTGTATAAATTAAAGCATATAATAATGATTTTGATAAATTTAATTGGTTTCGATGTAAACTTGGGCATATTTATTCAGATTATTATCAATCCACCTTATTTTAAATAATATTTTGTGGAATCACAGGGATCGTAGAATCGAGATACTACTTAAGATTTCATAGAATCATGTGGAAATGAATAGGAGGATCGAGACATTATAAAAAATAGGATACTTATAGGATTGGTATCGTTTCGATTTGATAGAATCATAGTATCACAAGATACTAGGATAGGGATCGGGATACTAATAACCTTTTACAGTGCACCAAAATTAAATTCTTATGATTTTTTTTCTAGACTTATGATTTCTTGACATGTTCATTTTTTTCTATTTCCTTCCAAACGGGTTGTATTTATTTTCTGTTTTTATTAAAAAAATTTGGAGCTCTAAATATATCAAAAGATAAATATTACCTTCGTCTCAATATGTAGCACTATGAATCTAAACAGGGTATGTCCAAATTCATAGTTTTAGGATGGTTTTAATTTTATCATAAGTTGCTACATATTGAAACCGAGGGAGGGAGAACATAGTTTTGGTTTGAGGTTAAGGCGGAAATATGGAATTTACACGATCCAAGCGCTTTAGCCTTTAGGCAGTGTTCTGGATGAGGGGCTGGGAACCCATTATTGGCACGCAAAATGGTGTATTTATTAAGACATGAATAATAAAGTACTAGCTAAATAAAAATTGAAATATTAGATTAATATGATTTTTTTAAAAAATAACGTTTCTAAATTTTTTTTAACAAAAGATACATCGTTTAGCAATTTATAAACTTGCGCGCAGAAAATGGAGGGAAATTTGATGGGAAAGTGAACTTTTACAGAGCGCAGCCTAATTACCCCTCGCGGTTCGGGCTGAGGTCAGGCCGTGTACTGACTCGTCCGGCTCCGGCGGCGGCCGTGTGCGATTGCAATCCCGGGCCCAAATACGCAAAAACCCAACGCGAGCTCACCCGGGTCACCACCACCAGCAGTAGTCATCACCATGTCCGCCGCGGCGGCCGACTGGCTCCCGGCCGCGGACGTGACGGCGGCGGGGCGGCCGGTGCTGACCGCGGGGGAGGTCGAGCGCCACCTCGTCGCGCAGGGGGACGTGGAGCCCGAGGAGAGCCCCCGCCTCGCCCCCCTCCGCGCCCGCCTCCTCGTCCTCACCTCCCACCGCCTCATCTTCCTCCACGAGCCCTCCCGCTCCGCGCGCGCGCTCTCCGCGCGCCGCCGTCGTCCACGCCTACCCGCCCCACCGCAAGCACGGCCACAACCCCCTCCGCTCCATCTCTCCTCCTCCTCGTCGTCCTCGTCGTCCTCGTCGCACCACCCGCGCGTCCGCCTCCAGATCTCCTGCCCCCGTCGCGATCGGAGGTCGTCGCCGTCGTCGTCAGCAAGGGGAGGCCGACGTGTTCTACGGGAGGCTGCTCGAGGCCGTCCGCGCGAGGGCGTGGGAGGTGGTCGCCGCCGTGGCGCTGCCCCCGCGGGCGGCTCCACGGCGCGCGCGGGGCCCCGCGGAGGAGGATCTCGCCATCAGGATGCCCGTGGTTGGGGTGTCCGGGATCCTGCGGATGGAGCAGGAGGCGTGGGAGAGCGCGGGGCAGAATCTGCAGGATGCCTTCCAGGATCTCAACGCCCTCATGGTTCGTTCCTCTCTTGCTGCTCCTGCTAAGTAGTACTTGATACCATGTCCACATTTAGTTCTTGTGATGCAATCGTAATTGGGACTGGATTACTGGAACACCATGCTCCACCACGCAGCTACAATGTAACATTTCCACATTTAGTTCTTGTAACGCAGTCATATGGTATTGGAACAAATATGTTTTTACAACGCAGCTTTTTTTTTGTGTGTGTTTTGCTGCAATCTTGTAATTAGAGCAAAGCTAAGGAAATGATGGAGTTAGCGGAGAAAATGAGGCAAAAGCTATTGACGAACTCATCAGCCCAATCCAATTCCAATGATGAAGAGATGGGATCTAAGCAAGACATGCAGGATTGGCTATTGAGTGTTGGAATCGTGTCCCCTGTGACGAAAGAAACCGCTGGTGCTCTGTACCACCAGCAGCTGTCACGCCAGGTAATACATGCTTTGCTCGTGTTCTTGCTGCATTCATTGTGAAGTAGTTTTCACTGTCTGTGAAGCTCAATTGTGATGCTGATGGCAATGCATGAACTTTGTATAATATCATGCCAGCTAGACCAAATCTTCAACTTGAGAGGTTTTATCACCATAGGATCTTCAGGATAAATTGTGTGTCCTTTTCCTCCATCAACCAAGAGCCTCTACTTCTATTGAACAGTACTTTCTGTTCATTTCTTTGCCTCATGCCTGAATTGTTTCACGCTGCTTAGTGCTTACACATTAGTTGGGTCAAATTTGGGAATCATTCAGAGGGTTTTCTTTTATTTCAACTACAGACCACAGATTTTACACTCAAGTTCTGTTTCATACACAATTGACAGGAACACCAAAAATGTCCTTGCCTCTATAACTCGTCACTGTTTTGAAGAGTTTTTATCTTCTTCTGAGTCCTCCCGGTTAGAGCAGTCTTACTAAGGCTATTTTCAACCTTTTGTATTCATTATCAGCTGGCTGACTATATTAGAACACCACTAGAGAAAGCAGGCGGTATGATGGCACTAGTTGATGTCTATTGTCTCTACAACCGTGCAAGAGGGACAGGTCTGTGCTTTTCTGCTAAGTATCTGTATGGAATTCCTTTGTTACATGGTTCTGATATTGTTTTTTTTTCCTTATATTTTGTGTAGAGTTGATCTCACCAGAGGATCTTCTGCAAGCCTGTTCCCTTTGGGAGAAATTTGACGTGTATGTACCCCATGTTGTAATGTGTTTTTTAGTATTTTCAGCTGGTTTGTTGCCAGCCATTAATTATGGTTCTATGTTTTGCTTATAGATGTTGATTTGTAATGAGCAGCCCAGTCATGCTCAGGAAATTTGACAGTGGAGTGAAGGTGATCCAGACCAAGACGCATAGTGATGATGAGGTAAGCACTGGCAAGAATAGGCCTAAATTTTATCATAAATTCAAGTCAAACAGTCCACACATCACACGACATAACAATCCCAAGTTAGCAGTCGCACAAAGAATGTGGCTAAATATCTCTGGACCTTCCAATTGTTTAGTTATCTTCCATTTCATTTAATTTGTTGGTGGGCACCTGCCCACTGTTACCTTCAGATTGAACGCTACTATTATCGTTTTAAGCAGAAGCACATGCTGATTATTTGCCGATATGCATAGGTATTTGCGAGAATCTCATCACTCGCACAAAAGGAGGATGCCCTCCAGAAGGGAATAAGCCCCAGCGATGCTGCATTTACACTTGGGATTGCACCTGCTTTAGCGAAGGAGCATCTTCTAAATGCAGAAAGCATTGGTATTAGATGGTTACCCATTCAAAAAAAATTCAAGCCATGAACACTATATATAAAAAGATAAACTAATACCAACTTCTTTGTCAGGTATCCTTTGCAGGGATGTCAGTCCAGATGGGTTGCGCTTCTACATCAATCTATTTAATGAAATTGATCCCCAAAATATGTATATGTAAGTAGACCTCTTCTTGAGTCATTTGGCCTCCTCCAGTTTCTTTCAACGAATATCCTGTTATTTTCTTGGTAAAATGAATATCAATACATGTTCATCATTACATTTTGTCCATGCTGTTACTTGATTCAGAACATATTGCTCTATTATTATTGGAAGAGAGAAATATCTTTTACATTGGTAATATGCTTTCCAGGCCAAAAACTCATGGAGTATACCACACATGGATATCTGTCACGGCGGCATCACAGTGACTTATCTTCGGTTGATTGTGGAGCATGACGAGCTCGGCAGTTCGTATCAATGTTCAGTTTTGTCTGCATATTCTGCCGTGACGACTTTGTACAACACCCCAAAGCGTGGTGTAACAAATTCATTAGTATTTGCTTGAATGAATGACTTACATAAGACGTGACTGCCTTTCTTAAACAGAAGAGGTGATGCTTTGTATTAGCTTTTGCTTGTCTTTCCGTCAAGCAAAGACATGTAATGATCTGAGGCAACCTTTTATCTTTGCCAGTCATTACTCAATACAGAAAACTGGTAGTACTGAATACCACTTAACACACAGATATTCAATTTGGCATTTGTTTCGTAAGATTTTGCACAAGGCCTACCATTAAAACACAGATGTTCAATTTGGCATTTGTGTCGTAAGATTTTGCACAAGGCCTTCCACATCCCAATGAATGCGTGTGTGCTGTACTCAACATATACTACCCATGCAGATGATTCTCGTCTGATGTCTTATTTCGTGATTTTCACGGAAACCTCGCATCCAGTGGGCGATTGGGCCTGTTGGTTTGTGGCAAGCCAGCAATGCCGTATCAATGTCACAATTACCAATGGGCATATGCAGTCAGAAAACCATATGCCTCGTCACTTCTCACCGCTTGAACACATGACCTGAGTTCCCACAAGCATCCGTGACGCAACAACGATGTCGACAACCAAAAACGAAAGTTTGAAGTTGAGGAAAATAATATCTACACTTGCAGTAGATCATAGAAAACTACTGTAAAATACAACGCTCACACCAAGTCCGTGACAAAGCATATCAATTTACTAGACCATCTCAGAACAAACGGGTACATATGGACAGCACAGTAAATGTTGTAAAACCAAACAAAATAGAAGCACTTATAGTGCCCACGAAAAGGAACAATCTGGTACTAGCCTCCACAAAGGAGTTTTTTCCTTCACAGGCACCCACACTATGTGTGGTAGGGTGTATATATGTTATATAATATGTAAACCGGCACTAGTGAGTTGTTCAGATATCCAGCTGCCAAAACGCTCAAGCCTGCACAAAAATAATGAAAATGCATGTCATCAGCTGCAGATGCTTAAGGTTTAAGGCCAAGTACTCGGAGCGATTTTATTGAGGTATATAAAGACAGTGCTCGAGTAACATGGTTCAGCTTTCTTCTATCCCTAAGTTAAACGCCAAAGTTCAGGCCAGAATAGGCCTTCAACAAAAGCAGAGACTAAGACATTAGAATAGGCCAACATACCTTGCTGGCAATGTTGTTGGAAAGCCAGTCAAGACCCTCATACAACCCTTCACCAGATGTAGCACAAGTGCTCTGAATGTACCTGCGACACCAGGAAAAAAATATTTTAATGACATGATGCATATTTCATAAATTTCAAAAGGCAACCAGTGTCACAATAGATGTGTAAACCATAACGCAGATGCAAATAGCATTTGCAACATTCAACCCCAACCACAAGATTAAATAAATCATTAAAGACATACAGACGTATAGAATGTGTCACATGCATGTCTCCAAATAGACGAATAATAATGGTATTTTTCAAAATCGAAAAATTTGTAATGGCATAGGTCCAATTAACCCATTAAAAAATGCACTACATTCTTGCAAATAAATCTAGTTGTGTAGTTTTCAGCATGTCCAATATGTAAACCCTGATAATTTGCAGAATAACAGGGCTTCGCAACTCTGACCAAGCAATTAGAAGGTAAAGAGTTTTTGAATTGTTCATATGGAGTTCCTTACCAGTGCCTCTGGCGCAGGGAATGCAAACCAAGCTTGTCAGTGATTTCAGCTGCATTCATGGCATTAGGAAGATCTTGCTTGTTTGCAAATACAAGCAGCACAGCATCACGCAGCTCATCCTGCGACACAAAAGGGCATCTCATTATTAACATGGAATTAATTGGTTTATGATAATTTAGGGAACTGGTATTTCTAACAGTAATAAGTTTAAATAAATAAGCAGACAAATAGGGTGAACAAAAAAGACTACCGATTCATAGCATTTCAGCTACTATCTTAGCATTTTCATAAAAAGGTCAGGTAAAATCCTAAGAACTTTTGTGAACCAAGCAAGCAACTTACATTTTTCCAATTTTGTAGTTGCAGTAACGTTGAATGTACATTTTGTAAATAGATTCATTATATGCAGACTGGAAACACTATGGAACAACCAAATGACTACAAGTCTACAACAACAATCATTACCTCGTTCAGCATCCTGTGAAGCTCATCTCTGGCCTCAACAACACGCTCCCTATCATTGCTGTCCACAACAAAGATGAGTCCCTGTGTGTTCTGGAAATAGTGCCTCCACAGGGGCCTGATCTGTTTTGATTTATAGATCAATAAAAAAAAATAAGTTGGGAAAGTTCATGATAGCATTAGCAGCTTAGCTCGACAACATCAATGCATGGAAGAAGTTCACTTCCAGTATACTCCAAGGGCTAGGAACAGCTAACAAATGGTAGTTATGATTTCTAACTATAAGCTGACTGTATTACCTTGTCCTGGCCACCAACATCCCAAACAGTGAAGCTGATGTTCTTGTATTCCACGGTTTCAACATTAAATCCTGAAAAATTCCAGAATAAGGTAGTTTCATTTATTAAAATTATAATGCAATGAAGCCACATGGCAAAAATACAAATACATTATCATAATGACCCAATAAAAGGAGTTCATATGAACAGACGTATACATATGTATCATTAAGAATAATCACGAGTATAGAGAATTACAGATGTTTCCATTAAGAGCTACAGAAGTGTAGTAGCATATGCTTGGCTTAGTTCTAACCAAAGTTTCAAGTAGTAAATTTATTTGTAGCCAAAGTGATATCCAATACCTTAACATCAAAGTTTGCTATGTGATTATAATATGAACAAGCTCGTGTTAACTATTCCTCCTTACTAGAGTTTAAATTCAAGTTTGTTTCTACATAACAGAACTAGTGCTCACTCCATGTAGAGTTTAAATTCAAGTTTGTTTCTACAAACAGAACTAGTGCTCACTCCATCACTCCATGTAATTAAAAGTTCGTTCCTGTACATAAACGTGCTGCATACTACCTTCCTGCAGCTAAGACAGCTCATTGAGCAGAATAAGGACATGAACAGAGTGCTTACCGATGGTGGGGATGGTCGTGACGATCTCGCCAAGCTTGAGCTTGTAGAGGATGGTGGTCTTACCGGCTGCATCGAGCCCGACCATGAGAATCCTCATCTCCTTCTTCGCGAAGAGGCGGCTGAACAGCTTCGTGAACGTGAGCCCCATCTCTCCCTACTGCTCCAAAACAAAAATTCAGCAGCACAGGTAAGTCTCAGCTAGCAACACAGATCACCGCAGACTTCGCGCCCCATCCCCACGCGCCCATGCTCACTTGACAGCACACAGAACTAAGCGGAAATTGATGAGCCCAAGGTACGAGATCCGGGAGATCTAAACACCCACATCCCCATAGCGTGCTGTTCGATCCATGAAACGACGGGGCGCAAAGCCGCGGAATCGAATCAGATTCGCCAACACCCGAAGCAGAAAGCGAAAAGGCTCGAACAGATTCCCCCCGCCAACAGTAGCGTAGAGACTACGCGGCATGCCTCCATCACCGAAGCAACAACGAAAACGACTCATCTCTCCACGGAATCGACCACAGACTCGCGCAGAATTTTCATTTAGAAAAAAAAAAGA
>CM020178.1:17530034-17541479 GCA_009805545.1 Oryza longistaminata
GAGAGAGAGAGAGAGAGAGAGAGAGCGCAACAGAAATCCACCGGAGCGGGCAGATCCGCGAGCTCCGACGAGAGGGATCGAGCAGAGCGCGCGGGCAACTCACCGAGATGGTGGCGGGGGGTGCGCGGCGGAGCTCTCCCTTCCTCCTCTGCGGCGCTGCTGCGCGGCGCGCGGGGCTGGTTCGCGATCTGCGTGCGCGGCGACGACGAAGACGGGAAGGGTAGCGGCGGCTTGGAGGCTCGGAGACGCGCGACGAACGCGAACACGACGAGGCGGCTGGGCTTGCGCTTGCGGTGCGGTGCGGCACGAGTCGTGTGAGAGATAATATAGCTGGGGGAGAGAACGCGAGCCCCACCACCGTCGTCACGAGCCGCACGCGTGGATGGATGCGGTCGTTTCCGTCCGTCCGATGCTTCGGCTTGCGGCTGCCGCCGTGGGATCACACCGAGCGAGTTGCCTGGATTCGATGCGATCGATATTCTGGGCGGCATTTCTCCCCGAGCCAGGAAGGAATGATGGGATCGGATTCGCTTTGGGCTGGTGGATGGTGTAGGTTGACAAGTTTGACCCGGCCCAGCCCAACAGGTCAGTTGGGTTGAACTTGTTTGACTTCTCATCTGTTTGTTGGTTTTCTTTTTCTGATATGAATGCTCATTTTTTTTCTTTCAAAAATGCGTATGCTCATTTTTAATTATAAACATTTATTTAGTATGTGGTTTAAGAACATATAGTTTTTATTCAAAATTTATTTCATGTGCATGCCCACCGCGCGTGCACCATGCGGTTTCCTTTTTTAAGCTTATACACACACAGTTTATATGTACAGACTCTAGAAATTAATTTATTTAATTCCTATAAAATTTGAGTAATGCCTAAAACAGGACTTTTCTAAGTGAAATTCCACCACTTTCAGACAGACC
The DNA here is from genome assembly GCA_009805545.1 of Oryza longistaminata. NCBI lineage: Eukaryota > Viridiplantae > Streptophyta > Magnoliopsida > Poales > Poaceae > Oryza > Oryza longistaminata. The sequence continues at coordinate 17,530,955 of CM020178.1, forward strand.
ATTAATTTTAGTTTGACAGAATTTAAGACCATTCTGTTTTCTAGAGCCCTAGCTTCAACACAAAGCTCCTTTATGGTGAAGCATCGATATCTTACTTTTCTTTATACGTATATACGTTTATTCGACGAGTAAGAATTAATTTATTTAGCGCGAACCAGGTATACATACATACATGCATGCAGGTTGGCTGAACTACTCCCGCACGTACGTTCGCCAAAAACAGAATGTTTCAATATATAGCTGGAGGAAGCTTAGCAATGCAGCTATCTTAAGAGAGCGACTAGCCACCCCCAAGACCCCAACACGACCAAATTTTGCTCCTTTTTCATATATAGACCTTGCTTACAACGGAAGGCTTTAGATATAACCCAAGGGGTGTGTTTAGTTCACACTAAAATTAAAAGTTTGGTTGAAATTGAAACGATGTGATGGAAAAGTTAAAAGTTTATGTGTATAAAAAAGTTTTGATGTGATAGAAAAATTGAAAGTTTCGAGAAAATGTTTAGAACTCCTTGATCTCCAGAACGCTGCTCAACATCCACACGAGAGAGACTACTCACTACTGTTCCTCCGGTACAGCCGTCAGCGATCAGCCTGCAGTCTGCCGCATCTCTCTAGACAGGTTCATTTTGTAGCCTGCACTGCAGGCGACAAGATTTTAATGTCACACATGTTCGTCGGTGCAACACTCACCACCAACATGCATTGATGGAATCGTAACTATACACTCCTGTCAAATCAACAAGAGCTTGGAGTAGCCAAATACGGCTGTACCAACTACTACTAAGTACTCCTAACCAATACTATACATTCTGCTCACACGCGACACGTATGTACACGTAGCTAGCTTGTTGCAGTAATAGTAGCTACTAGTAGGGTTAACCAAACTGCTTTAGATGAGTTTACCGTTACCCCACAATTTAACTGGTTACCGAACAAGGTTCACCAAACTATATATTTTAGATGAGTTTATCATCACTCACAGTTTAACGGTTATCACGGTAACCGCGAGTTTCTTTCTCCTGAAAATCGGTTACTACGAGATATACAGTAGTTTTGGAAACGATGCTGTTACTGCAGTAACCTTGTGTTTACTGTGAAATCATGTGATTACTGCGAGGTATATCATAATAATTTTAAAAACCGATAATATTACCGCACATGATAATTTTGTAAACCGTTTTTCTGTCCCTGTCACACTCCTGGAATTGGTTTCGCCGAAAGCATCGAACCAATGATCACCCATGACTTCTGTGTACCACTAGTGCCGCAAAGGGTCCTAAGTCCTAACCATGATTGTCACACTCTTAGAGCAGGTACAATAGCAGGCTATAAGCCAGCTGCAAACATATTTTAAAGAGATAAATCAAGAGAGAGATGAGCAGCGGGCTACAGATTTGTAGCCAGCTGTAGCATGGACTCCAAGACGCAGTGTGTCTATAACATGTAGGACTAGATATTAATAGTGCAGTATGTAACTATTGTATGAATGAGCTATTAGATTGGCTATAAATGAATTAGAGCCGGTAGTTGGCTATACTATTGAACTTGCTCTTACGTGGAGTTGTCAACTTGTCACGCCAACATTCAACTCGGACAAGCGGCAGCTTAATTATACCCGAATCCGACAGGGTGCAAGTACCAAAACCAGCTCGCTACCACAGTGGAGTTACACCCAAAAGTGTGAGCCTTCTCCTGTTTCTTCCACTTTCACGTACTACAATGAGATCGAGCAGCCACGCAGATACTCCTGGCTAGCATATCGCCCGCATTTACTCGCCAAAAATTGGACCACACTTGTCAAGCTCAAGCTACTCCACTTCACTTCACATCATACCCACCAAAACGCAACACCCTAACTATAGCTGGCTAGCTGCAGTTTCACCAACTTTGCGAAGCTGTGCAAACACAGTGCATGCATGCGCGACATGGCGTGACACCGACACGTACGTCAGTACGTGACGTCAATACCACCAGCGCCCGGACGCCAACGAGCTGATCGCGTAGGAGACCGCCGCGGCGTTGGCCCGACGAGACGCGCCAGAAGGCGCGAGCTGCACCGCGCGTTCCACGTCGTCTGGCATCGCGTTGGCGGCGGCGGCGGCGGCGGCGGCGGGCCGGGCGCGTCCGGAAGAGGCTCTCGACGTCGTCGACGAAGCCCGTCGTCCGGCAGGCTACGCAGCACGTCGTCGTCGACGGAGGCGGCGGCGACGTCGTCCGACGACGTCGACCAGCCGTCGGCGGCGTCGCGGGCGCGGCGGGCCGGGTACCTGGCCTCGAAGTCGGCGCGGTCCATGCACAGCGCCGGCAGGATCTCGGCGATGGCGTGGTCCGCATCGTCCGCGTCGCGGAGCGACGGGCAAACCGCAGGCGGCTCCCAGTCGTCGCAGGGCTCCTTCTTGGGCCGGAGAAGTGGCTCCGAGCCTGGAGGCGGCGGCGGCGGCGGCTCCAGCTCCGGCTCGGTCTTGCAGACGGACGGTGGCTGCGGCGGCGGCGGCAGGTGGTCCGTGTAGGTGTAGCAGCTGGCGTCGAAGTTGGTGACCGCGCTGCGGCCGCGGAGCTGTATCGCCGCCAGGTCGTAGGCCGTGGCTGCCTCTTCCTGGGTATCTGCACGTACAAGAGCAACAGAAGCATCCATCTTTCAGGGGGCACATTCTGTGGGCCTTTGTAACAGTGTCCGTGCAGTACGCAGCTAGCACTGCAGCAGTAGCATTCTTCGAGCATCACTTGTGCTAAAGAGAAAGGCAGCAAGCAGCATTGCATGCATGACACGACAAATTAACAATCACGAAAGCTAATAACATACGACACGAACATATGTGGTGGTACTGATACATGTGCACCGGTTGTCAATTGTTAACAAACTGCAGTTTTCATGGCGTCAGGAACAGAATGTAGCCGGTGAACAAAACCATGAACGCGTTACCGAATGTTCCCAGGTAGAGGTATTTCTTGCCTACAGCTCGGCCTATCCTGGCCTCCCACCGGCCGTTGTGGTGATGCCTGCGGTGACAAACATGGGCATTGCAGTCAAATGTTGAGACTACTCCTACTAGTAGAGCTTAGACAAGGCAAAAGAAGTTCAACCCGGTTTTTGGCATTTCAATTTTCACAGTACTAGTAGCACACCGTATTCTCATGCCAGATTTGCCAGTATCACAGTATGCCATTTGGAGAACCAAGAAATGGTTTTGGACGGAAAAGAGGTAGTACTCCTACTACTGGGCTATGCAAAGGACAATGCTTAGCTAGTGCTTGATTGGACAGTACAGTGATATTGCATGAAAATGCATGCTTACTTTGCCACTCCCCTGTACTTGGAGACACCCCTGGAGAAGCCACTGCTCTTGCGCCTCAGAGTAGCCAAGTACTCCTCCCTTGTCATTCGCTGCATCCTCTCAAGCTCCTTCCTGTATGTGTCAATCTGCATTTATCACAAATGGGAGCTTAACAAGTTAACATCATCTCCTCCTTAATTAGTAACGGCGAATTTAGTGCTACTGGGAAATGGCAGGTGCTGAAACACTCTGAACTTTACCGGGAAGTTTAGGACATGGTCTGAGCCCCAGATCTTGAGTGCCGCAAGATCATAAGTGCGAGCTGCAGCCTCCTCTGTGTCATAAGCTCCTGCAAAGAAACAATGCTTATGGCTTAATCCGTGTATTTTCAGCATGTTCTACATAAAAAAAATGTACTGGTAGCGAGTGAGAGCATGATCTTGATGATTCTGTGGAAGTTGTAAAAAATGTATCTTGACGCATGCATGGGGACAGGCAAAATGCAGTACTTTTCCACTTTACCCAAAAGTGTTTCTTCTTTACTATCTTTTCCAAGAAAGAAAGAACAAAGTAGCTGCGGATTCAAAGTTATTCTGAAGAAAGGATATGTGCATGGTACTAGGACGGCAATGGAATTCGGAGCCATACACGCTAGTGATAATTTGTGAATCATAGCGAAGAAAAAGTTTGTGAACTTTTCCCACGATGTGAAGAGGATCTTGACTCACCCAGATAGACTAATGGAGGCGATGAGACATCAGACATGGATGAGCATCGATCACCACACGAATTCCGAGGCAGAAGAAAACACCGCATTTGCAACACAAATTAAAAAAATAATAAAAATCAGCACATAAGCTAGTAGGAATACAAAATGACTTAACAATAACTAAAGAAAGAGAGAACAAAGAAAAACAAAATGGCAATCAACTTGTCCCATTAGCTGCAGAAAAACATACTAGACCCGAGGCTTGTAGAATTTGTACGTCTCACCTTGCCTGCCTCTCTTCCTTGTCTGGTTTGGGTTCCAGCCTTGCTTGTCCCACAGGTGCGCCTCGTACTTCCCTGAACCCCTGTGCCTACACACCAGCAACGCAACAACAACAACGCATTCATCAGAAACCAAGCAAAGATCACGCAAACAACTGCGAACCGATCATCAAAGCAAGAAAAAGGAATCGAAAACGCAGACCTTGCCACGCCCTTGTAGATGGAGGATCCCTTCCTCGGCGCAGCAGCAACGGCGGCGTCGTCGTCGTCGCCGCCGGTGCCATCCTTGGCCCTCTTCCTGTGCTTACTCTTCTTCTTGCCGCTCTCAGTGCGCGGCGGCACAATGCAGGAGGACGCCGTGGAGGAGGAGGAGGACCGAGGAGGGGAAAGCAAGGTGGTTGCAGCAGCAGAATCAAAGGCCTTCTTCTTCTTCCTCATGGAGACCATGGCTGTGGCTTGTGCTTTTGTTGATAGCCCCTGCAAGGCCCCTGTTTGCTTTCCACCTTGGCAACAAAGACAACAGACAAGGGTAGTGGGTGTCACCGGTGAACCTGCCTATATAGGGAAGCAAGGAGGAGGACTGTACTGAATAGTGAGACTGATCTAGTGATCTGAGAAGGGAGGCAAAAGTTTGGGGACTATAGCTTCTTCCACCCCGAGCGCCACGACACTTGGCGTGACGCCGCCGTGGCCAGGCGTGTGGGGGGCGACGGGCGTTTTTACGGTCAAGGACTCAAGGTCTCGGAAAATGCTGGGTATCTGCGTGAAGTGGAGTGGTGCAGCCGTGCAGGTGCGCACCACCACTCGCGAGCGGCCGTACGGGGAAATTTCGATCTTGGATGGGACTCCACTGCATAAGGAGAGCTTTGTTTAGCGCATTGCGCGACTCTTGCCGTCATGCGTCTCCGCGGGGGCCAAGCGTCTGTGTCGCACGATGACACGTTTGCGTGTACGTGTGCGGCAGAGGCAAATATGCGGACGTAGCTGCGTAGGTGAGTATTTATACAGCCGCGTTGCCGCGCGCGGAAAGGGAAAGAACATGTCTCGACGTGTCGTGGTCAGGTTTCCCCCTACCGTTTTCGACGCAGATATCGCACTCCGTGATAAGATGATTACCGTGAAAACCACAGGATAACCGCGAGACATACCGTGATTTCAAAAACTGAAAAATTACCATACATGATAACTATAGTAACCATGATAACCGTACGGTTTTGTAAACCCTGTACCGAAATGTTTTAAAGAGGGTTGAAACTAGCAAAGTCATTTTTTTCCTATTAAAGTTAGGGATGGTTTGGTCCTACAATTACGTTTTTTTACCGTCATTCACCTGCTTACCGCTCTATATTCTTTTCTCTTTTTTGTTTGAGAATACCGCTCTATATTCTCGATAACATTAATCGAGAAAATTCATTGTTACCCTAAACTGGTCTCCAATTGCTCCAGCTATCAAATGTTTGTACCTCAACGCTTGTACTATCAAACCTCCTTAATCTTAATGGTGGGGAACCTCTCCCCTCCGGTGATTATTCCTAAAAAAAAATTGCTCCAGCTATTGGGCCTGGACGTTAAGAGGACTATTATATGTTTAGTTGGCCCGCCTACTGCAGGCTTCATACGCGTGCCTGTCCTGGACCAAGTAACACGCCTATTGGGCTCGTTTTTTTCCTGGAGGAATAAGTTCACATGAGGTCCCTCAATTTGTCACCGAGTCCGAAATTCGTCCTGAACCGCAATAATAGATATGATGTATCCCTCAACTCCCAAAACCAGTACAAATAAGATTTCAAGGTGGTTTGAACGACAGTTTCGACTGACATGACGCCTACGTGGGGTTGACATGACACTTAAAGTTAAAAAAAAACATGAGACCTACATATCAGTAAGTGTTCGATTAATAATTAAAAAATATAGTGGGACCCACTCGTCGCCCCCTCTCTTTCCCCTCTTCTCCCCCTTTCATCATCGTCATCGTCAACGGCGGTGGTGGTAGAGTCGGCGAGACGGAGGTGCGCTAGGGAGGAGGTGGTGATGGTGGGTGGTAGACAGTCAGGGTTGTAGGCCTCGTCGGCTAATGTCTGCTACTCGCCAGCGTCGGGGGGGAGGGCGAATCATTGCCGAGGTGGTGGCGAAGGAGGTTTGGAAATCGGTGGCAGTGCCATCCCGTGTGGAAGGTGGGCAGACTGAGGCGCGCGTTCACGGACGGGCAGCAGGTGGTAGTGTCGGTGCCTGACCAAGTACGCGAAGGATAAGTGTAGAGAGGATAAATAAAAATAATAATTATAAGAGTTCAAGTAGGAATACAATTTATAAATGAAAGAAATATCACAATGAGAAATATTGATTTTTGAAAAAATAGTCCACACAGAACACAACAATGATAAATTATAATAAAGATGAGAGAAGTAATAGACCCCAAAAAAAATGGAGTGGTGTAGGTAGATGGGACATCTAAAAACTATAAACAAAATCTCAAATAGAATCTCAATGATAATTAAGAGGAGGGACGATGAGCAGGTCGTTAAGCACCACTGTCTCGACGATTGGCGGGATTTCCAGATAGTAAAAAAAAAACCTCAATCATAATCATGTTCGATTTTTAAATCTCAACGATAATAAAAATGGGAGGCAGCGGGCGGGCCATAAAGGAGTACAGTGGCGGCGTTTGGCGAGACTTCTAAAAATTATAAAAATAAAACCCAACGATACAATGAACTCTAAAACCACAAGGTCAAATTTGTAAAGGTTCCAAGGAGGATGATTGAAAGCAGTGGTAGATCAAGCATGCAAATAAAGCGATGACAAAGAAATAAGGCATAGTGATTGGCGTGACGACTATTAAAAACACCGGCATGATAAAGTCGGTCTTTCAAAGTCCTAACATAACGAGATAGTTATTTAACAAATTTAAGTAAAACTATTCGTAAAAAATAGATAATTTTGTACGAGCGCTAGCTGCGCAATTGCGCGGGCCACAGGTTAGTTATCATAGTACTAAACTTCAGCAGTACGCACGAGGTTTTATCTAGTTTCTTTCGTAAAAGGCAGCCCCGTACCAAAAGGCACATAGCTAATCAGTTCCAAGCCATATTTCACAAACCTGGGGGCCAATCAACCGCAGAGCCGAGCGCCACTCGTACTGGCTGCCCAATCGCCCCCACCAAGTACCAAACCACCTCAACGCAACGAGGCGTACGCGCGCCGGCGGCGTTCGGTCTCGCGCCGTGGTATTATGCCAATGCCCAGTTGCAAGCCACACACACACACACCTCCTCGACCTCGGGTGGGACGGACGACGCGAGCGCGACAGGGCCACCACCAAATTCACCCACCTTTCACCTCGACGCACCACCGGGCGCAAGTGCGGCCGGGTGACGTCGCGGCAATCATTCCATCCTACGCGCGCCGCGCAAGTGACCGCTCGCGCGCCTTAGCCTGGCCAGTGGCAGCAGCCGACACAACGACTCGCCCCCATTTGGACGCCCACGACGCCACCCACGACCGGAGCCAAAGAGGGGAGATGATCGATCCCGGCCGGCTTTGTCTGCGAATGGCGCACTCGGTTTTGCGATCGGATCGGAGACCGACCATGCACCAGCGGAACAACGCCGTTGACAGCGACCGGCAACATGGGAAGCGTCAGCTGGCACACATAAAACCGGCACTAGCGCGGTTGCATCGAGGGGACGCAGTTGCAGTATATTGCATGTTTGCGTCGCCGTGATATGAAATCGTGGTAATCTTAGCTCACACGAGATCAGGTCTCGAACCGACAAAATCTCGCCGATGGACGACGCTATCGCGCTACACGCCAATTTGTTGTGCGATCCTTGATGCTCTAAGCGTGTCACAAATCACGTAGAGATCACGGGACTAGCAGGCATCAGGCAAGGTGCATGCGGTTTTGTTTTTTTTAAACACTCGACACAGCTGCCACACGAACACGCGTTGGACTTAACCATCATTGTTTGTGTTGGATGTGAGAACTTAACGCAATAATATAATCGTTTGTGCGCGATGATACAGTGATACATCCAAATAAAAAAAATAATCAGGTGGTAGGATCAGGCCGGCCTGGCGTCCTTGAAGAAAGTCTCTGTTTTATTAAGGAGATCAGCATGATCAAGCTGCTTATCTTTTGATGAGAAAAGTTACACGCGGCGAGATTGCTTCAAGGAAACATATGAAAAGGAGGCAGGCGCCTGCAGAGAGTGACAAGCAAAGCTTTAAATATATTTAAATTTAAAACTTAAAGACTTCTTGTGTAGATGGTCGCCATCATTTATATCATCACGCCGCATTATAATTGCTTTAATTTGTTGGATGTAGTAGTAGCGCATCGCTTTCACTTTCCTCTTGTTAATGGAACAGTGCATCCAAAAATTAATATAACCTTGCTCGCCGGCTTCCCCAAGTCTGAATTCTTGATGACAAGGTTTGAGTTCGAGCACTAAACTAACCAAATAATTAGAACTGGTTACCAGCATAGTACACATTATCTGCCGTCCAAATATCTTAACGAAAATTGAAGCGGCCTGCCGAAAAAAAGTTGAAGCCTACAAATGGACATGGATGGTCGAATTTTCCACCCACATGACGTGAATGCTCACATTTATAGCAATTCTCATTTTCACATCCAATTCTACGTTGTTATATTATAAACGGAGAGAGTAATTATTATTTTAGTGGTATGCGACGTATCCATCGATAACGATGCACTTATCATCATTTTTAAAATGTACAGGCTCAATCTCTCAAAGGTGCTTCCGTGCTTATATGGGGGCTGTGAATTGACAGGAGCGAGTGTGTGTATTATATATGTAAGCGTTTGACGCAGCTTTAAAATATAGATGGGGCGGAGAACGGAAATGTTCACTCAATAAGAGCAATCAAACACAACACATATCGTATTAATAATTTATTCGTATAAGTGTCTCAATCTGTTGGATGTTTATACCTTGTTATATCTAATTTTGATGGTTCATGACTACTATAAGGAGATAAGGGGGCCTTGAGAGTATGGGGCGACACGAGTCGTAGCTGAGTCGGTCGACCCATCCCGCCTAATGGGTAGATCTGCCCCCGAGCGTTGTGTTTATGATGTGTTTCTAAAAAAAACTTATTGACTTAATTTTCCAACATATACAATTTGAACATAATTTAATTTTCCAAAACAAATTCTGGACGTAATAGTGCAGTTTTGAAGTTGCCAGATTAATTTACAGCGACAAGAGGCTCAAAAAGTTAAAACTAAATGAATATAAACAACTTGGCCTCGATGCTAGCTCTATTAGGATGCATCTTTAGAAGTTCAAATAAAATACGTGATCTGTTGTTTGGTTTGTTTTGGTTGGTTTAAGGAATCCTGATAGTGGGCAAGCCTCTCGGGATAGATGTCAAGAACCAAGCTATAGAAACACTTCTACTCATAGGAAAATCTTAGAAAATCTCTCGGAAGAGAGGTTCCAGAACTCATCTAGGAGTCCGCATGTTATGGCTACATTTATTTACTTACCACTAGATGAGCACTAGCTCCAATTTCGTTGAAGCCAAGTTAATCCCTGGACTATTTTCTTTAGAAAAATCATGTGCACCAGACATGATGATACTGTGATAATTTAGAGGAAAAGAAAGAAAATATACACATTTCTTTTACGTTAGGTCGACCAATTCAGTTTAGTATCATGATTTTTTGGATATTGTTTTAAATTCATTTTCAACTTTATAATAATTACATCGAATAATTATAAAAATATCCCTATTTTAGAAAAGTGAAATTTATAGAATTTTCACATTAATTAATATAACCATAAAAAAAGGGCATTTTGGATTTTTTTAATGGAAAACAGCATGAGCCTCCCAGTGCGGTATATTAAGTAATCAGAAGTTTATAGACAAGCATTTAACACTGTGTTTTCTTAATTTTACAAGGATATCATTCGAATGATAGTTCTAGTGGTTTTTTTAGTTTTCTAATATCAGTCTTGTAATAACGATTTAAACAGTGACTTTGGCTTGATAGAAAAAGGCAAATAAAGAAAAAGAAAAAGGTTTGAACCAAATTTTATTTTCAGTAAAGGACACGAGAAAATGATGAATAACCAACGTGCCCCCACTTCGCCTCCCCCCGCTTCCATCTCCATATCTATTTCTCTCTTCCCGCACCTACTACTAGTACTACACTCCTCCCTGGTCCCAACTTCCAATCTGCAAGAGCGACTGAGAGAGAGAGACAGACAGACAGAAACGGCAGCGCG
>CM020178.1:17541494-17551780 GCA_009805545.1 Oryza longistaminata
CGGCGAGCCCGCGGCCAACGGACGCACGGTGTGCACGGCCTCCTCTCCCTTACCGACGCCGCGCTCCTCCCCTGTGCGCGCGGCCTGGCCTGGCCTGACCTCCTCGCCTGCACGGCGGCGACCGGGGACGAGCAGGTCGGTCTGCCTGCCGGGGTTGAACGCGGCTGGATCGAATTCAATTGTGAAGGTATCCATTCTTTACCTCGTAGCAGCAGAAACCTCGTCTCGATCATGGGGAGCCAGACAATGGCGTCGAAGGCCGGAGGCGGGGGCGTCGCGCGGCGCGGAGGAGGGCGGATGTGGAGCCTGGGGAGGCAGGGATCCATGTACAGCCTCACCCTCGACGAGGTGCAGAGCCAGCTGGGCGAGCCGCTGCACAGCATGAACCTCGACGAGCTGCTCCGGAGCGTGTTCCCTGACGGCCTGGCCATCGCCGACGGTGCCGGTGCCGGTGCCGGTGCCACCAGCAGCAGCCAGCAGCAGCATCAGCCGGGCTCGGGCCTTGTGCGGCAGGGGAGCATCACGATGCCGCCTGAGCTCAGCAAGAAGACGGTGGACGAGGTGTGGAAGGGGATCCAGGCTGCTCCGAAGAGGAATGCCGAAACGGGCGGCGGCGGCGGAGGTCGACGGCGGCGAGAGAGGCAGCCGACGCTTGGGGAGGTGACGCTCGAGGATTTCCTGGTCAAAGCTGGGGTTGTCACCCAAGGATCTCTCAAGGAGCTTAGTGATGCAGGCAATGTGGATCCGGTTGGAAGAGGTGTTACAGCAACCGGGACTGTGGATCTGGCACCTGGATCACACTGGATAGAGCAGTATAAGCAGCAGATTGCATCTACTGATGCTCATCATCATGGGCAGCAAGGTGTGCAGGGTGCTTATTTTCCGAATCGATTGGTCCCTCAGCCACTTAACGTTGGCCCCGGTGCTATTCTGGAGCCATCCTACTCTGATGGCCAGACTTCTTCAGGAATGATCGGCGGAATGTCCGATTCTCAGACGCCTGGAAGGAAGCGAGGCATGTCAGGGGATGTGGCAGATAAGTTGATGGAGAGAAGGCAGAAGAGGATGATCAAGAACAGGGAGTCAGCTGCCCGTTCAAGAGCCAGGAAGCAGGTGCAATATGTGTTTTACACCTTTCTATTTGTGGCAAATTTTTAATTAGCATTGTTCTTGCTGCATATGATGATTAAGAAGGCCGCTGTTACTTTAAATTTAGTTTCTTCATGTGACCTGTGAGTTTGTGTATTACCCACATGATTACATAATTACATTTCATTTGTGACAGGCCTACACTAATGAACTCGAAAACAAGGTATCTCGTTTAGAAGAGGAGAATGTGAGGCTAAAGAGGCAAAAGGTACTGTCTTTTCCACTGCAATTATATCAGAATGTTGCAAATTTCCCCTATCAAGTATTTTTCCCCGGTGCATGCTTGTCCTATAAATTAACCAATTAATTCTTCCCTAATTTGTCTTCACTTTCTGCCTCTGAATAGGAGTCAGACTATTTGGTAAGTGACAGGAAATAAATACTATCACTTGTACTGTCTCTTATGTCTAGTTTTACTATTTCATATTGTCAAGCTACCTTGTTGATATGTACTTGTCATACATCACTAAGACCCTTTTATGGCCTTACTACACCTTATGACTTTTCAATGTTTTCACAGCTCTATAATAATAGTATAATCTTAAGTATTTGCTTCCACCACTTGAGGTGACTGTTTTTGGGTAGGACCGTAGGAGTGAGCCATATACTGTTCATTCTATTAGTTGATCTAATTATTAGGCATGTCCCGTCAAGCATTTATTTGAGCCAGTATCTTATTTGTGCCTGAAGGGAGGAAACTAATTTTCTGGTGGATATTGGGGGTATCTTGTATTTTTCCTTAAATATCTTCGAAAAGACTACCTTATACTATTATTCACTCTAAGTCGATAATAAAATGGGGCAGCATTATACTAGGAGTAATCTTGTGATGAAAAACATAGAAATACATCGCAGTCTAATCAACAGCAATATTATCATCTGGTATGATGTGCTGTACTTCATAGGTAGTGTATCAAGTTACAATCAAGAGGTCTTCGTCATGGTTATTGTTTGTGTGTAGGAATTGTCTTCTGCATGTCAACTTTTGGATGACTGTCCAATAAAGTAACTTCTTACCTATGGCATTTGAAGAATTCTGCTTGCAGAATACTGTTGTGGACTCTGGTTCTAACATATTGCATCCCTCTGACTAATTGGTTAGCTCCTCAAACAAAGCAGTGTTAGCAATAAAAGATATTTTCTAAGTTATTTTGATCCCATTAACCCTGGATGGCCATGCGTCTTTTAAACATCCTTCATACTATAGGAAGATTAGCAAGGGTCCAACGGACTGAATCATGTCCCTGGAAAGCTAGAAGTATTAATCTCATGTCTATTTATATTTCATATTTTTCTGGTACCACATTGTTTCAGTGCATCTGATGTGGCAAGAAAATTGACAGTAGTACTCCTTTAATGATAATTCAAAGTTTTAGCACTTGCCACTGGATATCAATTTAGCTAGTACTATATATTATGCTAATTTTGTGCTTAATCCTACTATCAGCCAAACACTGTCCTGTTCCATATATTTTACACCATATATTTTTGTATTCTGATGATGCCATATTGGGTTACTTATCCATACACAGCATTGACTTGTTTTCCCCTCTCATGCTATCTTCAGGAGTTGGATGAATTAATTTGCGCTGTGCCTGTACCAGAACCCAAGTATCAACTCAGGAGAACAAGCTCCGCAGATTTCTGATCATGCCCGCAGTATTTTATTTTATAGTTTTTGAAGTGCTCTTGCTTGTAAGTTTTGCCTCCTGGGGTTTAGAATCATTTCCTAGCTTCTTCTTGGCTTATGTCTAGCTTAGTGATTTGTATTGTGTAGATTAGCAGGAGCCTAGTATGTGTTCTGGTAGCACTGCTATCTTTCTGAGGCCTTGCTACTTTCCTAGCTAGGAGTGTGTAAATTTGCTGGACACATCTAGGTTCTTAGAGCTTTCTTATACTTGGTGGTGACATCGGCTGCTCTTCCATAGAACTGCAAGGAGGATGCAATCTTTAAGCCCAAATACTTCACTAAGATGAAGGGTTGTAACATTACTGTAAAATTCAATTTCTGGATAGAACTAGCTGGACTATGATCTGATTGTTGAGATATCTATCCTTGTCAGAAATAATTATTTTGGCTAATTTATGTTAGTGCGAAAAATGGTGGTTAACTTCATATGTCGCTGTCTGTCTCCAACATCATCTGCTATCAGTTGCTGAAACATACTTATCCTGAATGCCCCTGCTGTACTCACTGCATCACATCCTGAACTCGGTGTTCGTCGGATGCCATTTCGAGCAACAGTTCCCGCAGCAGCATCTGTTGGTGAAACATCTTTTACTCTTGGAATCTAGGATGCGATTTGTTTCTCTCTTTTCGTAATTTTCACAGCACGAATCTCATCCCATTCAAATCAGAATCTATAGAAGAAAACAAAACAAAAAACATCCGTATATGTCATTCTCACATTATCCAGATGATGATAGATTGATACTTTGATAGGACTTGCTCCCTTGGCAGCTCGGGTCTTCTCATATGTTGTGGGCTTGAGAATCATAAGAGATCGGATTAACACCAGCAATTAAATGCTTGTTCCTATGCTAGTACTAATTTGTATTCTTCCTCCTCGTTCAGAAATAAGTTAGGGGGTGTTTAGATTCAGGGGTGTAAAGTTTTAGCGTAAAGTTTTAGCGTGTCACATCGGTTATTATATATGGTGTCGCATAGGGTGTTCGGGCATAAAAAAACTAATTACAGAATCCATAAGTAAACCACGAGACGAATTTATTAAGCCTAACTAATCCATCATCAGCAAATATTTACTGTAGCACCACATTGCTAAATCATGGAGTAATTAGGCTTAAAAGATTCGTCCCCACAAATTAGTCACAATCTGTGCAATTAGTTATTTTTTTAGCCTATGCTTAATACTTCATGTAGGTATTCAAATGTTCGATGTGACATGGTGAAAAATTTTAGGGTGGGACCTAGTAACGTTTTCCTGCAGGAGCAGACTGTGCAGGCGTATTTCACGTGTACGTTAACCCTAGCAACATAGCGTCAATTCAAAAGTACGTTTTGACCTTTAGAAAGCGGGAAAGCTGTTGAAAAGCTGAGGTGCGAGCGAGACGCGGAGACAGGTGACGGAGGCAGCAGCAAGTCAGCGATTGGGCGAGGAAGTCGGGGAAGGGGATGAGCCGGGCCAGTGCCAGTCGACCGCCGCCGCTGGCGGCGAGCGGAAGCGGCGGCCGCCTCGCGGTTCTCGCGTCTCACTTGTCCCAGTCTTCTCGGACGGCCGGCGAAAAGGAGGCCGCACTCGCCGCCGGCCCCTCCGACGGACCAACCATGTCAGTCTGTCTCTCTATCTCGCTCTCTCATCTATGCACATCAATTTGATGTCTTGTTCACTTGACCAGTTCTGCGAGAAATTTGTTCTAGTAACTTGTAAGCGCACGGAAGATATTGGATGTTGGATGAACAGATTCTATTGTGCAGTTTCGGTACCGGGGGCTGTAAAATTTGTACAAAACTGAAGCTCGAGCATGAGTTATTAGGTTAATGCAGTTCTGATCTTAATATAATTTGCATAATCTTTAATTGATTATGTGGGAGAAGTTGATTCGCTAAGGAGATCAAACTATCAAACCGGTGCTTAGTGTTTTTTTTTTTTTGGTTGTAAGCATCCATGTTTGTGGACGGACACTGCAGAATCCGATGCTCTCCAGAATGGGGGAGGTTAAGCACTGCTTGTGGGGGTTAAGTACAGTAATAATAATGGATTTTGGTGCGTTTGCATAGATAGAAACAGCCTGGGAAGAAACATCTGAAGATCAGGTCTAGATCAGCGCAAAATGTTCTTGCTCAGAGTTAGGAGCCTGCATTTTCCTTGGATGTCTGGGTTGCTGGTTAGATTTTAATTATGTTGGATAGCTAATAGTAACTAACTTCACCTGGTTCTAGAATGAATCGAGATCTTGAGATATCTGAGAAATGTAGAATGCTGTACTGGGCTTGTTCAAATGGTCCCTCAAGTCATGCTGCAGTGCAGCTGTGGCCACCAAATTATATATGGAGAGCAATTCTTCAATAGAAGCTCATTTATTATAACACAGTCACGCAATAATTGAGAAATGCTTGATTGCATCAACATCTGGTAGCAAAAGTACAAATTATTAATACAACAACCCATGGAGACTAGAAGTTGAGTTCCTGCACATCAAGTGATATTTATATCAACATGCATTTTTCATTCTCGCGTACTTGTAAAGAATTTATTCTGCGATAACTACCATATAGCATAGCAAGTCAAGCTTCTTACGTTTCTAAAATCTGCTTGCTAGTCAGCATTTGCTGAATATTAAATTTCATCTATTTTCTTTGAGAAGGCTTTGCCACAGTTGTTCTGGTTGTGTTTACTGTTTTATCCTCTTCATGAAACGTGCATTTCCACGGATGACCTTTGATCTTTCATCCAGACACCTATTTCTCTTCTTTGCAGTTTTGACAAAATTTTGCGGAAAGAGATCCCATCTCAGGTGGTTTATGAGGATGAAAAGGTGAAATCTCTTCTGTGCTATAGGGATAATTTTCTTATATACAATGTCTATGAATAAAACCCTTTCTTCAGTCTTAAAAGTTGATGAGCTATTCGTTTCAAAAAAAAAGTTGATGAGCTATCTGCAGGTTTGTTTTTGTCAACCCTACACCATAGTTATCTTTTCCAAAAAGAAAGAATGAATTTCACAAAGCGACAGCTTCTTTTTTTGGGTCAAAACTGTCATAATAAAACCACAACCTTCTGTTCCAGCTTCACAAAACTACAGCTTTGGAATAGTAACTATTGAAAAGCTACTACACTGTCACTCATCCTGTTATCGGACATCTGGAGTCATCCTGTTAGGCACACCCCACCTCCTACTTAGCACACAGTAACTGGGAAAGCTGCACACAATGAACGGCCATGCCAACCCATCCCCCTATCCCCGCTACATCTGGATGTACTTATCAACCATTGTGATGTATGTTCCTTTCCCTTCAGTTCGCATGTCAAAATAGAGGGCTCAAAGGTGGAGCAGGTGAGCATCATCAAGGCGGTACTGCTCAATATTAGTTGTACTTACGTGAAGTTAAAGCAAAGAAAAAAAGGGTATACTTTTTAATCGGTTTTATGATTTTTTTTTTATGTGAGAGAAAGCATTAGTGTTCTGGGAACACAACAGATTTGTGTGTCATCACATTAAATGATATGAAGGTTCCAAAGAAAGGTTCGAGATGTCCATGTTATTTCACTTATATTTGTCTCACTAGTCACCCGAAAGAATTTTATGCTGTGGCCGAATTCTTTGTTCACATTCACAACTAATATTGATATGGAAGGTTAATCATCCTCTCTCCATTCTGTGTTCATCAAAAGAACTGTTCTAGGTCTAATATGCAATACTGTTTTCTGGCTTGGTCCCCGTGATGACTAACTTTGGTATCTGCATCAATTAGTAATCACTGCTACATACTAACTAATCTGTTTGTTGTTTGCTTGAACATGATTGGGAATGAAATGAGCTGCTAATAGGTCACGTTTTGAATCTTTATCAGTGCAGACCCTTGCATTCAGAGACATATCACCCCAAGCTCCAGTACATATTATAATAATTCCCAAGGTTAAAGATGGATTGTCTAGGCTCTCAAATCTTCTCGGACGGCCGGCGAAAAGGAGGGCGCACTCGCCGCCGGCCCCTCCGACGGACCAACCATGTCAGTCTGTCTCTCTATCTCGCTCTCTCATCTATGCACTGCACATCAATTTTATGTCTTGTTCAGTTGACCAGTTCTGCGAGAAATTTGTTCTAATAAGCGCACGGAAGATATTGGATGTTGGATGAACATATTCTATTGTGCAGTTTCGGTACGGGGGGCGGGGGCTGCAAAATTTGTACAAAATTGAAGCTCGAGCATGAGTTATTAGGTTAATGCAGTTCTGATCTTAATATAATTTGCATAATCCTTTAAATTGATTATGTGGGAGAAGTTGATTCGCCGAGGAGATCAAACTATCAAATCCTTTGATTATGTTTTTTTTATGTTGTAAGCATCTATGTTTGTGGACGGACACTGCAGAAACCGATGCTCTTCAGAATGGGGTAGGTTAAGCACTATTTATGGGGGTTAAGTACAGTAATAATAATGGATTTTTGTGCGTATGCGTAGGTAGAAACAGCCTGGGAAGAAACATCTGAAGATCAACACAAAATGTTCTTGCTCATAGTTAGGAGCCTGCATTTTCCTTGGATGTCTGGGTTGCTGGTTAGATTTGAATTATGTAGGATAGCTAATAACTAACTTCACCTGGTTCTAGAATGAATTGAAATCTTGAGATACCTGAGAAATGCAGAATGCTGTACTGGGCTTATTCAAATGGTCCCTCATGCTGCAGTGCAGCCGTGGCCACCAATTATATATGGAAAGAGTAATTCTTCAACAGAAGCTCATTTATTATAACACAGCCACATAACAATTGAGCAATGCTTGATTGCATCAACATCTGGTAGCAAAAGTACAAAATATCAATACAACAACCCATGGAGACTAGAAGTTGAGTTCCTGCACATCAAGTGATATTTATATGAACATGCATTTTTCATTCTTTCATGATATCTAATTGTAGAGAATTATTCTGCGATAACTACTACTATATAGCATAGCAAGTCAAGCTTCTTACATTTCTAAAATCTGCCTACTAGTCAGCGTTTGCTGAATATTAAATTTTATCTATTTTCTTTGAGAAGGCTTTGCCACAGTTGTTCTGGTTGTGTTTACTGTTTTATCCCCTTCATGAAATGTGGATTTCCATGGACGACCTTTGATATTTCATTCAGATACCTATTTCTCTTCCTTTCAGTTTTGACAAAATTTTGCGGAAAGAGATCCCATCTCAGGTGGTTTATGAGGATGAAAAGGTGAAGTCTCTTCTGTGCTATAGGGATAATCTTCTTATATACAATGTCTATGAATAACACCCTTTCTTCAGTCTTAAAAGTTAACGAGCTATTTGCAGGTTCGTTTTTGTCAGCCCTACACCATAGTTCTCTTTTCCAAAAAGGGAAAGAGTAAATTTCACAAAGCAACGGCTTTTTTGGGGGGTCAAAATTGTCATAAGAAAACCACAACCTTCTGTTCCAACTTCACAAAACTACAACTTTGGAACAGTAACAATTGAAAAGCTACAACGCTGTCACTCATCCTGTTAGCCACACCCCACCTCCTACTTAGCACACTATAACTGGGCAAGCTGCACACAATGAATGGCCATGCCAACTCATCCCCCCATCCCCGCAACATCTGGATGTACTTATCAACCATAGGGATGCATGTTCCTTTCCCTTCAGTTCGCATTTCAAAATAGAGGGCTCAAAGGTGGAGCAGGTGAGAATCATCAAGGCGGTGCTGCTCAACATAGGCATTAGCACAGAGAGCCGTTCCAGAGTTAGCAACTTAGCATGTGCTAAAGGAAGTTTGATTGTTTGTCGTACTTGTGGGACCAATGTCACATGATTTAGTTTTAGTTTTTCAATATTTATTCTTGTAAAGTCATGCTTTCGTGAAGTTAAAGCAAAAAAAAAAGGGTATACTTTTTAATTGGTTTTATGATTTTTTTTTATGCGGGAGAAAGCATTACTCATCTTCTGGGAACACAACAGATTTGTGTGTCATCACATTACATGAAATGAAGGTTCCAAAGAAAGGTTCGAGATGTACATGTTATTTCATTTATATTTGTCTCACTAGTCACCTGAAAGAATTTTGTGCTGTGGTCGAATTCTTTGTTCACATCCACAGCTAATATTGATATGGAAGGTTAATTATCCTTTCTCCATTATTTGTTCATGAAAAGAACTGTTCTAGGTCTAATATGCAATACTGTTTTCTGGCTCAGTCCCCGTGATAACTAACTTTGGTATCTGCATCAATTAGTAATCACTGCTATGTACTAACTAATTTGTTTGTTGTTTGCTTGAACATGATTGTGAATGAAAATGAGCTGCTAATAGGTCACATTTTGAATCTTATCAGTGCAGACCCTTGCATTCAGAGACATATCACCCCAAGCTCCAGTACATATTATAATAATTCCCAAGGTTAAAGATGGATTGTCTAGGCTCTCAAAGGTACATAATTTCATCTTATCTTTTAAACATCCTAATGGGTTCTATTTAGCTAATTCAATTCAATATTGAATTCTTCATATGTGAAGTTCACAGTAAGCTATGTACCCACTTCACTAGAATGAATATTATGGCGGAGTGATAGATAAAATAAACATTAATTTGCCTGAGCTTTCAATTGTAGACTATTGCCTCTTTTTACGAATGGATAATAATCTTTTCCTTTAGCTTTCTACCGTAAGCTCAATAGTATACTTAGGCTTCTTGGATCCAACACAATTTTATTCTTTTTGTTCTTATCCTAAGAAAGCATTCTTGCCTTTCATAAGCTTTTATTCATCCTCATGTCCGTAACATACTAGTAACTAAAACTTTACCAACTCGCTAAGAGGCCGGGCACTGCAGAGCTGCATGTATATTCAGGTCATCCGCTCATCTACATTATGTTAATATATCTTGCCCACTTGCCGTGTTCATGTTCATTGTGGTAAAATAATTTATAAGAATCATGATATCATATTTCAACAAATCATGATTCTTAAGTAACCACATTATTTTGCTGAATGATACTACAACTGGCACCTATTTCATCAATTGTCATAGGTAGAAGAAAGACACGTTGAGGTTATGGGCCATCTTCTTTACGCTGCTAAGACCATTGCAAAGCAGGAGAACCTTGATGATGGATTCAGGATTGTCATCAATGATGGGCCTAACGGATGTGAGCATAAGCTTGATCCCATTGAGACGGTGAGACCTATCTTATTGAGATAGTTGGACTGACTTTTTCTGTGTTATGTAGGTCAGTCTGTATATCACCTCCATATTCATCTTCTAGGGGGACGTCAGATGAACTGGCCTCCTGGATAAGTTGTATATTCCCAAAGAGGTGCTCTGTTATGAAAATGTAACCGGTAACATTCTCTTTATCTCCATTTGATGTGATGAGCAGTTTCCTTTATGGTATGTGCTCTGTAACTGCTATATACTGGTCTTAAGGTTTTCCTTTTCCTGTTTGCGACAACATAGCCATGTCA
>CM020178.1:17563712-17616978 GCA_009805545.1 Oryza longistaminata
TGTTCTCCGAGACTCCGACTATGCGCCGTTTACGGTTGAGTCCCGTAATCCACTTTACTATTGCACGGTACATATTCGTAGCACAGTTGCAAACTATACAAAGTCGGATTTGAGCAATCGGTAGGCCATAGCTGGATATGCATGCATATTGCAAAAGGTCAAACTTGTTTGAATTTAGAAAAAAAAAATGACTGTTCAAGTCTAGGTAAATCTGTTTAGGTTTCAAATTGTTTTTTTCTTGCATTTCCAAAATTTGAACGCCTGTACTGAGCTTGGGACTATGTTTTAACTTCAGATATTATTTATATATGTTTACGCAATTGTTTGCGCACAGATGAATCGTGCACGCATGTGCTTTGAGAAATACTAGATCCATAACGTCTGATAGCTCAGGTTTGTCTGTGTGGCACGTTGGCACGATCGATCATGTGACGGGGCGCCGTTGATCCCGGGCAGACACCATGTGTTGCAAAAATAAATATTGATCTCACATAAACTTATATGAATCCATTCATTGACCTATTTGTTCATAAGTCATTAAATAATTAAGTTATTTTCTATTATAATGACATAGAACAAAACATAAAGATTAAGAGATACTTCCTCCGTTACACAATATAAGTCATTCTAGCATTTTCCACATTCATATTGATATTAATGAATCTAGATAGGTATATATGTCTAGATTCATTAACATCAATATAAATGTGGAAAATGCTAGAATGATTTGTATTGTGAAACGGAGGGAGTATAACCGTAGGCGCACCCCACATATATTTTTCCTTGCGATCTATTATATATCTATCTATCTATTATATACTAAAATGTCATTAAACTTCCTATAAACGCTTTCAAGTCGCCACATGGCACTTCTACAAACGCTCATATACCGCCACGTGGCAATGCCTATCTCACCGTCGATTTTCACTTAAATCGGTGGACTCAATAATTTAGACCATTAGATTAGATTAGATGTATTTTATTTAAAAGGAAACTAATACCTTCCTGTTCACCGGAAAAAGAAAAAAAAACACACAAGTACTCCATAGGTACGTACGTACGTGAGACTTAAAAAACAATGAATCTATCTTATTACCGTTTATCTAACTGTTCACCGGAAAAAGAAAAAAAAACACAAGTTCGTTCATACGTAAGACTAAAAAACAATGAATCTTACCTACTGTTTATCGAAAGAAAAAAAATACGCAGACTTAGTATTATAAAAAACAATAAAGTGAACAAAACATATGTAGGACCATTAAAAAATTGATTATCCTTTCTACTATTTAAAGATAAAATCTATTGCTCTATAAATTTAAGTTCACCATCGATTTTCATTTAAATTGGTGAACCCAATATTTTAGACTATTATATTAGATGTATTTTATTTTAAAAACTAATACATTATTACTCCGTGTAGGTATATGGGAGACCTATATAACTGTTAGGCTAAAAAATACATAAGTAGTCCATACGTACATACGACTTGAAAAAAAGAAATGAAGCTTACCTACTGTCCATCGGAACAAAGAAAAATCTATACACAGCGGTCTTTTGAAATAGTATTTTCAAAATCCCTTACTATAAAAACAATAAAAAAAATGTGTATCTCATTCGGAAAGGATAGATGGTCTTATGAAATAGTATTATCTACTATTTAAAGATAAATATATTACTCTACAAATTTGCATAAATATACGTAGTTAAACTAAATTTATATTATAAATATGAAATATCCCATCAATGATCTTTATTCGTTCTATCATAACATACGAGGCTGATATATATAATATTTAATGCTATGATAATTTTTTATTTCACATCATATTCTAGGGTGTCTTGATGAATACACAACGCTAATTTAAATCTACATTTGTAAAAATGGAAACAACACAATTTAGTTGTTTCATTTTACACCATTAGATTAGATTTATTGTTTAAAAATAATACATTTCTCCTGTATACGGGTACATGAGAAATATGTAACTATTGACCAGAAAAAGTACTCCGTATATAGATATGATTGAAAAGAACAATATTGCTTACACATCATTTGCTGGAAGAACAGAAATTGTACTTATGATAAAGCCAAAAAAATTGGCAGTCCTTAAAAAAGAATTTTCTATAATTTAAGGATAAAATATAATAATCTTCAAATTTACGCAAATGTAAATATGAAATACCCAATCAATGCTTTTAAGCATTTTATCTTTTAAATTATTTTAAAATTATATATCCAATTTGTGATACGGTTGTATTCCCTTAAATAAATAAACTACTAAATATCTATAGCCCTAAATACATCACAAATATGAAGCCGACATATAATAATTAATGTTATGATAATAATTTCACATCATATTTTAGGTGTAAAAAACACTTGACGAATACACAACGCTAATTTAAATGTACATATGTATTCTCCAAATTACCAATGGCGTCTCATATGATTAGAAACAATAGGTGATGAAAACAAACCAAACACTGAACTAACATGCACTGCACTATAGATATTATAGATATTTGTCAAATATGATACGGTACTTTGGAGATTAACGTGGTAGTATTTAAAATAAATCACTTTTATCCCGGTTACATATAAATTCTTCTATTGTTTTAGGATAAAATTCAACTGCTTCGATTTATGTGACAAAGGGAATATAAGTAATATAAGTCTATTTTCGATTAGATGAAGTAGTATCATTAGCTATATTTTTAATAGAAAATATCTTTCATTAATATATAATAAAATTAAAATGTTACTTAAAGTCGTCTATGGCATATAAAATAAAAAATGTTATATAAAGTTTAGAAACTCCAAAAATTTTAAAAAAAGAATCACACATAATACAAATAGATATGAACTAACTTTATTATTGTGACACATTTTTTTCTAATAAATTTGAAGATATAAAATTTCAAGTAATACGCCCAAACCAGTTATTAACGAGCATACGTTTAAAATAGAGTCAAAAAATATTTCAAAAATATCGTCCACACATAAACATTTGTAATAAAAGTTCAAACAAAATTAAACAACATGCCCGCGCGTATGCGCGGGCTACCTTCCTAGTTACATAGAAAACGTATATGCTACACGCACCTGCACACTACCTTCACATACACCCACAAATCAAATGCCCCCTGTAAAACATGATATGGACACCAACGACAAATTAATCCATATCTTGACTTAAAAACCTATTGAAAACACACCGACGTATGCATGATATCTTAAAGGGTGAAATCATACACTCACAACTCTACCACACCACATAACCTGTACTTCCTGTACACTGTGCTGATGTATTTACAAACCTAGATGTACTACTTTGAACACATGTTCAGGAGACAGAACCTATATAGATATGTGAACCTCACAAATTTCCAACTGATCAAAGCGCATACATAGTTGTGTCTTAAAACAATATTGTAAAAAGAGAGAATATGTCATTTGCGTGCGTTCGGATAAAGAAAAAACTTTGGTGTGGTCAAGGAATTGTTATTCCATAACTCGGCTTCTTAGTTTAAACCATCATGGCATTGTGGCCTGCGTTAAGAGGGACGTCCACAGATGTGTGCATGTGGTGTTCCTGTATGAGGAACATGTTTTGCCGGTACTTTGATACGTTATCCGTGTATGAGTCGGTTTTTAAGGTCGCTCGCTTTTGAAAATACAAATTCGTTTTTGAGTCGGCTTTTATGTTTGTTCGCTTTTGAAAATATAAAAGGAATTGTATAGGAAATCTCTTAAAAACACTCGCATGCTAACTTGAGACGAACGGATTCCTAATGCAGCTCATGATTTTCTAACAAAATATATATCCAAACGAATTTAATAGTGAATTTCATCTTAAATAAACCATATAACAACAATAAGATTATAATAGCCACTACAAGAGGAACCCCCTTTAGCAATACATATATGTATTGCAAAAAGTGAAAATAAGCATTGCTAGGGTCTATATCAACGCATTTAATATGCGTTGCCTATGCTTCTGTTGCTAGCACCAATAACAACACAAACACAACCGTTGGTAACATGTAAGAATAAACATTGCTAGTTAGCAACAAAGTAAATAGTTTTCAGCCATACTCGTATGCGTTGGCAGTTTCGGTGATGAACAATTCTATATAATCCTTGCAATGGCTATAATCAAGTTGCACCAACACTTATAAGTATTGCAATATAGGCAACTATTCATTCCAGGATGCCTTTGCCCAATTATCTTCTTGGGTTAGAGGCCCATAAACTCAAATGATGTCACATGAGAAAAACCAAGTCATTCATAAAACTAATTGTAATTAAAGAGAATTTTTTGTATTACATGGAAAATCATCCTCGTAAGTCATGATATTAAATTTTGTTCAGAACATCATGCACAAATGTAATCTAAACTATAGAAAAAAAATTTGAAGTTGCCACTATCATTGCCACCATCTTCCACATTACAGTCATCGTCATATTCACAAGGGAACTTTAGATGACATAGTTGTCCACCTTGCAGTAATCATCATCCATTTATCTTGTCAACCTGTAACAGAAAAAAAAAACAACCATTGATACAATATTGGAAGAAAGAAGACCACATCTAAAGAAATTGAGAAATAGCACCGTACAAAAATTGCTGGCCACGCAATATCAAGTCCTACGACATAGCCAATAATTTTGTTGCCTTTGTATGGCCTGATCAATTCTTCAGATTTTGCCAATGGAAAATGAACATGCACCATCAAGTATTCAGTTCCTAGCTCAACACCTGCAACTTTGCGTGTTGGATCACAGCTTACAATTGAAGCAACGGCCACATTCTTATTTCGATTTTTCCAGCTTTTCAAGAATACATTAGTTCCAATCTGGTGCATAAATATATGTCCATCAGCATTATCTCTATACAAAGAGCAATTAAGTATGGAAAAGAACATCATATTAAAAGTTTTACCTCCAATGAACTGGCATCCATAATGTCCACTATGTTGCACTGTTGTTTCTGTACAAAGTTATTTGGATCAAGATTCAATAATTTAACTATAAAGTACAAACATATTATACCAAGTAGAATTCTATAGCTAATCTTTATATTAGGTGGCTCCAGAAGTGAAAATTTACCTTATAAGCATTAGAATTATTCTTCCCTTGTTGCATGTGATCATTCTGGTTCATGTTTCCTTTATTCTGCATGGAATATCAAAATATTGGCACAAACTGCAATAATCTAGTTATTTTTATAATTAAACACTGTGAGTTCCAATCAATAACAAAGTGAAGACTAGCCTTCACACAAATAATCTTCCTCTGTTTCCCAAGGTGATTTTGGCCAAAAGTTTGATTGCTATGTAATAAAATAAGACATAAGATTGTAATAAACTGCTACAATAAACGTTGACAGTCGCAAACAATACCGAGATCATATAATGATATGTAGTGAGTTCGACATAACAAATAGGAAGAGAATGACCATATCTATAGTAGATTGCTTGGTTGGTAGTTGCAAAACCTTGTCCTGAACATGGATATTTGTGTTCTGATGTGAAAGAGAGACAATATTACTAGTTAGAAAATAGTGCAACTATTCCCAGCTAAAAACAGTGTAATTTTTATACATTATCATAGCATTGTTTTCATGCTCAATCATATTGTTTTGCTCCTCAACCATAGAATTTTCTTGTAAGGGACGGTCAACACACACTATCTATCAATAGTAGAAACCAAATGGAGATTCAGACCATATATTTATGAAGCAGTGTAGAGTAAAACTTTAATATGGTTTACCTCCATTGAATTGTCAGTGATAAAGTTTGTTGTGCTGCACTGTCTTTTCAGTAAAAATAAGAATTGTTTCGATCATGAGTCTGCAACTTAACTGCATACAGTCAAAATAAATGTTGAAGTGCTAAAGCAAAACATAAATCTGTGCACAAAGTCAATCCCTTGCAAAATATAATAGAATAAACAGTACTAACCTTAGGAGTAGCAGTTGGTTGGTTTTGGCCTAGTCTAACATGGTTCTGAGCTTTTTTTTTCTCTTTCTTTATTCTGCAATGTAATCAAAATTACTAGTCAATTATACATGTTATATTTTGTAAACAACAGAAATTTATAAACATGGTGAATAAAAAATAACCTTGGATGCTTCAACAACTTACCGTGCATTCATCACATGGTTTTCCTTGTCAGTTTTTTTTCTATAGAAGAAGGCAAAAAACCATTATGAAAACTCTAAGACATGGATTGTTTCATCAATTGTTGCATTAGAATAGGGCAAACATGGTGAGTTGCAATCAATAAAAAAAAAGAAAACTAACCTGTGCAGAAATAACCTTCCTTTGTTCCCCATAGTCATGTTGTTCCCAATTTTGTTTGTTCTAAAATAAAATGCATAAGATTATGAACTATAGTAAACAACCATAGCTACAAACTGTACAAAATCATATAATGTTAAGTAATCATGGTGGGTTCAGAATAATAATATAGTTGGTAAGACAAGTACCTTGTTTTCAACACAATGCTTGGTTTTTGGTTGCAAATCCTCATTTGGAACATGGCTCTGTATATTCTATTTTGAAAGGGAGCATATATTCTGTTTTGAAAGGGACCATATATTCTCAATTACAAAATAGTGCAACTATTCCTAGTTATACAATAGTGCAATTCCAGTATATTACCATCATATTGTTTTCCTCCTGAACCATATCGTTTCCCTCCTTAGCAATACAAATTTCTTGCAAGGGACGGTCAGAATACACTCTCTATCAACAATAGAAAAGAAAAGGAGATTTAGACCATATTTTTTCCAAACTATATAGGGTAATCTTCCTTAGAGATACATACCCTCCTTTTCCAATTAGGGCCATCAACACTAGCTTCTTTGTTTGTAGATACTCTATCTAAACCTCCCTGTAACACCAACTAGGTAGGTTAGATACATTCAGTGAGTTACAAACATTTTAGGACAACTTCTTCAAATTCTCACCTGATTCATTTGTTCTTTTTCCAACTTGTTTATCTTCTCTTTCAATTCCAAAAGCTCAGCATCATGATTCTGGAAATGATTTTCAAACTTTTCCAACTGCAGTCTAACAGCCACGACATCTTCACTCTAGTTATCATCCAGTCTAGTAAGATTTATATTCTTTAAGCGTCGGGAAGTTGGCACATCGAGAACTTGTTTAGTCTTTGGAACTAGTCAAGACCATGCATATGCCCAGGCTTGTCATCTCCAAGTATTTGGTTCAATGCATCTCCTTTCCAACCAGTCCTTCCTTCACTTGTGTTCGCTAAAGCTGGCTGTTCAGCTACAAGTTTCTTCGAATTATCCTATACACAGGAACAATATGAATAGAACATATGAAAAAAGTTGAAACTTAAAATATCTATGGTTTAGATTTGATAGTATACCACATGCCCATTTAGATTCTTGCCAGTTTTGCGCTTGTGTGTGTGGATGTACACAACAGCTCTGTGAGGATTCTTCTTTGCAGGATCTTTTTGTCTCTATGGAACATATGAACAAATCATTAAATCCTACACCATCTATATAGGATTGGAATGGAAATTGGAAGAATGCTATTCCAGGACATGTTTTACCATCTCTTCTCTTGTACGAGCAAAACTCTTTGTCCCTGCTGTGTGTAATGCCTTCTTCTTTCGACAATTTTCCTTGTTCTGCTTGCTTATTTTTTGTTCTCGTGTCATAAGAGTTAGCAAATATACATGAGCACAACATTGTTTAGTTCAATTGATAGTCTCATTTGTAAGAACATGACAGTAGTGAATATGCAATGCCTATATACCTTTGATTTCTCGCTCATCCAATGATTGATAAGAGCAATCAACTGGTCAGGAAGCACATCAGCTGGGACATTGTTGCAATTAGCTTCTTTGCTCTTATTCACATCAAAATACTTTTCTTTTAGTTTTGCTTTATGTCCCCTCCATCTCTCTCTAATTGTTTTTAATATGAATTCTTCCATCCGAGGAGCATAAAGGAATCTCATCTGCATACCAACAAAGAAACTCATCTAGGAAGTTAACAAAAGTGTCGATGTAGGAAGGGTTTACCTTTACTCTCTTAAGAATGTCCTTTTTAACTTTTAATTCATTTGTTTTTTCACTCTCTTTCCTATTAGAAATCTCCAGTCTGTGTAGCTTAAACTACACAAAGTACCATTCCACTACAACAAATATACCTTATAGAGACATTTTCCTAATACTATAGAGACACTTTTAAAATGCCTTTACAGTGCTATAGAGACATTTTGAAGAGTGTCTCAAAAGTGCCTTTTGGTGTATTGTCTCTACGAACTAAGAGATATTTTATAAGATGTCTCTATGCAAATAGAGGCACTTTGTAGAGGCATTAATATGCTGTGGCAACTAGAGCAAATCAATATGAAAAAAAAGAAAAATATTATCCCTTACCAGTCTTTAAACTCATGACCTCTTGAGTTGAGCATTTTTTATCTTCAATGCACTAACCATCTCAACCTCATTTAATTACATGTAAATATGTGATTTGTGTTACTTATATCTAGTTACTTGATATATATTAATATTTGGAAAAATGCCTTTACATCGTTTAAAATGCCTTAACAAAATGCCTTTACATATGAGGCAAATTTTAAAGTGCCGAAAAGATGTCTCTACAAGATAAATTTAACAAAGTATG
The DNA here is from genome assembly GCA_009805545.1 of Oryza longistaminata. Lineage (NCBI taxonomy): Eukaryota > Viridiplantae > Streptophyta > Magnoliopsida > Poales > Poaceae > Oryza > Oryza longistaminata. The sequence continues at coordinate 17,572,382 of CM020178.1, forward strand.
CTAAAAATGTCTCTAAAGTGTTTCTAGAGTAAAAATATTTTAGGCGATTTTGAAAGTGCCTCTAAAAAGTGTCTCTAGACTATAGAGCTTCGAAACATAGAGGCATTTTGAAAATTGTCTCTACAAAAGAGCCTCTATATAAGGTATTTGTTGTAGTGTTCCTAGCTACCATTCCAAGAAATTTAGACAAAATTCCAGCTTCATCTCCTACTGCCTGGTCGAGATCGTTACACTGAACCACAATCCTTAGCCCTTTCAGAAGGTTCCAAATATCTTTCAGTTTTTTCTTCCCACGTGTTTCAATTGTTCCATTTTCATCTGTTCAATGTTAAATTGCAAAGATAAAAGTGATGCTCAACAGTTCAGGATAAGAAGAATAATTTCATTATTTCTTACCATCAAGATTTAGTATTTACCTCGAACATTAATTTCAACATCATCACCAGATTCTTCATTGCCTTCTCCAGCATTCATACTAACATCGTCATCAGTATCTTCATTGCCTTCTCCAACATCGTCATCAGTATCTTCACTACCCTCTTGAACATCACTACATATTGTTTCTTGTTCAGATGGTGTGGCAAGCTGTTGAGGGGCATTTTCTTCTGCAATGTGTTTCTCTGACAAATATTCCTCATGGCTTTGAACAATGCACCGCCCTCTTGCTCTTCAGTACCGTCTTCACCAAGATCTTCGACCACACCATCTTGAAGCTCGTCACCTTTATCGCCCGAGCCATCTGCAGCACCTTTACCACATTGAGATGAGCTTGTTCCAACTTCATCGGCAGCAACCACTTTCACCTTGTACTTTTGGATAACTTTTCCTTGTCGGGTTGTTGCGAACAATTTCATGAACTGCTCCTTAGCACTCTTCATCATTAGTTCAGACTCCTTCTTTTGTTCTGGTGATAACTTGTCTACAGTGACTGGGACGATGTTTGCTTCATTGACCTCAGACTCAACCCCAGCTGATGGTAGATTAGTCCCTGGAGGTTTCGGAAGCTTGGTTTGCGAAGGAACTGGCGGCTTGCCTGTTGATGGCGGTGATTGCTTTTCTGTTGACGTCGTTGTTACTTGTGGGTCCCACCGGGCGTGCGAAAAGCGTGTTGATACGAAAAACACACACTGGCCTGGAAGATCTGCTTAACTTCTGCGCAGGTCCAAAATCTTGCCTTTAGGTTCGTGAGCGTGCCAGTTGATTTGATCCTGCAATCAACAAGATAAAGGAAACAAGAAAATCGCGGTTAAATCCATAAACGATAGCCGATCGGCTAGTTACCGATGACATATCATTTATCTTCGAGCCGATGTCATATTGTAATCGATCGGCTGTCATGAGTGAATAAGATGAAACTAGATCTATTCGATCGGCTGTAGATATTAACATTACATAATCCTCACTTCAATGTATATTTAAACTAAGTGATTGGGATAGATTGGTCGCCATGCCATGACAGTATAAATCACTTAAGTCAAAATATACATTAAAGCAATGATTATATAGATGTTTATAGCATATCCGATCAGATAGATATAGCATGTATCGGCTAATACTCCGATACCACTCTATATTAAGATATTAAAACAAGCAGAATATATCAAACAAGAAGCCTAATATACCTTAGTGTAACAAGATCTTAATATAAAGGGCAGATTTAGCATGACAATTAAGCATATAAAATATAAAAATAGCTAAATCAGGTAAGATCGGTTGAAACTCCGATACTATCTCCATTGCTTGTCATAAAACAAGCTAGATATCACAATTATAGATAGAACTTAATAGATCGAACTCAACCGATGCAGCATTAAGCATAAAGATAACTGTAAGATCTAAACAAGATGATAAAAACCTCTGAGAGATGGTAGATATACGATGTAATCTAGATCAGTAACGAGATCTAACACTATCGGCTACTTTCTAACAGTAAAACCAACCGATGGCAAGTTATATAACGAAACTAGCAAAGATTATAAAGTATATATGATAACTCGACGAATCACATAAACAGGATTAAAGTGTCATAAAGATGAAAGCTATAATCTCGAGAACACAAGCCGCCATGACAAGTTTACCTCTAGTTGAAGATCGAATCGATGCAGCTTAACCCGAAAGCAAGAACTCGTCGAAATAGAACAAAAGTAAAAAGGGTGGCGATGCGCCGGAATTGTGATTGAACGTGTGTTAATTGATTACAAAGGTTCGGGTCATATTTATAACCGAGACTACAAAATATGTCCTTGCAGGACACGACTCTTATCTCTAACAAACTCTGAGATACCATAAGTCTTTGCGGCAGACTTTTGCCCAAACATATCTCTAAAGAATTTACATGAGATATCCTAATAAATAGATACAATTGCCTATCTGAGAGCTTTATCTCCATCGCGGCAATCCCTGTGAAGCACGTTGACAAATTCTAGAAACAACCATGAAGCCATCGCCGCTGAAATCGGCTGCATCACATCTATCGGCTGTCCTCTATCCGATCCATCTCAGCCGATGCAAACTACAGCCGATGCCATTGCAGCCGATGCATACTCTGTTCTTCGAATCCATCCTTTTGTCGAATCCGCCTCGATTCCAAAATCAAACCTGGTTCATACATTACCAAATTTGGTCGTTAACAAACGCGAGCATCGAGGCGGCGCTGAGGAGGATTCCGGCGGTGACGGTGGCAAGCTAGGATGCGGGAGGAGGTGATCCGGCTGATCCCACCTTGCCCCGGTGGCCTCCTCCCTAGCAGCGCTGGCAGCGTTGCTTGCCTGAGAAGAGATTGGAAGAGTGAAAGAGAGATGAGGAAGGGAGAGAATAGGGGAAAGAGAGAGGATGCTGACGTGGCCCAAGCTGACATGTGGGGCCCACGTGGGTCCCACCGGACTACAAGACACAGTGTGTGTATGACAGGTGTAGTATGTAACTATTAATAGTGTAGTATGTAACTATTATATGAATAAGCTATTAGATTGGCTATAGATGTATTAGAGCTAGTAGTTGGCTATACTATTAAACTTGCTCTAACACCTTTTATTCGGGGAGACCGTTTCCTTGTAGATCAGCCGATTTCTTTAGTTCAGAAGTAACCTTCCCGTATACTTGAGGGTATAACATATTTGTATATCTTATGACCCCAAGGATATGAGGTATGCTTTATCCGTAACCTGACAGTAACCTCCAACTTCAAATCAAATGAATTCACAACGTTCTCACGTCAAGATCATTAAACAAATGATGTCGTGTCCTCTTGACCGTTCTTGAACCAATCGAGAAAGTAGGGAATATGAGGCAACACTAGCAACAAAACAATGGTTCCTTTGTAAACATGAATTGAAATCTAAACAACCGCCATAAACAATCTGAGAAAATTACGGCGGTATTTTCTCTTTCTTCCTTGATGAGGCATAGGCATCACGCAATCAGAGTCCAAGGGGGAGTATTAAGAAACCGACGGCCCACGAAGGTTCGACCCGATTACCCACTCCACTAGTTGGGTCAATCACTTAGTATAGAAATTCTGTATGGCTATGCATATAAATAGGGGGAGAAGGCTCACTAGTGTACACCCGCTGGAGACGAGAATGAACGAGAATACGGCGACACACCCTCACATCTTGGGTCTAAAAGTCTTGTAGAATTATGCAATCATTCTTAAACTACTTTATAGCAGGAGGTGTTGCATAATACATAGGACGTTGATATTTTCAGGTCCACAGTAAAACCGACGTTTACAAAATGGATAACTGATAACAATAGGGATGAATGTGGTTTCGGACAGTTCCTGATTGATCGTGATGTTTTCTCGGAAATGTATTGTGTCGATTCGGATAATATCAGATATTATTGTTGCAAACGATTTGGATATTATCCGAATAATATTATCATTTGCAAATGATACAAAATCAGATAGTATTCCTGGTTGAAAGCGTTTTCTATCAGTTTTTATTGCGGTACCGTAAAAATAGCTATAACTAACATATTTGTTTTTAAAATTTGTAGAATTTGATATATTCTTTTGCATGAAAGAACTACCTCGTTAGTTTTGGAAGTACAATTTAAGAGGTTTTCATGTTCCAAATATTTGTGACCGTATATTCCAATTTATATTCGTTTCATATCGGAATTCGATAATATTCTTTTCTATTTTCAGATCAGGGCTATTCGTTTCCATTTCTAGTTCTTAAAAAACACTACTACAGAAGCAATTTTTCCAGACAGCTAAAACGGATTTTCGCGTGCGGGCATCTGGTCCGTCTGCACCAAAAGATCTGCGAAAATTGTTATTTTCCATGTTGGTGTCGCACCCACACGCGAAAATCGGATTTTCGTATGCAGGCGCTTAAGCTGGCCATCTGCAAAAGTAAAAAAAATCACAAAAACATTTTCAAAAATACTTCGAAACCCTAGCCCGCTGCCTCTACCCAGCCCATCGTTGTTGTCGTCGCCTAGGTCATCGTCGTCGCGGGGAAGGGCTGCCATCGCCGGATCCGTGCAGGGGGAGGGCCACCGCCCCCGGATCCGTGCGGGTTACGGCCTTCGCCACCGTCAGGAGGGAGGATCGTAAGGGAGAAGAGGTGGAAGGCCGGGACACTCGCCGTTGCCGTTGTCGGATCTGCGCTGGGAGGGCCGCCGCCCCCGGATCCGTATGGGGGAGGACCGCTACAACAAATATACCTTGTAGAGACATTTTCCTTATACTATAGAGACATTTTTAAAATGCCTTTACAGTATTATAGAGACATTTTGAAGAGTGTCTCATAAGTGCCTTTTGGTGAATTGTCTCTACGTACTAAGAGGCATTTTATAAGTTGTCTCTATGCAATTAGCGGCACTTTGTAGAGGCATTAATATGTTACGGCAATTATAGCAAATCAATATGAAAAAAAAGAAAAATATCCTTGAACTCATGACCTCTTGAGTTGACCTTTTTTATCTTCAATGCACTAACCATCTCAACCTCATTTAATTACATGTAAATATGTTATTTGTGTTACTTATATCTAAGTTACTTGATATATATTAATATTTGAAAAAATGCCTTTACATATGAGGCAAATTTTAAAGTGCCGAAAAGATGACTCTACAAGATAAATTTAACAAAGTATGCTAAAAATGTCTCTAAAGTGTCTCCAGAGAAAAAATATTTTAGGCGATTTTGAAAGTGCCTCTAAAAAGTGTCTCTAGATTATAGAGCTTCAAAACATAGAGGCATTTTGAAAATTGTCACTATAAAAATGCCTCTACATAAGGTTTTTGTTATAGTACCACTGCCCCCAGATCCGCGTGGGCGACAATCGCCGCCGCTGTCGTGCGCCTTCTCCGCCCTACTCCGCTAGCCAAGCCGTGCACTGCCATCGGGAGGGAGAAGAGCGAAGAGGAGTAGGGGACAAGATGAGGAAGGCCGGGATGCCCGCTAGTGCTCTCGCCGTTGCCACCGCTGCCGTCGGAGCCCTCTACCGGGAGGGAGGAGAGGGGAGAGGAGTGGGGGAGAGGAGTTTGACTTTCGGTGGGGGAGAGAGAGAGGAGGTGAGAATAAAAAAATTGGGAAGAGGAGGAGAGATTTTTACATACTGCTAAGTTAAGAGCTCTGCACGTGAAAATACCGACATTTTCACGTGCAAACATTTTAAGTGGCCCGATTAGAAAAAATAATTTTTGCATGAGGGTCTCTTGAAAGAGCCGTAGGCATGCGAGTCTTTTAAAAGAACAGTAGGGAAAATGGGAGTTGACTTTTTGTCGGATCCCAAAACTAATGATTCGGAAACCGACATGTTTAACTGTATCAAGCCCTGGATCAGTAGATTGATACAGCTTCAATAATCTGGATCTTCTCTAATTTCAACCAAAATCTAAACTTTGCGCTAAACTAAACACAGCCTACGTAGATAATTGGATGATTTGATGGGTTAGACAGAGACAACGACAGAGGTTGGATGGGAGATCAGACAATTGACAGAGTTGCCTTTCTGCCAGGCTCCACAATATTGGGAGAAGGCAGAGCATATTGTGTTTCACGTCAAAATTAGAAGTTTGATTGAAATTGGAACGATGTGATGGAAAAGTTGAAAGTTTGTGTGTGTAAAAAATTTTTGATATGATGAAAAAGTTAAAAGTTTGAAGAAAAAATTTGAAGCTAAACCAAGCCTAAAAGGTCTTGCGCAATCCAAGTGAGAAATTTGACATTTGTCAACAAAATGGAAAAAATGGCTTATGTGTTTAATTAAACCTCTGCAGCATTACACAGAGCATCTTTAATAAGTATTGGACGGAAAAATATATAGTGTCCAGTATAAACTTCATGTACAGTACAAACATGAAAACTTGGAGTATATATCATCAGATACATGAATGTACACCTAAGATCGAGAGTAAAAAATTTACTCAAAATAATACGGACAAATCAAAGATGTCTATTTGTGCATCCTACGGTAGCTTTTAGGTTCGCACTACATAGTTTCCCGTGTTGGATAAAGTATCTATCATAAGTAGCCTTGTTGTTTAGAAATAGAGCGGATTTTTTACTTTGGACCACACTTTATTATCAAAAGTTTTGTTTTCGATCCTCGTTCGATTTATCTTCTCACTTTGTACCGGATAATTTTATATTTGTCATACTTTAGTCCACCTTAACTCTCTTTTCAAGCCATATCTATCAAATCCTTAGGAAAAACATGGCTTGGGAATGGATGAGGGAGTTTATTGAGGTGTTAGTGATCCAAATTAAAACTTTGATAATAAAATATGGTCCAAAGTGTAATTAACTCTTTGAAATATAAGTTGTATGTTAACAGTTTAATTTTGAGCTTTGACCAACTATTAATTAAATAATAATTAGGTTTTTCTAAAAAAATATATTGTTGTATTCATGTTCAAAAGTACTAGACCATGAGTATGGTTCTATAACTTTGAGCAAAATTGTGTAAGAGATATTTACAATCAAATTTCATTGTTAGGCAGTTAATATAGTACGTGATGTGATATATTTCAGTACTATAAATCGATGTGACATATGCTAATATCATGAATCTGAACATTTATTTATTCAGATTCGTGATACTGGGATATATCATATTCCCTTCATCCCATTTTAAGTACAATCATAAGTTTCCGTATCCAATGTTCAACCGTTCGTTTTATCTGAAAATTTATGGAAAAAAATAAAAATTAAGTCACGCATAAAGTACTATTTATATTTTATCATCTAATAATAACAAAAATATTAATCATTAAAAAATTTCAAATAACACAGACAGGTAAACGTTGGATATTGAAACACACGACTGCGCTTATTATATGATAGAGAAAGTACTAGTTTATCTTATTAGAGCAGGTATAATAACAGGTTATAAGCCAACTGTAAACATATTTTAAGAAGATAAATAAGGAGAGACAAGAGCAGCGGGCTACAGATTTATAGCCAGCTGTAGCACGGATTTCAAGACACAGTGTGTGTATTACAGGTGGGACCAGGTATTAATAATATAGTATGTAACTATTGTATGAATGAGTTATTAGATTGGCTATATATGAATTGGAGCGTAGTTGGCTATACTATTGAACTTGCTCTTAGGGGAAGATGGAGCAGCGCTTTTGCTCGGGAAAGCATTCCAAGGATCGAAACGGTAATTTCCCGTCTGTACAACGATGCGTCGTCGATGACTCGATGGCAACCCCACCCCGGCCAGATTAAGCAACGTCGCAAGCACGGTTAAGTTAACCAGCATACTTGCGCAAGTTGCCGCCGCCCGGTGGTGGCGGTTTCCGGTCGCCACTGCAGCTCGACTGCGGGCTGTACCCAGCTCTATGGAATGGCGCACGGCCTCCGGCGCCGCTGCTGCAGTTGTTGTTCGTGCTCCAGCCTGAGGTGGCGGTCAAGGCACTGGCTAGCACCACCGAGCTGGACCAGATTTGGTGTGTGTGTGAGAGTTGTGGTTTCGAGTTTGTGTGACTGCTTGGTACTGTCTTCGTGAAGATTTGTGAGCACTTGCATCATTTTCGGGAGTTCTTTGTATTATTATTAGGGACAATTGTGTTCTTACCTCTACTTTCAGATACAATTGTGATTTTGCCCTCTTTTTTAGGGTTTGTGATTTTACCTCACTTTTTTCAAATGAAGCTACCGTTTACGCTCACTTTGGATGACCATTTGGTGGGCCTAGAATAAGAGAGCGAAAAAAAATAGATGAAATTACAGAGTAACTAGAAATGGACCATTATACCCACTTCATCTCACCGTTCACCCAATTCCCCATTCTGAAACCAAGGACATGGCGGCTGCGGCAGTGGGGCGGCGGCGCACGAGCGAGCAGCAATCGGCACGCCGATTGGGCGAGGCGAGGAGGCGACCGAGCCGGTACACCGAGCGTCAGGCGTCGGCCGCGGCTACGCGAAGCAGCCCAGCACGGAAATCAGCAGGCGACGGTGCCGGTCGGTGAAGCTTCAGCTCCGGCGACAGCGCACGAGCAGGTGGGGTCGGAGCCCGTGACCCCGGCAGCAGCATGCGGGCAGGAGCAGTTCCAGCGGCAGTGTGTGAGCTCGCGGCGTCGGCGTCCCTGGCTGCAGCACGCGAGCAAGCGATGATTTGGGCGGCGAGCATCTCGTCCACGAGCAGCTAGCAACTTCTCTTATTTCTCCTTTTCCTTTTGCCTATTTGTTTCTCTTTTTCTTTTTCCCCATCTTTGCAAGGAAATTATTTGATCATTTTCCCGGTGAATGTGATGAATATTTTTGGAAGATTTTATGCACCCGTTGCAAGTGTGCGAAAATCCTGTCAAAAACCTATCAAAATTTTTCAGAGTTGGTCACATTTAGAGAAATGATAGGCAATGTTAAAGGGTATATATGTCTTTTTATGACTGAGTTGACACCGTTAAGTCATCTTAACAGAGTGGGGGTAAACTAGTGTTTCATTTGAAAAAAGCAAGGGTAAAATCACAAACCCTAAAAAGAAGGGGTAAAATCACAATTGTATCTGAAAGTAGGGGTAAGAATACAATAGCCCCTTATTATTAGTCTTGAAGGTTGCGAACTCCTAAACGGCTAGGACTCACTCTTGAGCCACCGATCTACGTATGGTTGGCCGAGAGGAGTTTGTGAAGGTTGGATCTCACCCAAAAAGGAAGGGATAACACCATGGGAAGAATAAGTGCTTTGTGCAATCTCTCGAGGAAAGGGTTAACGAAGATCCGGCTCTTTGTGAGCTCCTCAACGGAGAGTAGGATCCCCCGAAGGATTCGATCTTCGGGAACATCTCATATTGCATCAACCTCGGTGATATCCCTTTCTCCCTCCCCTAGCTTTGCTTGTTTGCGCCGCTATAAGTTTAGTTGCCGTTTGTGCTAGTTTTTCATTTGTGTAGGCAGCTAGATCTAGCATTTCATTTCAGTTGCGACTGCTCTGTTATTTTTGGAATTTTCAAAAAGTACTGCTTCTGTATTTATTTAAGTTTTTAAATTAGCCTATTCACCCCTTCTAGACCTAATTGACCCTTTCAATTTGAAAGTTAGTGAAAAACAATAGAAGAGGCAGTAGAGAGTGCTACCCATAGGTAGCATGCGGGATTGGCAAATCTTTTTTCTACTCCAATCTGCAACAGCCATACGGTAGAAGATAATAATGTATTTGATTACATAAAACAATATTTCAAACAAATAGAAATTATTATAATAATAGTTAGGTGTCTAATGATTATTTTTTATATTTAATTGTTAGCTAGAAAACAAGAGAGATTAGCTTAGAAAATAGAATAGGCGATGGGAGGGGAGAGGGGAAGGAAGTATGTACATGCGCGCCTATGTATTGGGAGGAGGGGGAACATACGTTGCTTTTGAGGGAGAGAGTAGATTTATTCTTAGTTCCAATGGGTCCATTGGTTTAAGTGAGAATCAACGGTTCATATGTTTTACTTTTTTTCTCATAATTTTTAGGATTTTTCTAATTTACTAGAGTAACACGTGGCATCTTATGAGCGCTTTGTAGGAGTCTAATGTTTAGCGTTTGTACATAATAGATAGATGGATGTTCCAAAAGAGGAAAAAAGAAGAGAAAAAATGTGTATATTTGGTTGTCGCTATTCTCTCCGTATGAAGTTCAGCGTGGTTTAGTGCCTGCTGAGGCCTGAAAATCTGCGTCTGCTTTGTGCTTACATTTCCAATTTATTTGGCAACTTCGGGATATGCCCGTATTTCTTGGTAGTTGGGACTCATAAAACGAGGGGAGGTAGTTATGTTTTCGGATCGATGGCACCTTAAGAGCAGTAGGCTATAAACCAGCTGCAAATATATTTTAAGGAGATAAATAAGGAGAGAGAAGAGCAGCGTGCTGCAGATTTGTAGTCAGCTGTAGCACGGACTCACACAGTGTGTGTATGACAGATGAGACCAGATATTAATAGTGTAGCATGTAACTATTGTACGAATGAGCTATTAGATTAGTTATAGATGAATTAGAGCTAGTAGTTGGCTATATATTTAAACTTGCTCTAAAAATGCTTTGCAAATTGCTACTGAACCCCTTGCATTGAACAGTGGACCACCAGGGAGGTTGTGAAGCCGTGTGTTAAAATTTTCATAGGTATCAAGTTCCTTTTTTACAGCCGTGTGTCTTTCGGAAAAACAAGTAAAAGATGAAAATTGACATTCATTCTGCCAATTTGGCAATTTTTATAAGATACTAATTACTCGACAATTGCCATCTTTTGGAAAGGTTAATAACAACATAAATTAGGGGCTGCCGCATAGATTTTTTTTATCAATATATTGTTTTGATAATAAAATTTATAAAACTATGCTTCAAGATAATGCATTACAAGAGAGACACGGAGTCTATAGAGTTCAGGCCTAATTGAACCCATATGCATGTTAGATATAATGTTTGTAAGGTCATGTTTGTTTCAGCTTAAGATTATTATAATCTAGATTATTAAATCAGATTACTCTAAGCTGGATTATAATAAGCTAACATAAAATAAGCGGCGAGTTGTTTGTTTATCTGGATTATTGAAGGTATATGAGGGTAGTAGGTATTTAGCCACCCAATAATCTGGAAAAAGCTCCTCCAGAGAAGATTATTAGATTATAGTAATATGGCTTATAGATTATAATAATCTATCATAATAATCTACTTGTTTGTTTCAGCTTACTCTTAATAATCCAAATTATAATAATTCTAAGCTGAATTAAACAGGGCCTAAATTAATTGAAGTGATTCAAAATGATATATTTTACACAAAAAGTAGATGATTCATTCAAATGTTATCCATGTAATCCCAGATCAAGATCCATGCATTTCTGATGTTAGGAATACAGCTCTGAAAAAATATCAGATTTGTAGCTTTGCCCAATAGAACCTCGGATAAAAAAAAAAAGCTAATTAGACGCTAAATAGGACAGTATTTGGGACACCATTTATCCATTGCAGTCCACACAGAGGGAACCTAGGGAACCTATGCATCAGCAAAGTTATTGCATTACAATACCATTTTCTACCAAATGAACTTAGTGTATACAGCTTATAAGCATTAAACAACATACAAAATATATTGTAGAAGGTTTTCTATGTATCACTAAAAAACAGAATGTTGAAATGTTTACTCATTTGGTTGTGCTAAAGAATGCTTCTTTGATTGAGGCGACTTCAGTGTAAACCTCGTCCATCATTGGCCTGTCTTTTGGTGACTCAGAGGAGCATTTTAGACCAAGAGCAGTCAGTTGCATGGCACATGTCTGCATTCCAACCGTTCTACGGTTCTCGTCGTCTGACCTTGTGCTTCCGTGTTCTCTTTGGTTCCATAGGATGAGACTAGGCTCTAATATATCATCAATACTGTCAGGAAATGCCAGTTCAACAAATCTACGTAGACTGAGACCACCAGTAAACATCTCATCAGTAGGATTCTTTCCTGTGAGCATTTGAAGCAAAATGATTCCGTAGCTGTAAATATCACCCTCAATACACATTTTGCTCCCCATGCCATATTCTGCAAAATTTGCAAATTGTTCACCACACAATAATTTCATTTAATCAAATCTGTGATAGAAAAATATCAATATTGGGGATACTGTAAGAAATTTCAATGCACAATTATTTTACAGGTTCCACTGAAAATATTAATTTTCAAATACTCTATGCTGGTTCTTCCGACACATCATAATGAAAGACATGTATATGGGATAGCGGGGTAAACATAATTTATATAAAGGTACTTGCTTTGAATACGAAAAAAAAATGTAAGCATCAAGTAAAACTAGCATGGTGGCCTGCGCAGATTGCACGGCTAGCATCCTTATTTTTTCTCTCGTATAATAGCATATATGTTTTCTCATTATATTATTCAAATATATTAAAATGACAACATGATTTTAAATTTTGCAATAACTTTACAAAACTACTAATGTGTAATATTCATATTATATTTTATATACGTGACAGTTATTAATTATTTTTAATATCAAATTTTAGTTATTTGTAAATTATATATATTCACTAGTAATTAATATATAATTTCAGAATTATAGCATGTTGCTAAATCGGAGCCATGTCATCTAAAACCATTTAAAATTGGTTAATGGGTGAAAAGTAAACATTGTGAAAATTTTGTGGATGAATAATATATATATCTGGTTTTGAAGTTCAGAGACGGAATTTAGACTTTTCATAAAAGTTTAGGGACGTAAAATAGCTTTTTTTTCTAACATATATACTAAATTGCCACATATATTTGTTGAGGATCCAAAAATTTGGGGATTGAGCAGGGTTAAATCCATTTCTCCAAAAATTGGTGTGCACACTCAATGTTGCTCGATCAATTTGTCAAATGCTATATAGAAATGGGTGAAGGTGGTGAGCTCAAAAAATTACATAGGTAATCAAGCAAAAACGGAAATAGGTATATAGTTCGACAGATAGATATATAATAGCTAAAAATTAAAAAAAAGATATATAGTGGCTAAGAACATGCACTCTACTTGCAATGACAACGACAACACAGATATATGTGGCATATTCGCGTGTTGAGATCCAAAATTTAGACGATCGAGCAGGTCAAATTAGACGCGTGTGCGTATGTATCACGTGTGAATGAAATTGTTGGGGAGTTGGGCTTCACACTATCATAGAGAGATTGATTGGGGCTGGAGGCATGCTCTGATATAGTGTTAAGTAGCTATATCTGTTGCTAGTGCTGCATGCGACCTATGGAGTTGACTCTTGAAATGCACTAACAATTAATTGATAAATGAATTAATAAAGCATCTACAGTCCTTGTTGACATATCCACCACATAAGGAGGCCATGATGGACACACATAATGTATGGTTTATAAGTGTTTAATTTATATATATACGCATGATATATATTGTGGTTGACTTGATGGTAACCATTGGTGGATGTCAATGTACATGCATCATGTCATTTCATCTGCACATGGAACGCATATGCGCCGATCGATCTATGTAGTATAGCCGGCCTAAGCGTGTGAGTGGAATTGCATGTGGATTGGATGCTGGATTTGTGGTCGATCGAGCACATGATTCGCCAATATTATTGGTTTCTAGGATGCAGAAAACCCGTGTGGCTTATGTATGCAAAAAAACCCAATTTGTTCCATGGAATATGTCTCATGCGTGCTGGGCTTTATGGAGAATATAACCATGCGTGTGTAAGCTGCGTATCAGAGAAGGGATAACTTGAGCCTCCTTTGTGTTTAGTTGTATGCGCGTTTGAGTTGAGAGGGAGCATCTTTTCTGGTTGCTCGTATATTCTGTGTGCTTGCAAGTTATATCTGATCATTGGAAACACATGTTAGGTTTAGCTCGATGTTGGTTAGTAATATATTACCATAAACTCAAGTCTAATTCATATTTTCATGACGTGTAGTATAGTTATGGTGGAATTATATAAAGTTTTCCACTCGAAAAACTTGCAACAATTTTATAGATATTCCCTTGCTTTAAGTATCAACTAGTACGGTGGCCCGCGCAAACTGCGCGGCTAGCTACCAATATTCCTTATTTTCTATTTCAAATTTTTAATTTTTTTCTAAATTGTATTTTTATATAGATTGTAAACTCTTATTTCAATATTTTTTTATTTTTTTATTTTTATAAATTAAGGTTATAAATAGTATTTAAATATAGACTCAAACTTCTACTTCTATTTTCTTTTTTTAATTCCAAATTTTAGTTAGTTCTAAATTGTATAATGATATGTATTCTAGTTTTTTCTTTTAATATTCCTTTTTTAATTTCGAATTTTAGCTATTTAAAATTGTATTTCTATATGGACTCTATTATTATTTTTCTCTCATTCCGTATTTCAATTAGTTATAAATTGTACACCAGTATAAACTCTGCCTTCTCTTCCAATATTCATTATTTTTTAATTATCTATGTAAATTGTTTTCTATATGGACTTCGATTAATATGAGAATTTATAGGCAATGAGAGCAAACGCGGAGTCTAATTTTCTTGGGCTGTGTTTAGATCCAGGGGTGAAAATTTTTGCCCTATCACATCGGATATACTGACACACATTTGAAGTATTAAACGTAGTCTAATAACAAAACAAATTACAGAATTCGCCAATAAAATGCGAGACGAATTTATTAAGCCTAAATAATCTGTCATTAGAAAATGTTTACTCTAGCACCACATTGTCAAATCATGTAGCAATTAGGCTTAAAAGATTTGTCTCGCAAATTAGTCGCAATCTGTGCAATTAGTTATTTTTTCGTCTATATTTAATACTTCATACAAGTGTTAAAACGTTCGATGTGACAGTGTGGAAAAACTTGTCAGCGGATCTAAACATGCCCTTATTACTTAAATAAGTTAATGCATTAGTTCTTAATCCAATTGGTTAAATTAGAAATAAACTTTGTGCATGTGGTTTGTTTGACCGTTTCCATCTCAAGCTTTTTTTACTCCAATTTCTATAGTTACTTTAAGCTTCTGTAAAAAAAAGATTTATATTAGTTATATAACTATTATGGTCGTGTTTAGTTGTTTAGGTGTAAAAATTTTGAAGTATACGGACACACATTTGAAGTACTAAACGTAGACTAATAACAAAACAAATTACAGAATCCGCCTGTAAACTGCGAGACGAATTTATTAAGCCTAATTAATCTATCATTAGCAAATGTTTACTGTAGCATCACATTATCAAATCATGGCATAATTAGGCTCAAAAGATTCGTCTCGCAATTTACATGCAAACTGCGCAATTGGTTTTTTTCGTCCACATATAATGCTCCATACATATGTCCAAACATTTGATGTGGCGTTTTTCGCCAAACTTTTTTGTAATCTAAACACACCCTATATTAAATCTAAATTGTTATAATCCGGATCTACTATGACTCAATGGTTATTTTTTCTCTTTTTCTTGATTAACATTGGAATTTCTATTTTTCTTGTCCGTTTTCACTTTTTTCTATCTTTCTTGTCCGTTTCTTTTTTTTTTTTGTCCGTTTCCAACTTTTTTTTGTCCGTTTACACCACACCTAGAAATAAGCGTTGTGCATGTGGTTTGTTTGACCGTTGCCATCTCAAGTTTTTTTTACTCCAATTTCTATAGTTACTTTAAGCTTCCGTAAAAAAAAAGATTTATATTAGTTATATAACTATTATGGCCGTGTTTAGTTGTTTAGGTGTAAAAATTAAATTTGGAATCTAAACACATCCTATATTAAATCTAAACTGTTATAATCTGGATCTACTATGACCCAATGGTTATTTTGTTTTCTCTTTTTCTTGATTAATATTGGATTTTTTTTTTGTCCCTTTTCACTTTTTTCTCTCTTTCTTGTCCGATTGAGATTTTTTTTTCTGTTTCCAACTTTTTTCTTTCTTGTCCGATTGGAATTTTTTTGTCCGTTTCCAACTTATTTTTCCCGTTTCCAACTTTTTCTTTGTCCGTTTATTCTTTGTTTTTTTCCGTTTACACAAAACCTAATCCTAATACCCTTCTATTTTTCTATTTTTCTTATTTTCTTTCGATTAACGTGGGATTTTTTAGACCGTGAGAACGAACGTGGAGGCTCCTTTTTCTATTACTTTATAGATATAATAGATAGATAGATGTGCTCACCTGGTGCAATATATCCAATCGATCCCCTTGGTCCTACCAAGCTTGTTGAGCTAGAAGAATTGTAGAGGAACTTTGTCAATCCAAAGTCACCAACATGTGCACACATGTCATTATCCAAAAGGACATTACTTGGCTTTAGATCACAATGAACCAAAGGAGGGTTGCACTGGTTATGAAGATAATCCAAGGCAGCAGCAATGTCTGCTGCAATAGACACTTTTGACCCAAAACTCAGCGCTCCTTCAATGCCATATTTCTTCGCTTCCGGATGGAGCCATCTTTCTAGGTTACCAGTTGACATGTGCTCGAGAATCAGAGCTTTGAATTCATTCCCTTTTGGATCAAACGTAGAGCATACACTGATGACTCTTACGAGATTTCGATGGCGTGTGTTCCTCAAGACCTCACACTCAGCCATGAAACTCTTCGAAGCACCATCCTCATCAAGCTTGAAAACCTTGATTGCAGCTATGTGTGGTTCACTTGCGAATATACCTCTATAGACTGATCCAAATCTCCCAACACCAACAATGTTACTTGGAGAAAAACCACTTGTTGCCTTGAACAAATCATGGTATGAAAATTTTTTCATCACCTGTGAGGACTGTCTGGTTGGTTGTGTAGTTGCTTTCTTCCTCTTATATATAATGGCCATGGCAGTTGAGAGTAAGGCTAGAACAATGATAACAAGCAGAACGGTCACTGCAACATACAAAATCCTCTTCCTTTTGGATGATGATGCAACACACGGTTGTAGTTGCAGGGTTGGAGAATTGGAGCACAGATTCTTGTTCCCTTGGACAAATACCCGACTTGAATTCCCAAACACACCACTTGTAGGGACTGGTCCTTGAAAGTTGTTGAAGGACAGATTGAGAAGCTGCAAAGAGCTAAATGACTCTGACTCGAGGAAGTTTGGAATTTCACCAGACAGGTTGTTTCGCGATAGATCCACCTCAACCATACCCCTTAAGTTCATCAAAGACCCAGGAATGCTACCTTGCAGGTAATTCGCTTCCAAGCGAATATATTCCAAGTGACGGCACTCACCGATACTGCTAGGAATTCTTCCAGATAGCTGGTTGTTTGAAAGATTAAGAAGTCCAAGATTTATCAAGCTTGTAAATTCTGGGATTGGTCCGGCTAATTGGTTATAAGATAAGTCTAATCCTACAGAAAGCGAGGAGATAAAAAATAGTTGCTGAGGGATGCTACCCTGGAAGCTATTATAAGAAAGGTTTACTGTAGCCAGTTGTTTACAGTTGGCCAAACTTGTAGGTATAGACCCACTCAACATGTTTTTCTCCAAATAAATCTTACCAAGTTTCTGAAGGTATCCGATAGATTTGGGGATTTCTCCAGAAAGATTGTTTTCTGCTAAATTTAGAGCAAATAAATTCTCTAGATTTCCAAGTGTTTCAGGAATATGTCCAGAGAGGACATTTCTCTCCAAATCGAGAATAGTGAGGCCGGTCAGATTTCCTATCCCCGGAGGTATGGAACCAGATAGTTTGTTATCATTCAGAAGAAACGATTGTAAGCTTTTGGGTAGATTGGAAATGAACATGGGCAATGCTCCTTGGAGATTATTTCCGTGCAAGTGTAATTTCTTTAATTGGGTGCAATTTGCTAGCGAGGATAGGAACGTCCAATCACCTTGTTCGAGTTGATTGACTGCTAGATTTAATTCAAGCAACATTGTCAGAGACCCTAAATGAGGGATCTCTCCACTGAATGTGTTGTTCTTGAGATCAAGGAACTGGAGATGAGATGCATTGGCTAACGAAGCAGGTATTTGTCCATCAAATTGGTTCCCTTGCATTATCAATGTCTGAATATTTGGAAGTGTAAAGCCAATGTTGCTTGGAATTCTCCCAGACAGCCGGTTGGCTCCAAGGCCAAGAAATGTGAGGGATGATACTCTGTAAAGAGCTGGAGGGACAGTTCCTGATAAGTTGTTATATGTCAGGCTGAATTGCTGCAAACCTGTAATATTACCTAAGCTCTCTGGAATGGTCCCTTGCAAGTTATTCATACCAAGGAGAAGGTACGATAGTGAGGACAAATTCCCCAGTGAGCTAGGCATGCTCCCTGACAGGTTATTGTTAGACAAGATAAGATATTGTAAGGGCAAGGATGCATTGGACACCTCTGGTATAGGCCCATAAAATTGATTGTCCGACAGGTCTATGCCAAAAAGAACCGAGCTGTTGAGCAACCCAAGTGGAAGCTCTCCAGTAAGAGAATTCGATGCAAGTCTAAGGAAAGCAAGTGTGGATGAATTCACCAAGAAACCAGGAATTCCACCTGTGAGTGTGTTGTTTCTCAGAGACAGCGACGTCAGGTTGGGGCTACTTCCCAGCAGCGGAGGAATGGTTCCTGACAGGTAGTTGCTGGAGAGGTAAAGCACAGAAAGGTTGGGAAGCAGGGAGAGCTCAACAGGGATGCGACCACGGAGATTGTTCTGGCTGAGCATAAGCTCTCGGAGAGACGAGCATCGAGCCAGTGATCGGGGGATCTCACCTTCGAGGTGGTTTCTCCAGAGACTGAGGGTCTCGAGGCGGGAGCACGATGACAGCGTGGCCGGGATCTCGCCGATCAGGGCATTGTTGCTGAGGTTGAGATACGTCAGCTCCGTCAGGCGGCCGATCTCGGGGGGGATGCCGCCGGTGATGAGGTTCTCCGCCAGGTTGATTGTCGTCAGGGACGTAAGGTTCCCGACGCACGGCAGTATCCGACCGGTCAGGTTCAGCGAGGCAAGTTGTATCCCCGCAGCGCGGCGTGCCGCGGTGCACGACACGCCGCGCCACTGGCAGAAGTCGCCGCCGTCTCTCCATGTCGACAGCGCCCCGGTGGTGGAGGTGGAGTCGTCGCCGCTGGCTAGTCCAGACTTGAGGCAGAGGAGCGCCTGCCGATCGTCCTCGGATATGTTCTGGGACGAGTACCGAGGAAGCAAGGTCAGGAAATGGCATAGGACCACAAGTTGTAGTGGTGATGGTGAGGATGGCCTCCCCCTCGATCCTCGTCGATTGTGTATGCTACTAGTATCTTGTGAAGAAGCCTCCATGCTTAATTAGCAAGTGTTGATCAGTCTCTCATACAGTCGATACATATAATGAGCCGGAGGTCAAGTACAAAATCAGAGGTCTATGCCGCTGGTATACCTTCAGTCCTTCACTTCAAGATCAGTCAACAATCAGCATTCACACCGTAAAATACTACACTTGCTCTTACATTATTGGATAAGCCACTCGCGTTTTCTTAGATGACATGCATGACAGGTCAAAGTCGGCGCGTGGACATATGACTTGGAACTGATGACCTAACCATTTCTTGCTTAATAGCAAGTTCAATAGTATAGCCCACTGCTAGCTCCAATTCATCTATAGCCAATCTAATAGTCAATTCATACAATAGTTACTTACTATACTATTAATATATGGTCCCACCTGTCATACACACATTGTGTCTTGGAATCCGTGCTGCAGCTGGCTACAAATCTATAGCCCACTGCTTTTTTCTCTCATCGTTTATCTCATTAAAATATGTTTATAGCTGGCTAATAGTCTGCTATTGTACCTGCTCTAATATATTTCTTTACTGAATCTTGCTCAATTTATTACTAGACACATTATGCCGGAGAAAAAAACAAGTTCAATTAACTATCCAAAATTAAAAGAGCAATTATACGGTCCTTTAGTAGATACCATGAGGTACCCAAAATTTTAATGTAAAATTTGGTACCTTATATTATAGTACCAAGAGATACCAAATTTACAATAGAAAAATTAGTACATCGTGATACCTCCTCATCCTCAAGTATTGTTAAATCGCTCAAATTAAAAACATCCACTGGAGTCAGGAGAGAAAGTTATTTTACCCACTGAAGGTGATGGGAGAGTGGTTGGTCAAACTACCGAGTAGGTAGCACCAGAAATTCCAACAGCCATATGGATCGACATCGACCCAGTCAATTCGCGCCTATTGTGATTTTGACAACCTGGTCAATCGGTGAAGTGTACCCGATAATACATAGGAAAGGAATTGGCTAAAAATCTATCGAAAAAAAAGAAAACGCAAAATCAGCGAATTCTGGACATTTCAATCGCTGTTAAATTTGTGCAATACCCCTCCCCATACCCTAATCCCTCTGCTACCCCACTTCTCATTCCTGGCACCATCATTTCTGTCGACTAGGTGATTCTCCATGCTTTCACTACTGGAGAAACAATCTTTCGTGGGTTGAACAAAAACCACAATAGTTCTGGTTTAATTAAAAACCAGGACTAAAAACCATTTTTAGCCCGGTTTATAAGTTCAGAGGTTTTTTTTTATATATTTAGTCCCGGTTGATAACACCAACCGTGACTAAAGATCATCTTTAGTCCCGGTTGGTGGCTACAACGGGCATATGTGATCTTTAGTCCTGGTTGATAACACCAACCGTGACTAAAGATATACAATATTTATAAATTCCGTGTTAACTTTATCCTTCATCATGGAAATGATGAATTTCATATTTTTCTAACCCATATATCAGTGCTGAGTTTTTTTTAATCTTTCTTATTTTTATTGAATAGGTATGTCTAATGGTAACCTTCTCATATATACGTTACATACATAGTATCCTAATCAGCCCCTAAATCAATAAGATTAGCCATGTAGTGTCTTTTTCACCTTCCTCCGCACGCACGCAGACAAGTTCATGCACCAAAATGAGTATTTTACAAGTTCGCATACTAGATTGCACCCACCTGATAAGTTCGTGTACCAGCGATGCAATTTACTCTAGTGTATATATATGGATTTTATTACAGGACTGCACATAACATCGTCAGGACTGTACAATGTAACATTTTATGGTACAGAAGGATCCAATAACTTTTCATGAAAACAATTGACGAAATTCCTTTTTGCGTGACTACCTTGCAATGTCTTATTTGAAAAGAATGCATTACAGAAAGTGTGACATCCCTAGATATATTGATGCATGAGACCTCGGCGACGCAACCTGATGATGGTATTTGGGGTGGAGTCTGAGCTGTTTGGGCCGGGTGTGGTAAGCTAGGCAACGAAACCCCCTTGCTCCTCCTTTTTGGTAGCTTCGTTGGGGTTGCTGTGCAGCTGGCTTTCTGGCGTGTCTTTGGGTAGGTGCGTTGGGGGGAGTCTGAGTTGCTTGTCGGTGACAAGCCCAGCAATGATAACCCTCTCCCACTTTCCTTGGTAGCGTTGTGGTAGCTAGGGTTGTCGTAGTTAGCAGGGAGAGCGCGCCGGGGTGAATATCCTGCTCGATCTTGGGCTAGAGCCAACGATGGCGATGCCTATGGGCGCCATTTTCCTTCTTGAAGGCATCGTTCTTTTGCTCTACCAGTTTCTTCGGGTGAAAACCTTGTTCCGATTTTCGGACGGACATTGTTTGCGTTTCGACGCTATCTTCCTCTTTGGAGGCTTCATCTTGAAAACCCCACCCTACGTTGTCTGTGGTCTGTTCATAGTAAGTCGGAGTTGTTCTTTGGAGCTTGGCAATGATGACCTGTGTTTTATCCTCCGGTTGTGCTGTCGCAAGTTTTTAGTTTCTTCTCCGTGTGGGTTTAGCCCAGTTTCCCCTTTCAAACCGTGCTTATGTGAGGTTTTTGGACCTGGTTTTCCCTCAAAAACTGAGCCAAGTCTCTTCTTCCTAAATAAAAACAGGCTCTCCCTGTCCTCTTATGATGTTTTTCCTAAAAAAAACATCCCTAGATATAGGACCAAATATATATTTAGACCAACTAGGCATCTTCTATCTAGCTAGCCCGCGCGTTGCACGGGGTACTGTTAACGATAACGATATTATAGTCACATTCAAATTTTGAATGATATGCCAAATACATTAGTTAGTTCTAAAATTATAGCTGCTCAGATTAAAATAATTTTAGTAATTTTAACATAATTCTTACTTCAATCTTTATTACTAAATTGGTAGTTTCAAAAGTCGTTACTAAATATAATTTTTTACTTAGTTCGGAGTCTATATTATCATTCCTCTATTATGGCTTATAACACCCAAGTTCAAAATCAATATTAATACCCTTAATAATTGTAAGATGCTTCATTAGAGTTTATTATTCTTTATAAAATAAAAATTAGTAACTATAATATTATTGGACTACAAATCTAACCACTATTAGCACTCCCCCTCCTATGTTTAAACAAAATATGTTCTTTCGTAGATTAGGGTTGAATAATGAACTTTTATTTACTTTGAAATTAAATAAATTTACATATGATAGAGTTTTTCATATTTAAATAAAAATATTCAAACATGGAAAAAAAACTCTAGTAATTAAAATGATACTTTCAAAAAATTGACGTGAAAAACGCTAATTTTTTTCCATAAAATTATATTTTTCTTATTTTTATAATTCCAAAATTAAAAATTAGACAATGTGAAAGTTGATTGGGGTTATCAAAAAGTTGACAAATTTAACATGCATGCTCCATGCATAATCATGATGTAATAAAACTAAATAAAGACTTGGTCTGGCTAAGTGTAAGTCAACAGAGTTTGTTCTTCTATGTCGCTATTATGGCAGATTGAACGTGTGTGTAAAAAAGTAGGAAAAAAATTGTTGAGTCTCACCATTATAGCAGCACCGTATGTATATATGGCTCTGGGACTTGATAGCCTTAGCGTTCCATCAAACGGGTTACATACCTTTAATCTTTTGAGAAGTCCATGCAACACACCGAGTTATAGCTCTTCTCCAGATATCAACTGCTTGCATCGACAACTGGCCATGCCTCTTTGCCGCAAGCTAAGATTGTTGACTTTGCCGTAGTTGCTAGTGCTGAGACTAAAATTTAGTTTACGGATCGTGTATTCGTGATCGAATAATTTGTCTTGGTCCATCCATAAGATTCAGCAAGGCAATCGGTATGGTTGATGGTCACAAATAAAAAGAAACTGAACATATATATATACATGATACATGTGAGTTAATAAAGACATTTGAACGTATATTGTTGTAGCAGAAAATATATTTACTCACCAGGATTGGATGGCTAAATCAAATTACCGTAAACTTCAGTTGGAACTGATCGATCGACCTCATTGTCTTTAAGTGCACATAGGATTAACATGCATGCTAATTTAGATGCATAAGGATGACGGCTACAGCAGCCACCAGGGAAACTTGAAATCGATCATGCACTTTCCGCACTGGCCGCGGGTACGTACCAAAATTACCTTGCATGTGCCTGCCTTTCGATCAATCAGCGCCCAAAGGTTTTGCTTTTTTGGCAGATGCACGTGCGCTTCCCGATGAACTACTTCGGTCCAACCATCCTTGCACTCGTTGCCGATCCAGATGAAGAGAGTACGAAGGAGATGCGACCCTTTGATTGATTATTGGGATAGGTATCGTCGCTGAACGCCGCCGATCTGAAAGAAGAGCGCATGAAGGAGATACCGCCGTAGTCTTGTTTAATAAGAGATTAGAGATACGGTGGGGTCAGATCCATAAGGAGATTGAACGGGCTTTAATTGGCCCACAGTGTAAATAGATCTATTAGATAAATTATCTACATGATGTATGGTCAGGATGATACAATCGACATAATGGACGGTTAGATTTTTCTGATTAACGTGGGAGCTCGTAGGAAGTGCCCAATTAGTATAGGTATATGTATAGATATACTAAAAGTCCATTAAACTTGCTATAAACGCTCCTGTACCACCACTTAGCACCCTATAAATGCTCTCGTATTGCCACGTGGCACTTTAATAAAAAATATCTAACTGTCGGTTTTCATTTAATCTGGTGGGTCCATTATTTTCAACCATTAGATCTATCTTAATAATTACCAAATCAATTTATCTAAAAAGGAAAAAAACCCAAATCTGTCCGTGTACCGTAGTACGTACGTACTTTCCGTATGTGTATATCCCCCACCTTACTTCTTCTTCCTTTTCTCCTTCGCATCTACTCCCTCCGTCCCACAATATAAGGGATTTTCAGTTTTTCTTGCAACGTTTGACCACTCGTCTTATTCAAATTTTTTTTGCAAATATAAAAAACGAAAAGTTGTGCTTAAAGTACTGTAGATAATAAAGTAAGTCACAAATAAAATAATTAAAATTTTCAAAATTTTTTGAATAAGACGAGTGGTCAAACGTTACAAGCAAAAACTCAAAATCCCTTATATTATGGGACGGAGAGAGTACATTAGATGAAAAAAATAATTCTAAGTCCCTATTAACTATGAAAATCTAATTTTAAAATACATGTTATTTCAGTTGTATTTTAGATAGACGCTTCTGATCGGAACATCCATAAAAAATATAAATAAATTAAAAATATAGATTATATAATTGTATATCACTTAAGAACATGCATAGTTAAATTAGATTTGCATTTTCAAAAATAAAACAACTCTAAGTGTGAGTAGCATTCTCAAAATTTACTCACACCCTACTGTAAAAAAGTATTGGTGTCAAAATGACATTACTAAATTTATCGTGAATGTATTTTCATATATTATAGTTTCTTTATTTATATATTATCAGAAAATTAACGAACATATATATTCTTTTGACACAATTAATGAGAAATGTGAGTGTGGAAAACAAGAGAGCTTAGTTGGGAAAGGTGGGGGGAAGAACACAGCCTAAGTGTGAGTAGCATTCTCAAAATTTACTCACTCCCTACTGTAAAAAAGTATTGATGTGTCAAAATAACATTACTAAATTTATCGTGAATGTATTTTCATATATTATAGTTTATTTATTTATATATTATCAGAAAATTAACGAACAAATATATTCTTTTGACACAATTAATGTTGATGTCCTTAATCTCCTACTTAGGCTTCATTCGATTTAGATCATGGGATGAGCTTATCTAGGACATATGAAACAACGTACATCATCAGATCCGGATTACAAACTTGAAAATGGATTTATTTGATTTTTTTAAAAAAAAAACTTTTGCATGGGAAGTATTTGAATAACACTCACCGTTTAGTAGTTCGGGTAACATGCTCACCACAAATGAGTGAGTAGCCAATCCCATAAGGAGTTTATAACTTAACCTTCAATTTATTACTTATGTACTACTAGAATGTTTAATATGCAATACATAATAAACTTTGTCAATCATGAATATCCAAATATATCAGTCATATATCCCTACTAATCCCCATGTATATAAATTCTATATACAAATCACTATCCACCAATCGTCAAGTTATATTGTTTACGAGGCATCTGTGCACAGAGCATAATAATTAGTTGACACCTTATGAGAACATGTGTTATCAACTGCCAAAGATAAATGATAATATTAAGTGGGCAACAAAAATGATAGGTAAGTAGAGATACCACCAAGCCACAGCAAACAATAGCAAGTAGATTGTGACTTTGAGTAGTAGCCTTCCTACATACGTACATACACTCTTAAGATGCCACATGCTCTAATATATTAGGAAAAAGTTGTCAGGGTTACGGGTCAGGCATATCCTCTACCCCTCGATATACGTCACGTATATCGACAAGGCCTATCCACGTGTATACGGATAAATCCTTTGGTTTCTAAGGGAACTCTTCGTAAAGTCAATAGACGAGGAGAGACCTTCTCGGACAAGAATTGGGTTACCTTCGTATCGTGCCAGGTCTGGTATGTTCGAGTCCCACTCGGAAAGCACCCAACCTACGGTATAAAAGGGACCCCCCGGGGAGGGTATAGATCATCGAATCTAAGAGCCAACACAACCTACACATCCCTTTAAATAAGCGCACTCCCGACGGTGCGAATTCCAAGGAAACAAGAGAAATCCCCGCCGGAGATTTCTAGGTCCGTTGTGCATGGCGGTTTTTAGACTTCAGTACAAAATTCACTCGTGACCGTTGGGCTTCAAACGGTGTGCTCGACTACACGTCATCTCCGTGGTTCTCTCATCTGGAATGACAATGTTATCGACACCTGAAGTCGCAAACGGTCGCGCGAGTTCATTTTTGAGCAGAATTCGGGGGCTACTGTCAGGGTTACGGGTCAGGCATACCCTCTACCCCTCGATATACGTCACGTATATCGACAAGGCCTATCCACGTGTATACGGATAAATCCTTTGGTTTCTAAGGGAACTCTTCGTAAAGTCAATGGACGAGGAGAGACCTTCTCGGACAAGAATTGGGTTACCTTCGTATCGTGCCAGGTCTGGTATGTTCGAGTCCCACTCGGAAAGCACCCAACCTACGGTATAAAAGGGACCCCCCGGGGAGGGCATAGATCATCGAATCTAAGAGCCAACACAACCTACACAGCCTAGGAAGTCGGAGCCTGCAAGGAGTCAAGTCGACGAGAGCTAATCGAATCATCTCGACTACGATCTCGCCGAATCCCCCGAGTTCCATCTTTTCCTTTGTAATATGTGTTTTCCACCATATAATCCCATATCAACTGGATTAGGGCTATTACCTTCCAAGGGGCCTGAACCAGTATAATTCTCGTCTTTTGATTGCTCGATGTCGTACTACGTAGACCCTTATACCAGCGTACCCCAATACCCTCTATATCCGGTCTACGGGTATCCCCCGTCGACAAAAGTAATAATAAAAAAGAGCATACCATCTAGCCATTGATTTACACTTAAACAGGTGGATTCGTTATTTTTAACCATTAGAAGATCTATTCAAGTAATCCATTGCGACTATGACTACTAGCATTCCTGCACTCCTATGATGCCACATGACGCTCTAATAAATTAGACAAACATCTAGGTATTGATTTACACTTAAGCTGGTGGATCCATTTTTTAGGCAATGGATCCATTATATTCAACCATCAGATTAATCTATTCAACTAATCCCTCGCTCCTCAAAAAGACTAATCCCTCTCTGTGTATATACATACACAAGAGATGTCAAAAACAAAAAGAAGTAGAAGAGTATGTATACAATCGACCCATCAAGTAGTTTTCTCTCTCTCTCTCTCTCTCTCTCTCTCTCTCTCTCTCTCTCTCTCTCTCTCTCTCTCTCTCTCTCTCTCTCTCTCTCTCTCTCTCTCTCTCTCTCTCTCTCTCTCTCTCTCTCTCTCTCTCTCTCTCTCTCTCTCTCTCTCTCTCTCTCTCTCTCTCTCTCTCTCTCTCTCTCTCTCTCTCTCTCTCTCTCTCTCTCTCTCTCTCTCTCTCTCTCTCTCTCTCTCTCTCTCTCTCTCTCTCTCTCTCTCTCTCTCTCTCTCTCTCTCTCTCTCTCTCTCTCTCTCTCTCTCTCTCTCTCTCTCTCTCTCTCTCTCTCTCTCTCTCTCTCTCTCTCTCTCTCTCTCTCTCTCTCTCTCTCTCTCTCTCTCTCTCTCTCTCTCTCTCTCTCTCTCTCTCTCTCTCTCTCTCTCTCTCTCTCTCTCTCTCTCTCTCTCTCTCTCTCTCTCTCTCTCTCTCTCTCTCTCTCTCTCTCTCTCTCTCTCTCTCTCTCTCTCTCTCTCTCTCTGCAGCTCCAAGGTTTTCCTTCAATTGTGCATATATAGTGGCCACTCCTAGCGAGGTTGTCGAAGAAGCCATACCGTCGCAACACCACTTCACTCTATCTCACCAATTTTTTTTGAACGTATTATTTTACTAATGATGT
Organism: Oryza longistaminata; assembly: GCA_009805545.1. Lineage (NCBI taxonomy): Eukaryota > Viridiplantae > Streptophyta > Magnoliopsida > Poales > Poaceae > Oryza > Oryza longistaminata. The sequence goes on from CM020178.1 coordinate 17,600,070, forward strand.
AAAGGCAATCGTGAGCGTATATATGAATGCGTGCACACACATCATATAAATACACACAAGCACACCTACCCTGGGTGAAATTTATTAGCATATTGTCCAAAAAAAGAGGAAAAAGTACATAAGTACGAGAGACTACTATTTGCCCAAAAAACATACACATGTATAATAAAAAATGTCACATGGAACCATATTATATCCCTTTAATTTATGTCATTCTCACTATTTAACAATTATCATAAATAATTTTGACGATATAGATTATTCCATCATATATTACGCATGAACATGCATAGCATAGGTAAATCATATGTATAACAAAAGAGAAAAAAACTCAAAACAAAAAATATATTAACTCATATGTTTGCGAAAGATGACGATATGCGAGTTTACATATGACCAGAATAATATATCAAACTCTATGATTTTTTCACGATATAAATATTTCTTTCTTTTACAATTATAAGGTAATCTATTGTTATTATAGTGAATATGGTGAGATATGCCTTCTTTAATATCATTTATATAAATAATAAATAAATTGCCTTAAGCCGCCATGTGGCGCTCTTACAAATGCTCCTAGGCCACGTGGTACTGTATAATCTCACCGTCGATTTTCGTTTAAATTGTTGGACCCGTTATTTACCCTCTAACGTGGCATATAAATGGTTGAGTTGAGGTGGCCCCAGTGTATTATAGTACTCTATGAGGGTGTTATAGTAAATTACTCTCTCCGTCCCACGATATAAGGGATTTTGAGTTTTTGCTTGCAACGTTTGACCACTCGTCTTATTCAAATTTTTTTGCAAATATAAAAAACGAAAAGTTGTGCTTAAAGTACTGTAGATAATAAAGTAAGTCACAAATAAAATAAATAATAATTACAAAATATTTTGAATAAGACGAGTGGTCAAACGATGCAAGCAAAAACTCAAAATCCCTTATATTATGGGACGGAGGGAGTAGGCATTAAAATTGTGCTTCATGCTGGTCTTGAGGGGACACAACTACATCGATGAGGTACCAAACTTTCAAGGTAATAGAGAAAGAAAATCTCCATGGTTATGACCGGCTTCACCCGTTATTGAGGCATTCATGTTTAACTTGAAGGTTGTTATCCTATTAGTTGGTAGTAAGTGAAATTTTTAATGATATATTAGGGTTATTTTATTCACATTTATGTAATTTCATCTATTAATAGGTAGTCAGCTTTTAATAGTAATAATGAGTTGTTGCGTTAATAGGAGAATTTATATCTAATCGGGACAAAGTGGTTTTTTAATCTGAGAGAAATTATTATCATTGAAGTATATTAAAGTCTATGATCTATCTCACGACGTAGAAATATGAGATATGACTTCTTTTAGCACTATTTCATAAAACAATAAATAAGAGGATGCGCGGATTTCCTTCCAAGTTAACTTAATGATTATACATCTTGTCCGTCTTTCATCCCAATTATTACTACTAGTATTTACGGCAACATGTCTATGGAATTGTAGGACCTTCACAGCATTTTTTTTAGATAATGAGGGCCTTCACAACATGGACGTTTTAAACTAAGATTCATACAATGATACAATAAAGTTGGTCCTTTGTATATGTAGGTCCAAATATATGTTACAGTTCTCGTGAAGCTGGTCCATACGGGAGTGAAGAAGTCATTGCAATGCCCACGAAACTATCCGCGCCATGGTGGACGTCAATGACGACACTGCGGAGGATCGCCTCTAGGTCCATCTGGTTCACAAACAATCACGATCTTCCTCTGATCAGAAAATTAACATGCATGAGCCTAGCCTATTTTTATTTAATTCCTCGCATGGTATGATCAGTATGAAAAATACAGTATCAAAACTTGTATATAGTCTCTACTTAAGTATATTAACTACACATGCTTCAAAATACACCAGTCAGTCTTCAATCGCAGAATAAGGAAATGTACAACAGTGCTCAATACGTACATGAATACATGATTACGATTACATTGACAAAAAGTTTGAAGTTGAGAATAATGTGTTGAAAGTAAGAGTAGGACGAAATTGTTAAGTATCTTTATCCATCTATGAAAAATATAAATTGTATAGTTTAGATTAGAAAAATATTTGAATTGCGGAGTAAATTGAAAAAAAAAAAGTAACCAGGTATAATTGCCATTCCTAATTATATCCGGCACAGGCATGCAGCTTCCTGCAAACCTGATCCTTTCCTTGCATTCGATCTCCCTTCACCAAGACTCCAACACATCCTACTATAACTTCTCCCATATGCTGAGAGGGTGAGCGACGAAACGACGTACGGAGGCACACCCTGTCGACAATCAGGCCATGCATATATAGGAACTCAAGATATGGACCGTGCATCCCCTAACTACATTTATTCTCTTCACGTCCAAAACTCTCTGGACATGAGCTTGCTAGCATAGTGAAAGTAACATAGTCCATGAGGTCCTTAAAATTTGGCACGGGAGCCACGGACGTTCGTTGTTTTATTGGGATTTAACTATGAGAAGTATTTACATCGACGTGTGGGTGTTGAGTGGTTAATGTATGAGTGGGCATGGCCTTAAGTCCCCAGTCTTTAGCGATCGATCTCTTTTCCAATTATAGATCTATAATAATTATGTACCGATCTTTTGTGAACTTTTCAGCCTAAATCAGTTATACTCATATCTTTATAGATGATTATGTCATGCGATGTTTCTATAGCCATTAATTGTGATGGTAGTATAATTAAATAGATCTAGCTCTTTGAATAGAAAAAGTTCAATGGTTTAAATTAATTTCTACCACCGTTCACCAGTTGAGAGGATCGTAAAGATAGCATAATTCAGAAGTAAGAAAGAAAGTGATAAAGTGATATATTCCAAATTACACAACAAGAGCAATGGTGAGTACAGATCGAGCCGTTACCAATGCAGCTAGCACCACCGGGCAGAGCGTGCTCGGACGCAACACCTCGAGGAAGAAGGACGATGGCAATGGTGAACAGGGCCAGCTGAACTAGCAGCAGGAGAAGCAGGGGAGGTACACCAACGGCCATCTCACTGTGCGCGCCGGCTCACCCCTGATGCGAAAATACTCCAACCGGATGAGTCCGTACTCTAACACCTAATCGAACCGTGCAGCTTCTGTGCGCTATATATGGGCGCGCAATCAATCATTAATCCAATGCCGTGTGGGTGCAAGGTGGAGTTAGGAGGCGGGGTTGCAGACCGGCCGGCGCCATATTCCTGTGTACACTTTGACTGGAGACATTGACTGGAAAGTGTACACGCGCGCATTCACTGCACCCGATCCCATATCAGCAAGGTCAGCAAGTTGGTCCATTAGTTGAACGAAAATATTCCCCGGCATGCAATAACGTGTCCAGGAATTAATTAAGCAAAAAAAAAAAGGTTAGCACATCGTTTTATGGTCCTACTAACAACTTCTGACTGTGACCTCACTGGAAGAGGATAAGCTAGCGTCTAACTAGTCATTAGTCATCCTCCACGTGGTGTGACTTTGACCTGACATGCATCACCTGTATGCATGCATGACCGGGCAGTTGCGCGAGACGCGTTTTAGGCGAGCAAGCTGTATTGCACCTGTCCGGGTCCCCGAACTCAAGAAACTAGATGATTCCCCGCATGTAGACTCCGGAAATGCTAAAGGGCGATCGCTCGCCTGGGGGTGGGGGTAGTGATCAATTCGCCCCCCCTCCCCCTCCCGCTCCCTCTCTCTACCTAATTTCTTTTTTTGGCACCGCATTACTTTTCTATTTTAGTAAATTTATACATCTAAAGTTTATATATCTCAAGTTTACACATCTAAAGTTTAGAGACCAAAAGTTTATAAGTCAAAAGTTTATATATCCGATTCAAATTTGAATTTAAATTCAAATATCCGATTCAAATTTGAATTCAAATTCAAATATTTTTCATATATAGTATTTCTATACATCTAAAGTGTATACTCCTAAAGTTTATAGACCTAAAGTTTATATACCCGATTCAAATTTGAATTAAAATTATATCCGATTCAAATTTGAAATTGAATTCAAATATTTTCTATATATAGTATTTCTATATATCTAAAGTTTGTACCCCTGAAGTTTATAGATCCAAAGTTTATAAGTCAAAAGTTTACATACCCGATTCAAATTTTTCTGCTTAATCTTCAGGGAGAAATTGTAAATCTAACACATGGATGGAGCGTCTATCTTGGAGTATTCAACATCTCCAGGTTATTTTCATGCATTTTTTTTAACGTGTCCTCAAAAACTACTTGCATGGGGCATTTAGAGGACGGTATAAATAGTTAAATACCTTTAATACGTTCATATTAATTAAACTCACTAAGTCAGCGCTCCCTATTAATTAGGCCCAAGCCAATTGCATCTCTCAAGAACGGAGAGATTAGAGCAAAGATTAATAATATAGCCAATTACTAACTCTAAAAATTAACAAATCATCTATAGCTAACTTAATACCCTATACTAATGTAATAGTTAACTATAGATATATACTACCATTAATGCATTCTCCAAATTTCTCTCTCATATGGTTTATTAGAGCTCGTGCTGCAGCTAGTTACAAATCTGTAGCCCGCTTTCTTCTTTCTCCTCTCTTCTCACCTCTACATAAGCACAAATATGATGTGGTAATATGTATACCCCACTTACATCATCTTATTTAATGTCACTTTAAAAGAAATGAACACGTTGATAGGTGCTTATTCTCCTGTTGACTTTTTGAAACATACAATCTTCATTATTCCTTTGCAGCCAACTCTGCTCTCGTTGTTAAAATTATCTTTTGTTAGGTACTTCACTCCCTGTTGACTTCTAAGGAAATTACTTATCTTTTATTCGAATTAATAAGCAGGTTGTAATACATACGAATACCACTATAAATATTCAGGCCTTGTTTAGATCCCAAAAAATTTTGGCCAAAAACGTCACATCAAATATTTGGATACATGCATGGGGCATTAAATGTGGGAAAAAACCAATTGTACAGTTTGCATGTAAATTGCGAGATAAATCTTTGAGCCTAATTATGCCATGATTTGATAATGTGGTGCTAGAGTAAACATTTGCTACTGATAGATTAAATAGGCTTAATAAATTCGTCTCGCAGTTTACAGGCAGAATCTGTAATTTGTTTTGTTATTAGTCTACGTTTAATACTTTCCATGTGTGTCTGTGTAATTTATAGGTTTAGTTAGGGTTTATTGGATCTATGCCATTATAAGAAGTAAGGGTTATTTGGATCTATGCCATTATAAATTTATAGGTTTTGAAAAATACCATTATAATTTTTGTATTGTAAACATGCCACTGCTCTTTTGTGAGAATAAAATCTATGCCATTATCTACTATTTTTAGAGCAAAATACCCTTCACTTCTTCCTCTTGCCATTGCTTCCTTCATCGAGCTCCTGCCATGGTGGGACAACAGCGATTTGTCGATGGTGAACAGCTTCCGGAAGAGCCTCAACATAATCTCCAACCCATTGAGGAGGATAGGATGCCCTCAGCATGGACAACCCACACCCGTATAGACCTCTAGAGACACGTCTCCTCGTCCGGCGGTGGCTGCCGACGTCCCCACCATGCGCTGCTGCGGCCCGACCTTCCGCCATCCACTTTGAGTGCGCTCCCATCCCCTTTGGCTGCACTGCTTCCCCACTACCAAATCTGCTTCCATGGCTGGACAGGATTGGATGCCGCCGTCGGAGTTTCTGCGTTCCACGAGTAGCTCCGTCTCCTTTGGGCAACAGTCATGGCGATGGCGTCCATCTTGGCCACGCTGCAAGAGCAAGGCATAGCAGGTACTTCGTCCCCTTCTCGAGACATCGTCCCCATCAATGGCGATGGCCATGGTCGTTCCCGATGCCGCCCCCTCCACCACTCGTGGAGCATGGACATTGACGGCAACGGTGATGGGCGAGGCCGCAGCGGAGAAGGCGATAGCGCTGCACGCGTCCTGGCCAATGGAGATTGTGCTACGCTTGTTCCCACTGCCGGCAAGGAAGGCCGAGACTGCCTCAGCGGCCACGAACATCCACTTGCATAGGTTGTGGTGTTCCAATGGAGAGGTAGAAGACGAGCAAGGTTGGGGATGAGAGCATTTTTGTCAAATACATGCAAAATACATATGCCAATGGCACTATTACAATTAAAAATAAGCAGTAGTGGCATGCTTACAAATACAAGAATTGTGATGGCGTTTTTCAAAACAGACAAATTTGTAATGGCATGCATGGATCTAATTAACCCGATGAATATATATGTTAAGGATTATAAAATAATAGATATATATGTTAAAAATATTGTGAAAAATAATGTGAAGGGAAATGATTGGATGTTGATTTGTAGAATTTAATGAATTATAGATGATGTTGCATGTTGGCATAAGTTTTGTATGTAATTATTGCTAGTGGATGATGAGATGGCATGTTTGTATGTTGAGTTTTAGTATCAGTGGGTTATAACTTTATATAATAAGATAAGATACAAAAGAATTTCTCGATAGCGGTAGGTATTGGTATGCATCAATGTATTCATATATTATCTCTCAACACGTGAAGTCTAGCAAGCAGGGGCTATCATCCTAGCTGGCCAACCAATCACACATCATGTTTGTCGACCAGAAGGAGTTGCATCGTCGCAACAATCAAATCCTATATCGTATGACACACCTTGAATATATCGTCAGAAAAGCGCAAAATAAATCTTAGATCTGATGTCCCAGATTCCATCCAGTGCATTTGGGACCTCTTACTTAGAAGAATTTTCTACATCACAACTCTCAGATTTGATGCCGCAAAGGCACCTTAGAGCACCTCTGATATTTTGTCTCGAAGAACAATTTACTACATAGCAACCGTCAGATGTCCCAACCCAGCAACTGCCTGAATCAGAAGGGCTTGCCTTTTTTTTTCTAGAACTTTATGATGACCAGCAATCGGGGCACACAAAGATGCCAGACTGCTCATCATCCCCTTCTCACTCTCCATCAACCTCAGAAGAAGAGCAATAAGGTTTGGATGTTTTTTTATATTTCAATCGATTGAATAATAGAGTTCTAGCATACCAACATGAGCAAGGTGTTTTGTTGTGTATTGTGTGTTTTTCTATGTTTGAAGTGATATTTTGCTATTTCAGCTCAACTTACTAGTCACTAACACATTCAAACCATTCAAATTCTGATTTGCTATTAACTTAATACTCAATATTCCTACGATTTTCCTGTACACCAATCAAATGATCATTCCTATAGTTTTCGTATGTTCTTCAAACATCTGTTTTACATATGATGTCCTATACTATTCCTGTATTTTTCCTATTCCTACGTTTTTTTCAGTCCAGTGATTCAAAGAGTTATTACAATTGAACTTTGAAAGTCATCAACAACCATATCAATGCTGCCAATATCATGAACCTTTGGCTTTGTATCTCTTTTATCCAATCCTTTAGAAGTGATTGAAATCAAATCTCCCAACAAAAGCCATTCTGTTCGCAGGGAAAAACAAACACTGCTGGAGAAAGGCTCTTTAATCCCGGTTTGTAACTCCCTTTAGTCCCGGGTTGCAAACCGGGACTACCAATCCGAGACTAAATATGGGCATTTTTAGTCCCGGTTAAAATAATCATGACTAAAAATCATATTTAGTCTCGGTTGGTAACACTAACCGGGACTAAAGTTTTTTTTCTTTTTTTCCATTATTTTTTACTGCTTGCATCTATTGATTTCGAGCACCGCAAATCATTCATAAAATCATCCATAAATCATTCACAAAATCCCCAAATACACCCCTTTGCTTCACATCCCATTCTACTCTAACCCTTATTACCATCATCACTTCACAATGGTATAAACAAAAAGACAACAAAAAGAAAGAAAGAACGCCCCTGCGCGATGAACAAAAGACATAAACAAAAACATCACAGCCCTAACCCTACTCTGCCGTGCCATCGACGTGCGTCGCCTCCCATCCTGCCGCTGCGGCTGCTTCGGACGTGCCGGCCGCCGCCCAGCCGCCACCGCGGACGCTTCTGCTGCGCAGCTCGTGGCAGCCCGCCGTCGTCCCCTCCGGCTTGCTCGCTGCTAAAGATGAGGAGGAGGAAAGTGAGAGGATAAGATGAGGATAAGGAGAGGATAAGAGAGAGGAGAGGAGGAACAGTTAAAATGAGGTGTTTTTTGCAGTTGGATCGGAGTTTGGAGAATAAGTGCGAGGGATTATATACAACGCGGCAGCCGCCTGACATCTATTATCTATCTTCTCTTCTACCCTATAATTCACCAACTCATTTTACTCACCTTTCACTCTTACATTCATCACTCAACGGCTTAGATCCTCCGGGTAAAATCGAACGATCGAGATTCACCTCACCGCCCACCTCTTCCTACCCTGCACCTTCCCTCTCCGCCCAAATCGCTCCCGCTCAGTCCGCTCCAAAATCCCCGCTACCCAATCCCAATCCGCCTGAGAAACAGAGAACCAATCTGTGATTCACAAACCGTCATCATGGCACGATCCCCGCAGCGCCCCCTCGCCCCTCCCCCGGCGAACGGCTCCTCCACTGCTCCGCCGCCTCACGCTGCCTCCACCCCATCGCCCCGGCCGCCGCCTCCGCGCTTCACCTCCCCCGCCGAGACCCCTGCGCTCTGCATCGCCACCGGCCCGCCACTCCTGGCGGCGTCCCCATCCCCTCCTCACTGCACTGCTTCCCCATCCGTCGCCCCGCTGCACACCGGCGCATTGGGGAGTTGACGGCACCGCGTTTCCAACATCTCTTTGCACTGTCATCGTTGATACGATGACTTCCTGGCGGATAAGTACACCAAGCCAGCTCCAGATTCTACCCATCAAGACCAATAAAATTTCAGGTATTTGCTTCCTTTGTTAGTTTTGCTTCTTTTCAAGGACATAGTATAGGATGCAGATGCACATCTGGTGAGAATATCCCCTTGGGATGAAACAAGGTACGTGGTGTGTGAATTAATCCCTTTGGGTTTCAACAAGATGCGGTGTGTGTTAATTAACATGGTAGATGTCATATCTATTAACTCCTGTGTTGTGATTTAAAAAAAGCCGCTTCTGCATGGTTGAAGCTTTTGTGATCTTATATGCAAAGAGAGGTAAAATGAAAATATCAACCTTGCTCACATTATTCATGTTTGTGCCGATCTTTTTTCTAAGTGTATTTTAATTTGATCTTTGTGTCAGGCCATATGAAACACCTCTTATGAACAGTTATGCTACAGATCAGTTCTTTTTAGGAACTAGAAAGGTAGCCCGCGCATTTGCGCGGACATGTATTTTAGATTACGTTTGAAAAAAATTATATAGACGGAATATCAACCGGATGACACCTCTCATGTTTCAAAAGCACTATTTCTCCATAAATTTTCTTCATCATCACTGCTTAGATAATTTTCTAAAACTATTAGTTAGCTTTTAAAATATACAATATTTAATACATCGCTATAAAATAAATTATATTTATCTATGATCGATTTTAGGAGGTGAATTTTTTTCTTAAAGATAATTATAGGGTGTTCCGATTTCGTATAAGATTATCCATAACACTGACATACTTATAGTAAATATAGGTTTTAAACTGTAAATTTATCTAACAACATAAACTTATACTATCACAGAAACCTGGATAGGTGCCTGTTGGGAAATCCAGCACCTATGCCGGGTTCCCAAGTGGTACCGAGGAAGCGGCACAGATGTTGGGAATATTCCAAAACCATGACCTTTGAGGCTCCAGGAATTCCAAAAAAAAAGGCATCGAGTAGCTTCCCTTCACCCCGCTCAGAACACATCAAAGAACATCAAGAACATCCAAGAAAACATCAACATGAACATCAAGAATATTCTTCCCAACCACCAGGAACCATCGAAGCTACTCATCCCCATCAAGAACAAAATCACAAAATACACATCAAGAATAGATAGATAACACAAAGAGCCGCCGCTCGACACCACCTCCGTTGCTGCCGCTCGACACCACCGCCCCTGCCGCTGCCTCTCCTCTGCCGAATCTGGCGGAGGGGAGGGCGTTGCTGCCGCCTCCGAGAGAGAGGAGTGCGCGCGCGAGAGAGAAAGAGGAACGTTCAAGATAGAGAGCGAGAGATAGATATAGAGCGAGAGATAGAGATAGAGCGAGAGAATGGAGAGCGCGCGCGAGAGAGAGAGCGAGAGACTCTTGGTCTTATCTACGCGAGAGAGAGAGAGAGAGAGAGAGAGGCGCCGAGCCTTCTCAGCCTTATTTGCTCAAGACCATAGGTCTGCTCTGTTTTTTAGTGTCAGTTTCAATAAAGTAAATTAATGGTGTTAGTTTTTGTTAAAAAACACAATCACAAAATACACATCAAGAACAAATAGATAACACAAAGAGCCGCCGCTCGACACCACCGCCCTTGCCGCTGCCTCCCCTCCGCCGGACATGGCGGAGGGGAGGGCGTTGCCGCCGCCTGCCGCCTCCTCCCCGTGGGGAGGGTGCCACCGCCTTCCCTCCCGCCGGATCTAGCTGAGGGGAAGGTGCCGCCACCGCCGCTAGGCCGAGAGAGAGGAGTGCGCACGCGAGAGAAAAATCGGAACGTGCGAGATAGAGAGCAAGAGATATAGATAGAGCGAGAGAGAGAGAGAGTGGAGCACGCGAGAGAGAGTGAGAGACTCTCGGTCCTATCTACGCGAGAGAGAGAGAGGGGCACCGAACCCTCTCAGCCTTATCCGCTCAAGACCATCGGTCTGCTCGGTTTTGTAGTGTCGATTTTTAAAAACCGAGTGTCGGTTTTAATAAAGTAAATTAATGGTGTCAGTTTTTGTTAAAAAAAAGGGCACCTATAGTCTATTAAAAGTGCCAGTTTTTTTTATTTTCAACATGCAGATGTAGGAAATGGTCTATAGGTGCTGGTTTTATCACTTGCAGCACCTAATGTCGATCTCTATATGTCTTTTTATAGTAGTGTGATCAAAACATATACGTATGATTTAGTTACTATATAAATAATCTAACAGCATAAGCATATTAGAATACTTTTATGATTTAAATGCAATAGTTTTCTAAATGTTTTCACATAAATTTTGCTTTCTATTAGAAAAAGCAAAATAGGAGAGAGAAATAGATAATAATTCCTCCGTTTCACAATATTGTAAGACTTTCTAGCATTGCCCATATTCATTTTAGATGTTAATGAATATAGACATATGTATGTATTTAGATTCATTAACATATATATGTATATGGGCAATGCTAGATAGTCTTACATTGTGAAACGGAGAGAGTAGAATGAAAAGAGGAATGGAAATAGGAGCGTACAAAGTTGTTACGTATATATGTGCATCCGCACAAATTGAGTGGTGCCCAAATTGGAAGGAGATTAGGATGAGTAGATTATTTTTTTTCTGCATCTAATCTAATGGTCGAAAAGGATGGGCCCACCAATTTAAATGAAAATCAAGGACTAGATGTTTCTTTGCCACGTGGCAGCTTAGGAGCGTTTGTAGAGTGCCACATGGCGACATAAGAGCGTTTGTAGGAAATTTAATGGATTTTTAGTATATAATAGATAGAAGATAGATAGATAGATAGATTTGGGTTCAATCACGCTTGGAATTAATATGGAAATTTATTTCGCTATTAAAGAGCTGAGCGTACCAAAAAAATCATTTCATAATGATTTTCTTTTGTTAGCTGATTGGTGTCTGAAAAACTGAATTTGTATTAATTGTGAAGTAATTTGTTGTGTATATATCTAGCCCCGATCCGATGCCCTCGCTTCCGGCTGCTTGCGCACTGTAGGTATGGTCCTCCTTTCCTTCTCCTAACTCGGATATGTCTAATTATGTGCAAATTAGCATGATATTTTTAGATTCAGTTTTTAGAGTTTAGAGCTTGGTTAATTCCTGAAATTTTGGGATGAAAGGATGGATTTATCCATATAAATGCACTCAATAATTGATAGGTGATATATTATTTTTCTTTTGTTGGTGAGCTGAAGGATGAGATTGTTTATATTCAGAGGAATATAGAAAATGTTGGTGACATTGGAAATGACAGTGCAGAGCACTGCAAATGACATTGGATGGGTAGAATCATTGGATAATCAGATACAACTTTTGGATGGGCAGAGTAAGGACATGGTTGGTCTGAATAATCTGTAAAGCTTTCAGGCAAAAGCTTTTGAGAAAAACAGGTACTCCCTCCGTTCCAAAATATTTGACACCGTTGACTTTTTAGTACGTGTTTGACCATTTGTCTTATTCAAAAAATTTAAGTATTTATTTATTCTTTTCATATCATTTGATTGATTGTTAAATATACTTTCATATACACATATAGTTTTACATATTTCACATTTTTTATTGAATAAGACGAACGGTCAAACATGTACTAAAAAGTCAACGGTGTCAAATATTTTGAAACGGAGGGAGTATCAAATTTCAACTTCTTGTTAATCATGGACATCTGATCCTCGGAAGGCTCAACCACGTTGATATCCTCATGGGCCCAACAAGGTGTGCCGATCATGGCACCGCGCCACGCACGATGAGCCCGAGCTATGACACTGCATTGACGTGCACGGCCACGCGGCCTCTGTGATCAGGTCGACCTCCATGGGATGGCGGGGGACGCTGTCATGCGTGGCAGGGAGCAGCGTGAGTCGTTCTGGGGCGAGCACGCTGACGACAACTTTCTCTTCTTCCTCGGTGACATGTGAGATTTCAATCCCCAATTCCCCTAATTTTAGGGCCTTTACATGATTAATCATTCATGTTTGAATTTCTTTAAATTACTGTATCATGCTTTGTTATGAATTATTTCGATGAGATGTCAGAAACTCAGAATTCCATGAGGTGTTCATTTCTACTCCTGATTTATTGATTAGTGCCTCATTTTTGTTGTATTGTATTAGGCATTTAGGGGGCATTTAGACATGCTTTTGTTATTTGGTTCATATCATTTATATGCGTGGAGTGCAAACTTAAGTTTATTATTTATATACCCTGGAGCGTATACTGAAATTTATTATTTATATGCCCTTGCTTTTATATTCAGCCATCACGTTTTACTAATAACTGTTTTATATCCTTTTTTTTTAGGGAACTGTTTTATATCCATACTCGTACTGTTGGCTTATATCAGACACAAGTGAAGCTATTTGAGGGATCACTAGCTGTACCAATTTCTTTCCAGTTACATTGGTGAACAAAATTGGTATAGGTACTGCAACTAAATCAGTCGCACAGAACTTTCTCCAAATTGGATTGGCCTCATTCCTGATGACTACATAAACATCATGGAAAAAATTGTATGCGATATGTGTTTGATCCTAGGAAGTATGTGATGTGGATTTGGGTGATCTTACCATCTTGTTGGCTTTTACATGGCATGATTGACAGTGTGTAAATAAAATCATTTAGTGCTCTGTAAAAATATATGTTGCTTGTTGATGTCTTAATGGGCATGGATAACATTGTCATCTTACATAAATACTATGACTTTTTTTTTCACTAGGCTCTGGACAAATTTATATTCAGCAGCACAACATGCACACTTAAGTTCCACTTGAGCATATAGTTCCTTCTGCCACATCAATCTCATGGTCTGCTATGTTTCATACTATATGTTAACACTTGTGTCTAAATATTTACTTTTGCCATTGGTAAATTTTAGTAGTCGTTCCGCGTAGATATTGAAGAAGACGTTAACGCGATGACCAACAATTGTTACATACATCATGAAACTATTAGTTTGATATTTGTATCATATCAAACTGTTAGTTGGATTATTTTCACGCCCTTATGCTATGTTCTCAATGGGCTGTGGTCGACGTGTGTCTTGTGTGACAAATTGAATTGCACCATAGCGTTTAGCACAGGTATATTACTAGTATACCAAAAGTTCATCAAACTTCCTACAAAAGCTCCCAAGATGACATGTGACGTCCTACAAACGCTCATATGCTGTCATGTGTCGCTATAATAAAATAGAGAAATTGTTAGAAATTCTTAAAAAAAACAGATTTAATTAGATCTATGTTCGAAAAAAGTAGTCCGAAACCTTCCTTTCCGTGTGTGCATGCATGTTAGCCATCCCTACCAATCGTTTTTCTCTGCTATGGTACTTAAGTTAGTTAATGTAAAAGATATCTAATGTTTTTTTATGGATACCTATTGGTCTCGGTAGACTGTAGGTTCTATAGATAAACAAACTTCTAAATTGTTGTAACCTTTAAATTATATTCTAATTTATGATCTATTTGTACCATTGCATTTTTTAATTAAATTCAATAGTTTAAGATCTAAATAGACTATAATTCAACGTTACAAAATTATTACTGCTGAACACACATTCATCTCGAGGCCTTTAGTAAATAATAGAGAAAATAAAATCAAAATATACCACCTTAATTTTTCACTCATACACTGTTAGACATCTAACAATTTTGTGCAGACTTAATTAACTTATGTCAACATCTATATGAATTGATCTTAATGTTTTGATAAATAAGATGATCATAGCATCTAACTTATAGATATGATCTAATAAATTAAGAAATTTGACCATCAATTTTCATTTAAATCCGTGTGCCTATTCTTTTAGATCGTTAAACCTATTTTGTCAAAAAAAGAGAACACATTCAGATCAATTTTTATTTATATCATTAGATCTATTTTGTAATAACCACATCCGGAACCTCCATCTCCATTGCGAACGTACGTATATACACCCCTCCTATTCCTTCCTATGTTATTTTCTATCTGCATGACAAATTAAAATCAAATTATATTTACCAGCTAAAAGAACCCACAATAAACCTCCACGTACTAGGTCTAGCCGCTCTTCATGTGTCACTTAGAATATCCAACGGTCCTATTAAATTAGGGAAAATACTAGAAAAACTGACAAAGAAGATAAAGCATCCGATTATCGGTTTCTACCTAAATTGATGGGTACATTGTTTTTGGTTGTTAGAATTTTTTTAATAAAAAACATTCCAAACCTCTCTCCTCCCTCTTCGCACCCGTGCGGTATTAATGCCCATTAAACATCGTGTAAACGCTTCTAAACCATTACATAGCATTCTTAAATTAGAGAGAATCTTAGAAATTTTGATAAAAAGACATCTAACCATTGGTTTTGACTTAAATCGTTTGACACATTATTTTCAATCGATTGACACATTATTTTCGGTCATTGATCTATTTTTATAAAAGAAACACCCCAAACCTCCTTCCCTAGCTCCCTCCCGCTCCCTTGTGGCATGCGGTGCTAAAAGTCCATTACACATCCTACGACCACTCTTAAGCTATTACTTCGCTCTTTTAAATGAGACAAAATTCTAAAAAATCTGACAAGAAAAAAAAACTTCCGACCATCGATTTCGACTTAAACATATGACACATCATTTAGAAAAACATCCCAAACCTCCCTCCCTCCCTACCCGTGTGTGGCATGCGCCATTCCTTTTCTCTATGTTTTTTATCTCCCTGACAATTAAAATTGAAGTGATCTATATGGCAAAGAAAAACCACAAATGGACCTCCAGCTATTATTTATAAGACACTTTCTACCAACTTAATTAATTTCTCTTAACATTGTCCATGTTTTTATTTTTGGTAAAACTTGGTACAATGCATTGTAGATTTCTGACATTTAACATAGAACAATCTAGAAACGTCTAGTTGTTCTAAGACACTTTAGTTTAGTGATAATTCGCTAAAAATACTATAATCATTACTTCAATACATGAGAGAAAATTTACAATGTACGCCTTTACCCCGTGCAAGGTTATATGCACTTATATTTTCATCCCAGTTTGCCAAGATCAAAGCATTTCAAGGATTATTCATAAAACATAAATCTCAAAAAAAAAATGACATGGAATAAATTGAAAAAGTGTTAGAATGAAAATAGACATAAAAAATTAACTACAGTAAAAATGACATTATTGGACTTTTTTTGGAGTGTGGACGGGAGGGGGGTGTAAGGTATCTTTTAGGGGAGTCAAAATATCCAAAATTTTCTTATGGGAACCACCTCCATTGTTTTGATACAATATTTTCTCATAAATTTAAAACTGCACGATCTCAAGTAATTTTATTTTAGAATTTATATGTTGCGAGGGAAATTTGAATAAAACCATAACCAACGTTCAAAGCAAACTAAATAAGTTTAATTTAGTTTAGAATATAATAAAAATATTATTATTAAAAGTCACCCGCACATAAATATTCATAAGAAAATTTCACCCACATTAAGTATGGTGCCCGCGCATTTGCATGGGCTATCTTCCTAGTTGAATGAACCGGGACTAAAGATGATCCGTGCCGTCAGTTTTTTTGAGCTGGGACTAAAGAAATTCAAACTAGGACTATTGTGGTTTTTGGCCAACCTAGTAAAGATGGTTTCTCTAGTGGTGAAAGGAGTAAGAACTTTGACAAGAACAAAGTTAATTAACTGTTGACTAATTATTTCCAACATTTTGGGTTATATGTGCTACAAGATTCCTATACTATACAACAGGAGATGATCAGATTTCAAAAAAAAAAAAAAACAGGAAGAGGAAGAGGAAGAGGAATGACCTGTAAATCTTACAATTAGAACTTGGCATCACTCAGAATGATAAACAGACAACGGGGAGATTTGTAACAATCTGACGATCATATCAAGCACTTGGCATCATTTGTTTGTTACCAATCAAGGTTTCAAGCATAAGCCGCCCTGCCGCGGCCGCCGCCCGGTGGTGGCGGTGTCCGGTCGCCGCTGCAGCTCGACTCCGGGCTGTACCCAGCTCTATGGAGTGGCGCGCGGCCGCTGCAGTTGTTGTTCGTGCTCCAGCCTGAGGTGGCCGTCGAGGCACCGGCGAGCGCCACCGAGCTGGACCGGCTCCGGGCGTGCGCCTG
>CM020178.1:17619414-17650248 GCA_009805545.1 Oryza longistaminata
GTCGCCTCAGCCCGGGCCGCCGCGGCCGGTCGCCGACCGCGCCGTCACGCGCCTGCCGGATCCCGCTCAGGCGCACACGCGTGTGGGGAGAAAGGAAAACGAGAGGGAGGGAGATGAGGAGAGATCGAGAGGAGAAGAAATCGAGAGAGAAGAAAAAGAAAAGAAGGAGTGGGACACTGTCAAGTGGGCCCCACATAAAACCTTATTTATCTCTTGCGCAATATTTATTCCCTCCTCATCCCTTCGAATGTCTCAATGGCAACTAAGCCCCACCGAAGTAAATTTCTATGTAATCCTCCTCTTAACAAACACAACCGCTTCAAATGTGGGACCCACTACTCCCTCCTTCGTCAGTAGGGGTATTTACGTCCGACCGCGTCAAAAAAGGGCCTCCCGTTCGCCACGTCAGCACGGCAAGTATCCTTTAGACGGCGTAGTGTCTATCGGCAAATATCCACGATTATGGGATGCCTTCCCCCAAAACTTCACTTTCGCGGTGTCCCTGAGCTAAAACCACACAATTGCAATATTCTGTAGCAAAATTTGCCAAAAAAAAAACTACTATATTCAACCTTAGTACAAGTATATTTGCTCCTTTATGTCACATGTAAAATGGTAAAATAAGTTAATACTACTAGCATATATATTGCCATTTTAGCATCTCGCTATATAAACGTGCAAAAGTAAATTCAATCTATTCTACCTCCGTCCTTCAATGATCCTCCAAAATTATACATGTCAAAAACCCTATGAAAGAACCCTATTAAGGGCCTGTTTGGTACAGCTCCAACTTCTAAATTTAGCTCCAGGAGTTAGGTCTGGAGAGGAGTTGTGGAACTGCCTAAACCCAGCTCCATAACTCTAGTTCATTTTATAAGAGAGCTCCACTCAGCTCCACTCTCAGTTTTGGTGGAGCTGAAACTGTTTGGCTGAGCTCCAGCTCCAAGAGGGGTGGAGCTAGAGCTGGAGCTGTACCAAACAGGCCCTAAAATATGATCTTCATTAGTAGGGGTTCTCGCACAAAATACCCTGTCTACACATGGCCCCTGTTCCCGATAATTAAGCCATGTCAGAAACTTTATAATTACATATGAAGCATGTTACAATTGCTCATATGGATATCTGTCGTTGTACATACACTACTGATCATCTTGGCCCAGCTTTTTGTTTGTGAACCTACACATAATAACAATAACAATAGGATCCACTTATATGGATTTCCCAAAGTATGGATCAAATTATTAGTTTCAGCTACACATATGGATGTGTCTGGAAAACACATGGTCGATGTTTAACTGAACGATTATGCATAACTATGGGCGCCTAATTACCAGCCAGCATGGCGTATGCTGTACGTGTACGGCTGTACCGGGAATTAGATGCTGTAATCGGTTAATTAACTTCATCACTGTGGGTACTTTGTGATTGGGTCTACCTGTACGGCCGACGATATGATGTGATAGGATTATGTCTAATTAATTTCTTCCTGATCGCCACCTTTTGTACAGATTATTGGCACATCTTCGATCGCAAGCAATCGTGATCTGCCTTCCCTCAAATTAAGCAACTGATCCTAACAGGGCGAGGGCTGTATTTTAGTACTGTAGAAAGTACACTACCAACATGACACTACGGTGTTGTTCTCAATGACATCCAGCTATACTGTTGCTAACAGTAGTATTTTGTTCAAATAAAAGATTGTTTGCTAACCACACTCATGCAAGGTGCCATGGACCAAAGGTCTAACAGTGTTGACATATATATTTTTATTTTTCTGAACTAATCAGTGGGGAAAAGAACTTCAATACCGGCCTACTACCAAAATTTATCATATACCTCTCCATCCTAATAAGTCAATTGTTATACACGAATCCGTACATAGCATATATATCCATATTCTTGTAAAAAATAATTTATTTTCGGCTTGAGGAAGTATTATCTATCCATTCTGAATTAGAGGGTAAATATCTGTTTCTTTGGGTAACCACAGCATATTCTAATAGAAATTTAAAAAGTAAATTTTACAAAACTATCGATATTTTAACCAAATTATTACAAAATTATAGATTTAAGTTGTTCTATCACAAAACTATAAATTTAGTGTCAATTGTATCATAAAGCTATAGATTTAAGGCTAGGTATCACAAACGTATAGATTTAATATTGAAGTTGTCGCAAAACCACATTTTTAGAGTTTAAATCCCGATTCAATCATTACGTTAGAGTTATAGACATTATAGTTTTGTGATCAAATTATTACTATACATGTAGTTTTGTGATAAAATTTGCTATTTAATATGTAGTTTTGTGAAACTCCGTTGTATCTGTTTGCAAAATTAAACCATTAAATTTATACAGCAAGACTAAAGAGATATACACTACATTTTTACATTTTTGGAATTACGAAATAGCCGACTAAGGAGCTGTACCTGTACGTATATATAATCGTGTATATATACGGAGTAAATTAAATAGCTGGGGGGTGCGTACCAAATATCCTCTGTAGAACGCCTGGATGCGCACGGCGGCGCGCTCCTCCCTCCCGGCCGCCCTCCCGCGCGCGGCCGCGTTCCTCACCGCCCTCGACGCCGCCACATTAAATTCGTTGCAATTAAATCTTTAAAATAAGACCACACATGGATATATTCCGATGAAAAAAATAGCTTATTATTGAATTATTTATAAATGTCGTACGTTGTTTCACCAAGTATATCGGAATTGTTTCACTAAGTAGATTGAAAATGTTTTAATCGTTTAAATCGGGCGTTGTTTCACCTTGTATAAAAACAATGTTTCAAGAAATAGCGAAAGAATGTTTCAATTCACTACAATATTAGATCTATACATAGTGAAACATTGTGAGTACACTAGATAAAACATTTTTTGTGGAACAAAAAATAAAACAAATTCTCTTAATAGAGGGTTTCCAAAATATGTGGGTGATTTGTTGCAAAAGAATATTTCAATTCACTGCAATATTAAATCTATATATAGTGAAACATTGTGAGTACACTAGGTGAAACATTTTTGGTGAAAAAAAAATTGAAACGAATTCCCTTAATTGAGGGTTTCCAAAATATGTGGGTGATTTGTTGCAAGAGAATGTTTCAATCCACTGCAACACTTGATCTATACCTAGTGCAATATCACAAGTATACTAGCTGAAACAAATTGTTTGTGGACACGTGGCAGCGTACGGACACGCGTGGTGGGGCCACGTGGCAGCAGCACGTGCGGGCGCCCGATTTTTTTTCCGCCGGATTGGGCGCCCGATGCTGAGGATTATCGCAATAGTATGATCAGATAAGTAAAATATAAAAAAAGAAAGTTGTTTAAAGTTTTTTAAAAAAGTTGTTATAAGCGTATATCACCTGTAGATGCACTTGAGCACAAGAAAAAATAATCACAACGTAACACATGTACTACTAACAGTGAGTGGAGGCGTTCGATATTTGTCATTGTATTGGATGTCTGACAATAAGTATTTTTTCCGAAGTAACAACAAACGATGACCATGATTCTTAAATCCAGGATTTAACGACAGTTACAAAATGGCTTGAACAACTTGGATCAGTTTCCAGGGTCTGAAATTTTGGTTAGAAATTTCCGAACCATTTACATTTACGGGTGCAAGGGACGTCATCAGACCGGCAGCTAACCACACCGCTCCACGCGTAGCAACGCTCGCTCTGCGGTACATGGTCGATCGACATGCGGTCCTCGTCCTCCGGTGATCTATCCAGTCCACCGTTGTCAGTTCGGTCCTCGTCGGCTCGTGCCGTCTACGTGCGGCTGGGAACCGGATTAGTCATTTGTGTTAGTGATGATTGACTGAGTGTTGATTTGAGAAATACGAAAGTACAGAAGATCTACTTAGCTCCAGATAGGTCCTAAATTATCGATGAGATATGGATGTACCAGTTTAATCATGCAACTAACAAAGACCGTGTTTATTTGTTTTGGTAAAAAAAAAAAATTTACATATACAGCCACAAATTTTAACTATTAAACGTAGACTAATAATAAAACAAATTACAGATTCCGTATATAAACAGCGTGACTAATCTATTAAGCCTAATTAATCTGTTATTAGCAAATGTTTACTGTAGCACCACATTGTCAAATCATGGCGTAATTAATCTCAAAAGATTCGTCTCGCAATTTACATGCAAACTATGCTATTAGTTTTTTTGTCTATATTTAATGCTCCATACATGTGTCCAACATTTAATGTGATGGAAAAGTTGAAAGTTTGAAGGAAACTAAATACAACCAAGATATATAAGGTTGTGTTCGTTTCCCCTAGTCAGTTGGGAACTAATGCCCTCCGCACGAAAAACGGAGTAGTCCATTAACACGTGATTAAATAAGTATTAAATTTTTTTTTAAAAATGGATCAATATGATTTTTTAAACAACTTTCATATAGAAACCTTTTAAAAAACCACACCGTCTGGCTGTTTAAAAAAGCTTACGTGCAGAAAACGAGGGATATGGGTTGAGAACTCTGACCAACGAATGCAGCCTAAATAAATGATTAGAGAGCCGATCGATCAACAAGCCGAACAAATGCAGCCTAAATAAATGATTAGAGAGCCGATCGATCAACACGCCGATGTAGTGATACTAACTGTTGTCGATAGAACAACCGGCTATATGTCTATATGTCTAGGGGCGGAGCGGAAGGTGGGGTAGGCCGTGCCCGTGCATGGCGGCGGATCTGCCGAGGACGGAGCTGCCGTTGTCGGTGTAGAAGTCGCCCTGCGCGTTGGCCTCGTACTGCTGCTGCGCCGACGCGTCGCCAACAGCGGCGCCGCGAGCAGCACGACAAGGAGGAGGAAGCGCGGCATCGACATCTTGCCTGAAATTGGAGCTCGTCGAGAAGAGCCTGAGGCGTCGCTAGACTGCTTAAGCTAGAGCGATAGCCGATAGCTGGAGACTACAAGTCAAAACCTGCTGGGGTCAACGGGGTCAACTGAAGTGTAACCTGGAGGAGCCGATACATCGGACCTTAATTACTTTTCAAGATGAGAACAATGTTTAATCGCCTTTTTGATAGGACCTCCTTACACTATTAAACCTATGGTTTACTATCCCAGATTGTGGTCTAAAATGGTGTGCGGAAAATGAGTATTCCAAACATGTCATATTCAATCATATATATAGGATACAATCCTATATTCAATCATATATAGGAGTAGTGGCTAACAACAAGACGTTGACGAGTTACTAGGCAAATGGATTTTAGTCCTCGAGGGTCGAGGCATATAACTTCATTTATTACATATCATCTAAACTATATAAAACAACTAAAACGATAAACTAATGTTCGATAAATCACATCACCGTACATACTACTTCGCTTTACAAGTTTTAATAAAAAAGATAAATTAAACTCTAATTAATATATATATATTTGCAGTCATATTTATTTTTACAGATTATGGAAATCTTTAAACTTGCATGTTCGTAGGGGCGAATTTATCGTTGGGGCTTGTGCACCGCATCAATAACGTCTAACACTTGTGCGCAACATCTCACCTTCTTGGAGGCGTTGTGTTAGTGGCTCTTCCAACCTTCTCCCATGCTTGCTCTTATATTTTTTTAATCAAACCAACTAACCTATTGAACGGCCGTTGTTTAGACCTGTCGAACAATGGTTGTTTCATTGGTACCCTGTTGAACTACGATTGTTCGACATGGTGCTAAATTTGTGGTTTCTATCAACCAACATTTATTTGTACAATTTTCCATTAAAGTTGTATTATTTCTAAAAAATCCGATATATGCCTACACCTACTACCGCATTAATTAGGCTTCAATTATTAAAGGGTAGTATGGATGTCACATAGTCCTGTTCTTTTCTCCAACAAGACTTAGATGAAGATTTAGATTTTTGTAGCACGCTTTTCAAACGGCTAAACGGTGCGTTTCGTGTAAAAACTTTCATGCTAAACGGTACGTTTCGTGCGAAAACTTTCTATATGAAAGTTGTTCTAAAATATCATATTAATCTATTTTTCAAGTTTCAAGTTTGTAATAATTAAAATTCAATCAATCATACATTAATGCCACCTCATTTTGCGTAAAAAACTTAATCTTCATTTTCAAAAGAAAAAAACACCACCTATACTCTCTCGTTCCACATCAGAGTTGACTCTAAGAATACTACCTACTCCCATTATATATTGACTTACAAACATCTAGTCACACGATTGCCAAAAAAGTCAAATTGCTACTTCTTCCATTTCCACTTGGTTGTCACTATTGATCAACACTATTACAATTTTGACCATTAAAATAACTTTTAAATTACTATATTTATTTAACAAAAATCAAATGATTATATGCAACATGTTTTATTAATATGCTAAAATTATTTATGATTATGTTTAACGTATGCAACATGTTTTATTAATATGCTAAAATTATTTTCTAGATATTTATATGTTTGTCGTTGAAATAAGAGCTTCCAAAATTTACCTAAAAGTAATATTCATAGTTTAACTGGTTAGATTTCTTGTGGTGAAACCAACCCACCTGAGCTTAAACGTAGATTTGACATGGATGCTTGCATTTATGGCTAATTATTTTTTTAGTGGCATGTGATGTGCCTGTTAACAGCGATGTGCACATGGTTTTTAGTGGTAGGTAATGTACCCATTAACATTGATGCACTCATGATGGTTTCATCAATATCAAGATATATCAGTCCAGTCTTCTGGAGGTGATCATAGAAATGAGTGCGGACGTGTTGTAAACGCCTGTGTTTATAATGTATTTATAAAAGATACTCCCTCTGTCCTATAATATAATGGATTTTGAGTTTTTGCTAGCACTGTTTGACCACTCGTCTTATTCAAAATTTTTTGAAATTATTATTTATTTTTTTTGACTTACTTTATTATCTAAAGTAATTCAAGCACAACTTTTCATTTTTTATATTTGCACAATTTTTTTAATAAGACGAGTGGTCAAACAGTGCAAGAAAAACTCAAAATCCCTTATATTATGAGACGGAGAGAGTAGTGTCGTATTGATAAGCATCTGAGAACGGAATGAATATCTCCTTATGTTCAACTGAAGAACAAGATTTTGCCTCTAGTGCGTATATAAATTGGCATGCCGTGCGCGACCCACTACTTGTTACTGTACTAATACAATCCTTTTTCTTTTCGTCGGCTGTCCTTCGCCGGCCTGGTGAAATGGAAATAACCTGCCGAACCTGTTCATCCGGTCAAAAGAAACTGATCCGATGGTTGATTAACAAGCTCAGTCAACTCGCCACTCAAGAAAGTACAACAGGTAAGACAAATGAGCTTTTTTTCTTTAGCAGGCAGTATCTCATTCGTTACATAAAAAATCCAATCCTAACTTAAGAATTAAGAATTTGGATTGGATATATACGTATCTAGATTACGTCCAAATTATGACTGTTTTTTTAGTCTTGTTTTAGCCAGAGTAATACACTAGTACTCCTTCTGTCTTTAGTAAACCAGCATAAGATATGAACATCATCATGCTGGTTTATTTGAAAATGAATGGAAGACATATTTTTTAGATAATGGAAGAAGGAAGGAAACATATTTTGGAAGTGGATTTTCATCCCTCGAGGGGATATCCCCTCGTTGTTGGTATGTCACCCAAATAGTTATGAAAAAAATTGAAAAAAATTAAGAAGATATATTAACATGTGATATATCACTCCACAAACATGCAAGTTCAAATTCAGCTTATATACCTCGCAACGAAAAAAAATAAATTAAACTACAACTAGTTAACGTATATTCACAGTCAAATTTGTTTTTTTCGTTGCGAGGTGTAGAAGTTGAATTTGAACTTGCATCTTTATAGAGTGATATATCACATGTTAATACATCTTCTCAATTGTTTTTAATTTTTTTATAACCATTTAGGTGACATGCAAATAAACGAGGGGATATCCCCTCGAGGGATGAAAATAGTTTCCCACGTACTCCTGCTACACAATTTCCCTTACAAAAAGGAACATCTGGTTCATGATCCTTCCGTAAGCAAAGCATCATTTCTGAATTTTAGATCCCCGGAGCTTAGGTAGCCTCCAATTTAACCATGCCGCCCGGCGCGCGAGCAAGACGCTTCGCCGCACTCAACCTGATCTTCCTCGTGTTTCTCCGGCTCGCCAGCGCGTATCAACGACCATCCGACGCGCACATCGACTGCATCGACATCTTCTGTCTCGGCGGCTACACCTGCAGCGAAACCACCGCCACCACGTCCTGCACCGCCTACCTCACCTTCCGCTCCGACCCCCCGCTCTACTCCTCCCCGCTCTCCGTCGCCTACTTCCTCAACGCGACGCCCTCCGCCGTCGCCGCCGCCAACTCTGTCCCCCTCGCCGTCTCCCCCGTCGACGGCACGCAGCTCCTCCTCGTCTCTGTCCCCTGCTCCTGCAACCGGGCCACCGGCTACTACCAACACAAGTACACAACACCACCTACGCCATTCAGGAACTTGATACCTTCTTCCTCATCGCCAATAACACGTTCCAGGGGCTCACGACGTACCAAAGCATCATCGCCAATAACCCTGCAAGCGAAGCTATGTCTCCAGTGATCAACGACTCCCTCGTCGTGCCGCTCCGCTGCGCGTGCCCCTCTGCGACTACGGGACGAATAAGCAATCTGCTGACGTACGTGGTCCAGGAGGGGGACAACGTGACCAGCATCGCACGCAGATTCAACTCTACGCACGGCGACGTGCTTGCCGCCAACAATTTGTCGAGCAACGCATCCTTATTCCCGTTCAACACGTTGTTGGTCCCGCTCGTCCACCCGCCGCATTCGCGAGTGGTGCTCGCGAATACTACTATTACTTCCACGACTCTGCCGGAATCTCAGAAATTTTACGTGTCGAGTCCCTGCAGCAATGGCTTGCTGGCTGGCTTGGGTATCGGCGTCGGATGCGGCGTCTCTGCGTGGGCTGCCGTTCTTGCTGTGTTCTTGCTATGGCGTCGAAGGCGGCGGCGCCCCGTCGGCGACAGCTCAGGCATGGCCAGGGAGACCCCCCTGGTAGCGGCTGTGCGTGGCGCGGTGGAGACTCTGGCTGCCTACAGCTACGCGGACATCGAGACGGCGACGGCGGGGTTCGCGGAGGAGCGGAGAGTGGCCGCCGGATCGTCGGTGTACCGCGCGGTGATCAACGGCGAGGCTTTCGCGGTGAAACGCGTGGCCGCCGGCGGCGACGACGTGCGCGGTGAGGTCGACGTCCTCGGCCGCGTCAACCACTCCGGCCTCGTCCGGCTCCGGGGCCTGTGCGCGAACGGAGACGACACCTACCTGGTGCTCGAGTTCGCCGAGAACGGCGCGCTCAGCGAGTGGCTTCACCCCGGCAGCGCAGCCGCGTGTCTCCGCCGTGTCCTCGGCTGGAAGCAGCGCGTTCTGGTGGCGCTCGACGTCGCGGGTGGGCTCAACTACCTGCACCACTTCACCAACCCTCCCTACGTGCACAAGAATCTCAACAGCGGCAACGTCCTCCTCGACGCGAACCTCCGCGCGAAGGTCTCGAGCCTCGGGTTCGCGCGCGCCGTGGCCGTCGCCGTCGCAGCCGGAGACGACAGCATCGCCCTGATGACACACCACGTCGTGGGCACCCACGGTTACCTGGCGCCGGAGTACCTGGAGCACGGCCTGATCAGTCCCAAGCTCGACGTGTTCAGCTTCGGTGTCATCCTGCTCGAGCTCTTGTCCGGGAAGACGGCGGCGTTTGTCACCGACGATGACGGGCAGAACATGCTGCTGTGGCAGGCGGCGGACGGGCTCGTCGACGGCGATGGCGCATGGTTCAAGCTGAGGGCGTTCATGGACCCTCAGCTGCAAGGCCACTACCCGATCGGTGTCGCGTCCGCGGTGGCCGCGCTGGCCGTTCGGTGCGTGGCGCGGGAGCCACGGGCGCGGCCTTCCATGGAGGAGGTGTTCGTCACGCTCTCAGCGTTGTACAACCTCACGGTTGATTGGGATCCTCAGAATTACAGCGCATCAGCTTCCATGGTCCTCGGCAGGTAGCAATTAGGGAAGCTCAATTTTTTCGACGTGAGATATTAAGAAGAAGCATAGTGTCAAATATGTTCTCTACCATTTTCATTGGGAGTGGTTGACAGTCAGAAGGTACTTTATTCTTTTTTTATAAAATTTGATACCTCTCGACGTCTCTGGTAGATATCAATATTTACACTAAAAAATATTGATACCTCTTAGTAACTCTAATATTACTTTTTCATAGAAGAAACGGCGAGCATGTAAGTGAGAGTAACTATGTATGGGCACAGTACAGAAGCGGTCCTTTCTTGCTGGGCTGCAAGGCCATCATGGGCCTAACTAGAGTGGTAATCTTCGAACTCCCAATTGGGCCACCGGCCTAGTGGGTCTCCATTCGGCCTTCACTCATCACGCCGCCGAGACGCCGAGATCCACGGTTCCCCAACCGAGCGTCGATTTGTGCAACGCCGAGAGCGGGAGGAAGGAACACCTCCGCCATCCATCGACGGCCGCCTGCGGGGCTCCCGCCTTCCGCGCCACGCACCGCAGCGCGACGACGTGAGCCCACCTCCCGACATCGACATGAACGCCACCGTGACCCTCGTGTCCTCGCGGTCGACCACCAGCTGCCCCTCCGATTCCTCTCACAGCAGCAAGGCTAAGGCTTCCCGGACAAGAGCTCAAGCAGGACGTACGACACCCAAGGTGATCTGCCCGCCGACGCCGGTGACGGCGTGTGCCGGGCTGAATGTTTGAGACCTTCGCGCCACTGTCGTCAGCTCCCTCTGACTACTGGCAAGAGATTCCGTTTCAACGGGCAAACGTTCCCCTATCTTCAATGACGAGAAAAGAGACGGAAGAGATCGAGGATGTTGACTTGAATTGAAACTCCTGTTCTTTGTCGCCGCCGAGGACCTCTCTTGGCCACCTCCGGTCCGGACCTCCAGCTAGCTCCCGCTCCACCCTCTGGGAGGGGTCGACGCCTCCCGCTCCGCTAGGGTGAAAATGGTATAGAAACGGACGGAAACCATTTTTATCGTTTTAGTTTTCCTATTTTTTTTTGAATCGGAAACCCCGGATACGAAAACGGAATCGAATATTATCGGAACTGAAAACGGAGCGAAAACGAACCGGCGCGAATACGGTAATGAAAATTTATTGGAATAAAAAAACCCCTCGAACTGATAAATCCAATTCTTAAGTCTCAACGGTCAACAATTCATCATAAAACACAATCATATAAATCCAATTCTTAAGTTTCAACGGTACATCACAAAACACAATCTACGGAATAAATTATCTATATTTAAGAGAGTAGTGATGTTCATAAATCCCGATGCAGGAAAAAAATATTCTTATGTAATTTTATATTTGCATAACAAATAGTTTTTAAAAAATAACAGCCAAAACCATGGTATTCACTATTCAGTGCTTAAAAAAATCCATGGTATTTCCGTCACAAAATTTCTGGAAATTCCAAGAAATTTTCCGGAAAGTTTCCGACCGATTCCGAGTTCCAACGGAAACTACCCTTATCATTTTCGATTCCGTTACCGAGAAAATATTTCCGAATTCATTTCCATTTCCGGAAAATTCTGACCGACAGACTCCGTTTTCAAAAATAGGTCCGGAATCCGGAAAATTTCCGTACTGTTTTCACCCCTATGCTCCACTCCCATCCTCTACCCCTAATCATGATTCGAAATTTCGGTGGGGTTCGAAATTCCAACAAGCACAAAACATTCCCAAAATTTTTAGATTTTTTTAAATATCTGTGAATTTGATAAAATCTTATCAAAATATGTTAAAAATTTCAAATAAGCTCGATCAAAAAACACAAAAAAGCATGAATATTATTAAACTTTAGCAACCACCGAAATTTCAAAAATTTCAGTGATTACTGAAATTGCAAACCCTATCTCTGATGCAAACAACGGGTGATAAAATGAAGAAGGGGCAAAAGAGTTACTCCTTGGTCTCAAAACCAACAAACCTAATACGGGATGTCGAGATGTGGCATATACTACTATTACAAATCTATTCAGACCTTCTAATGTACTTTATTAGGTTTACTTATTCTAGAATGGAAGAAACGTTGCACGTACTTTCACGCAACGTCTGCAAAACCACCGGTAACCGCGCGGTACGGTAAAAGAAAAACCGCGGTAACCACCTTAAATTCAATTAAATTTTAAAATAATATAAAATATATCTATTATATATTAAAAGTTCATTAAATTTCCTAAATATGCTCTCAAGCTGCTACGTGGCTCCCTCAAAACGCTTCGCCATGTAGCGCAACAAGAGAGTTGAGAACCCCCTAGGGCCCGCACATGTAGTGCATGGGTTATTTCCATAACGTGAACTAACGAAGATTAGATCCATATATAATTGTGTATGGGAGGCAAGATTCGAAATTAATGTCAAAGCAAAATCTAATCGCATATGGCATGCAAGATTAGGCACGTGCAGCGCATGGATTTGTCATGAATGAACGAAGATTAGTTCCATAATTGTGTACACAAGACAATATTTCAAATCTATATCAAAGCAAGCAAGATTAGTTTCATGAGGCAAGATTTTATATATATATACACACACCGGCTTGCATACATATATTTCACCTCACCAGCAACACCTTTTAATCCTCTCCAACACACAATTTTGGTGGCTCCATCCTCCCGTCCTTTGCAACACGCAATTTAGACGAGTCATCCTTGCAATAGAGGTCTGCGGCACCAGCCCAATAGCTGACGCCAAATCCATTAATTAAGGGAAATACTTTCTCCATTCGTCCCAAAATATAAGTATCTAAGATTGAATATGATGTTTCATACTACAATGTATCTGGACAGACTCTCTGTCATGATACATTGTAATAAGAAACATCTCATTCAATCCTATGTTATTATATTTGAGACGGAGGGAGTAGATAGGACATAGCCACTGGAAAGAAATCCTAGGTTATTATATTTGAGACAGAGGAAGTAGATAGAACATAGGCACTGAAAAGGAAGGGAGATAGAGAGAGTCGACCTAGGAGATAACTATTTTTTCCTGTACCTGTTTTTTTAAACCATAAATTCTTTCACCGAGAGATCAAGTCATAATGTAAAAAATCATAATAACAACAAAAAAAATAATATTTTATATAAGATGCCTGCGCAACTGTGTGGGCTACCTTCCTAGTTTTGATAAATTTTACACGGTTT
Source organism: Oryza longistaminata (assembly GCA_009805545.1). Taxonomy (NCBI): domain Eukaryota; kingdom Viridiplantae; phylum Streptophyta; class Magnoliopsida; order Poales; family Poaceae; genus Oryza; species Oryza longistaminata. The sequence continues at coordinate 17,632,642 of CM020178.1, forward strand.
CATTTGCTACGGTTACTACGGTTACTGTGCGGTACCTATGTTCACCGCCAGGGCGCAATAACCCTGACCCGGCGGTTTGGGAAACCCTACTTTTATATAGTAGTAGTATTTCGGACATGAATCATGTTCCTTTAGTACCACAGGCACGCAATCATTCCTTATCATCGGCCGGCCCGTTTATCCTTTGCATTCTGTGCATTGTCTTCCCCCTTTTCGTCCTGCCTGCTTCTACTGCGATTTAGAACATTTCTATCGATTGCTCCGGTTGATTCTGGAATTAAATTTGAAAATATACTGTTCATTCAATTTTTTCTCACAAATATTCGGGATGCAAAATATTTTACAGAAATATACCGTCGGTCTCACACAACCGTTGCGCGAAAGTGACGTAGGAATGACGTCGCGGACGGTATCGCGCAGGGAAAGCGCGAGACCGCGCGGTCTCGCGGATTGGAATAGCGAGACCGAGAGGACTGAAAGAGACATCTCGCGGTCTCGCTCATTGCACGAGCGATACCGGTCCAGTGCCGATGTAATTAGCGATTAATGATGCTAATTAGTGATTAATTAATTATTAATTAATCATTAATTGATAATTAATCGCTAATTATTATTAGTTAATTGTTAATTAAGTAATTAATCACTAATCAAATCGAGCCGTCCGACTGTGTCGCTGTTTGATTTTGCGAGACCGTTCGGTCTCGCTCTTCCATTCCGCAAGACCGCGCGGTCTCGCGCTTTCTCTGCGCGATACCGCTCGCGTCGTTATTTCCACGTCACTCTCGCGCAACGGTTGAGCGAGACCGATGGTATATTTGTGTAAAAAGTTTTGCATCCCGAATATTATTGAGAAAAAATTAAATGAACAGTATATTTTCAGATTTAATTCGTTGATTCTGCTCCCCAATCCACAAATCTATCGTTTATGGACTGTGGTACTGATACCAATCATCAGCTCGCCCTTCACGTGGTCGATCTATTCATCCGTTGACAATGATCATTGCTGAACAAGGCCCCAAACGGGGGCCAAAGTGAGCACTTCCAACTTTCAAAAGTTACAGGGCCACAGTGTCGCCGCCCGCGACACACCCCCAGTATGCTGCCTCCAAGCCCCACAGGAATAAGGCCTGGTTTAGTTCTCAAAAAAATTTTACCCAAAAACATCACATCGAATCTTTGGACATATACATAGAGAATTAAATATAGATAAAAAACTTAATTGTACAGTTTGCATGAAAATCACGAGACGAATCTTTTGAGCCTAATTAGTCCATCATTAACCATAAGTACTACAGTAACCGACATATGCTAATGATGGATTAACTAGACTTAATAAATTTGTCTCGCGGTTTTCAGACGAGTTATAAAATTAGTTTTTTCATTCGTATCCATGTATTATATAAGTTGAACTCGGTGACTGTTTTGTCTTATATCCTCTCTGTAACGCTGCCCCCTAACCCTATATAAGAATCAATTCGTCAAACAGGAGTCTGTAATTACATCTTATTGAGAGGAGATGAACCTTAATAAATTATTGTCATATTTATCCAACCAATTTTAGTTTTCGTGCACTATATTTCTATTATTGCTGATAAAAACATCGAACAAAAACTTCACCCTTTATTATGTAGACGTACTGGCCCTACCGTTCAGCTGTCATTGCCTCATTGGCATGAATGGAGAGAGACTACAAGTCAACAGCGTGAACTATGGTGTTCCCAGAGTTTAGACATCAGCTGTGCATAGAACCTAATCTTATGACTTTCAGGGCATAAAAGACATAGACGCACATTAAAATGAGTTAGTGATGTATGAATTTGCGGTTGGTACAGTGTAAGTATTGCAGTAAATCACTGTTTACGGTGGAACTGTAATGCATTAATCTTGTCCATTCGTCGTGAATTGGATATCTGAAAATCTCACGAAGCCACAGAATTGTTCACCTCCGACTTTCTTCATGTAAATCCAGAGGATCCTCCTATATAGCCTATAGTTATGGCTACAATGCAATGGAGAACTGAATCGCCGACATACTACTTGAGTAGTAAAGTATCGATATTTCGCACCATTTATATCGGCAGAGTTTCATACTGTTTCTAGAAGGATTTCTTAAAAGAAACCCCTGGTTTCTCATGGCCTTAGCTTGATGACGTGATGTTTTCCCATGATGGAGGGGATTATATACGATGACTACAGCGAAAAATAGCTTGGACATCGCTCGGTTGCAGGTTTCTGAAATTCCCGTAGCATTGGTGGTTCATGACTCACGATGATCAGGGAGCCAAAAAGATTTTTTTTTAAGCCCAAGCAAATTTCAATATAAAAATAGTATTTACTATAAAAACTTCATTATCTATTTACTTATCAATATTAAAATTTAGTGGAGTTTTCGCCCGTTCCTGATCGGCAGCTACCTCACCGCTCCACGCGCTGCCGTGCCGAGCATGAAGTCTCAGCCGGGTAAAGGTTTAACATCACTAGCGGCGAGGGGAAGTATCCGCTTGCGTGTTTGCCGGCGTCGGAGAAAACACAGGGATCGATCGGAGAACGGCACGGCAGCGTACGCGACGAAATAAACAGTGTGCGACATCGCTGTGCTCCGTACGCGGCTACGCGCGGATTCGGTGTCTTCCACCACTAGTAGCTACTCTCTCCGTTCCATGATACAAGGTATTTTGAATTTTTGCTTGCACTGTTTGACCACTCGTTTTATTAAAAAAAATTGTGTAAATATAAAAAACGAAAAGTTGTGCTTAAAGTACTTTGGATAATAAAGTAAGTCAAAAAAAATGAATAATAATTTTAAAATTTTTTAAATAAGACGAGTGGTCAAACAGTGCAAGAAAAGACTTAAAATCCCTTATATTATGGACGGTGGGAGTAGTTGATCCGTTGATTGAGTCCGCGTATCGCCGTGCAAAGCATGCGATCGGCTAACTTCAAAGAAAGGTGCCGGTAAATTGCCAGCAGCAGCAGCAGCGTGTCCAGGCCTTCCTTTCTGACTTTTAACTGCAGCTTCCTAGTCAAACGACAATACTCTAGTACGGAGTACTTCATAAGAAAGTTTTTTTTTATTGTTAAAAAAAAGGAAAAAGGTAAGGTAGACGAAAGGCAAGATGGGCCGGGGTTCACTGGTTGGCGCCGCCTGTTTCCTTTGCTTTTCTCCCTTCGTGTGGGTGCGTTGGGCTGGTTGGCATTTGGAGGCGCTGCAAGAAGAAGAGTCTGTGAGTGTACAGCGTAAGAGCCAAGTCTAGTCAGATTAGCACTAGGAATTACTCGTGGTCAGCTCACCAATCGACGGCACAAAGCAAACCAGACAAAAAAGAGACGGAGAAGAATATTCACTTGGGCCAAAAGTTAAAGGACCTTGCCGCATATACATCAGGCAAACCAGCCAAAAAGAAACGGAGAACTTTCACTCGGGCAGAAGTTAAAAGGACCGTGGCACATACGAAGAATAAGAGATCGAAGAAGTAGGCGAAAACAAAAGGAAAAGGAAAGGAAAAAAAAATCTTTTGTCAAGAATGGGATTCGAACCCATGCCCTTTCGGACCAGTACCTGAAACTGGCGCCTTAGACCAACTCGGCCATCTTGACTTCTTACTCGCAAAGTAAAATTACAATATTTGTAAAGACATGTACTAGTTGTTCCGGAGTGCAGTGATCTGCGTTGCTGTTTACTGACGCAAACGAAGACATGTTTCCCGTTGCTCAACCTTGCTCGTAACGTCACACAAATATTTATATTTAGCCGAGGTGCCTTTCACACCATAAACACATACAGATGATCTCGAAGTAACTCTGCCTTACACTCCAAACATGCTTAGCCGACAGGTGCCCAATAAGCTTCATCCTTTTCCCCTTTCTGAATTTTACCATACACAAACGAACCTTAGGCATCACAATTTTGCCAAAGAAAGGGGACATGTACCATAAAAGCATTGCAGGTGTTCATTAGAAGTTGGGGAAGTCTATGGGTGTGTTTAGGTCACGCTAAAATTGAAAGTTTAGTTGAAATTGGAACGATGTGATGGAAAAGTTGAAAGTTTGTGTGTAGGAAAGTTTTGATGTGATGAAAAAGTTGAAAGTTTAAAGAAAAAGTTAGAAACTAAACTCGGCCTATATATATAAAGTGGTGTGTAAATGATGTGACCTCCCGAAAACAGCCTTAGGTCTGATAGTGTTGTGTATCTGCATTGGGTGATGATGCTCTAACCATTAACCAAACATAGGTACTACTAATAGTAATAGCAATTATGTGCAAGCATGAATAAATGAATCACATTATTTTCACCTTATATCAAATTGACAAAGGCATATGACCAAATAAACAAGACATTTCCTTGCTATCATTGGCTCTTTAACTAACTGAATTTCTACCCCCAAAAATTTGTCAACCCACCTAACAAAGTAAACCAAAAAAAAAGTATCAACAATCTTAATTTCTTTTCAACTTATCGATCATCCGCATGCTTATGCTTCGATCAATTCCATTTCATGATCACTCAGCGTCCTCGTTGATGGTGCTGAGCAGCCTCTTCACCGGCGGCGCCGCCGCCGCCAATTTGTCGCCGGAGCTAGCCGGACAGCATGGCCGTGTCATCACCGACTCCCCGAGAGTCCTCTCGTTGAGCTTCTCGTTGATTTCGCCGTCGCGGTCGTCGTCGCCGCCGCCGCATCCGCTCGCCGCGAGCATCGGCATGATGCGCACCTTCTTGACGGCGCCGCCGCCGCGCTGGTGGCGAGGCCGGCCCTCGCCACCAGCGCGTCGCTGCGCGCACAGCGGGCGAGCCGCGGCCATGTCGACGCCGGAGAGGGGCCGCCCGACATGGACACGGGGAAGCAGGGATTAATCTGCCCCGGCCGGAGCAGCTCGCCGCCGTCGAGGGCGGGGACGTCGACGTCGAAGTAGAGCGCGTCGGAGCTGCACAGGAAGAGCCGGCCGGCATTGCCGCCGAGCACGTCGGAGACGCTGACAGGGCAGGAGGCGGCGGCGACCTCCGTCAGCGACCCGTCGGCGGCGATGACCTGTGCCGGCGGCGCCGGCGCCGGCTGATGATGGCGAAGCAACGTGCTGCTCCGGTGATTGCACGAGAGACCTGATCCCATCAACCGTTTGTGTACACAAAATGAATGGGTTTCTTTTGGAGTTTGGAATATGGAGAAGAGGAGACCAAAGAAAATGTGGTTTTTATAGAGGAGGCGCCGAAAGTGGGGGAGAGTAGTGGCCGGCTGAAACGAATGGAAATTTCTTTCTTTCTTTCTTTCATTTCACCCCCTTTGTTTTTGCTCTATTGTGAACTAATCTTCTGCCTCTTGCCATGGTGACAAATGGCTGCTCTTTTTTTTTTCCCCTCGTACTAGAACAACTTGTATGGTTGTACGAGCGATATGTTGTAATTTGTACCGTGTGTGTTGATTTGAGATATGAGGACAATGTTTGCCACTTGGTCATATATAGCAACATTGTTGACAAATAATCCCCGCAAAAAACAAATGTTGACAAATAAGAACCAACGGAAACATCAGCACTTTCTTAGAAGAATAAATGTTACAGTACTATTTAACGATGGAAATATGTGAAAGCAAGTGTTTCTACTGCCATTAGGAAGGGTACATGGCGGTACATAAAATAAGCACATCAGCAGTAGTGAATCTTTGTTATAGAATCTGTAAAAATATATAAAGAAAGTAACAAATTTGGTATCTTGCAAACAAGGTGAAAAAAAAAAAGATATACCGTTGCAGTATATATAAGCGTGTATGACACGCGAACACCAATAACTAACTGGTCTAGTTAGCATCAGGCCATCAGTTCGGCATAACTTGTAAACAAATCTTTGTTGGGTTAAAGTCAACTTAGCTAAACTTTTCGAGAGAGAAACAAAAAAAGTCAACCTAGTTATACATACATGTCTACATGTTCTCCTTTGCATCCAGGCCAGCAGAATACAACAACTGCTCCTCATTTGGTCGGTCGGCCAGATAAACAAGGATTAATTAGTACGGTGCGTTGACATGGCAAATGGGCAACCACGCCCAATTGGCCAAAAATCGCCTAGCCTCTGCCCCAAGAAACGAACAACCGGAACCCCGTGTGCGTGCAAAACCAACGCTTTCTCGGGGTCTCCCCCGCAAAATCCGACCAAGCAGAGCAGAGAGCAGAAGCCAAAGCTGGGCAAAGCCAAAAACCACGGGCCCGATCGCGCCGTCGCGTGGGCGCTGACGCCGCGCGCGCGCGCGAACGCGGTCTCGTTTCGATCGGATATGTGCCCGCTTCGTCCGCCGCGCGCGCGTCACGCGCGCCCAAACCCGCGGGCCGCGCGCTCGCGCGCGCGTCCGAGGCTATCGGGATAGGCGTTTGCTTGTTTCAATCGTCTGATCACGGTGTATCGTGTCACGTGACGGTGAAGAGAAAATTTCAGGCGGATATTAAAGTTTTTTTAAAAAAAATTACACGGTACAAGACAGACACTCAAAACACACGCACACTCACCTTACCCTTTGAAGCATCTTCGAAGACTGGGCCGGCAAATCCATCCCGGAGATTAACGAAGTCACTACAGGCGTCTCGTTGTCGACGGATACGTCTCCTACCACTGAAAGCACAAAGCCGTTAATTCCTGAAAAATTCACTCCCATAGAAAATCGAACCTAGAAGCTAAGGTACTACTGAAACTCTTGTAACCACTGTATTATAGGCCCTTTCACATGTGAATATTGAAGTTTGAAAATGCTCTCACTGATTTTGAAGTTTTCTCTAAGTCCAAACAAATTCATTTTTTTCCCCAGGAGCTTATCCTGTACTGCGACCCATAGTTATAACCTTTACTTCAAAATTTTTGTTCGAGAAACTAAAATTTGTCCTGACCACGCAGTAAGCTAATTTTTGGCAATCATGTGGAGTATAATTGGCAATTTGCCCGCGATATCTTGAAGGAAAAAAATGGAAGGCCCGCAGCTGGTTTTCGAGGAGATGCGGGAGCGGCGGCGCCGGATTATTATTCCGAGATCTTGCCGGCGATTTGCCACTCATCAGCCGCACGATACGTACTGTAGTTAGCTATAGGGGAGGTGGTAACTACTAGTGACTGAGTGATCGATCGAGCTAGGTCTGGCTGGAAATCACTTCGCAAAACCGTGTGCCCCCGCCGCTAGAAACCAGCCGAAGAAGTGGAAGTTAAAGCGCAATAACCGAAAAAAAAAGTTTTTCATCTCAAGTCTCAAGCGGTGGCACTGCTCCCACTACGTACTCTACGAATACTAGTCACGGAACGTGCTACGACTAGTGCTTGCAAACGAGGAGAGATCACCTGTGTTTAGGACAGAATCGTGTGTGAGCCGTAGTGGTAGGACGACTTGGACTTCATCGGCGGCCGAATCTTATCGTTTGTACTTATGTTTATTAGTAAAAAAACTTAATTTGTAACTTAAAATTTAAAGCTGATTTTAAAATATATTTTTTATCGAAGTTTATTTTTCAGCTTTTACTTTTAGATCACTAACAACACATACATAAAAGTTTTATTCATGAATTACTTTTGTTTTGCAAATATATCGTTTGGCTTAGGCGCTGTTTAGTTCACGAGACGAAAAGTTTTAGCGTGCCATATCGGATATACAGAGACACAATTGAAGTATTAAACGTAAACTAATAACAAAACAAATTACAGATTTCGTCTGCAAACTGCGAGACGAATTTATTGAGTCTAATTAATCTGTCATTAGTAAATATTTACTGTAGCATCACATTATCAATTAATGGAGCAATTATGTTTCAAAAGATTCATCTCGCAATTTATACACAATCTGTATAATTTTTTTTTTCATATTTAATACTCTATGCATGTGTCCAAATATTCAATATGATAGATGAAAAGTTTTTATTTTTTTTAAGTAAACAGGGCCTTATCCTGATGGGCTACTGATCTCTGCCTGTGCACGCATGCAGGCAAGCATGGAGCATAGGCCTTTGATTTTTGCCGCGTGAGACGTTCTGATGCGGCCAGATTGATTCACATGTGTGTCTGTCTGTCTCCGTCCGTCCGTTTGGTTGGTTGGTTGGTTGACTGGCTGCAGCCTGCAGGTATGGTGGTTACACTACACATGCCGGCGACGAAAACGAAGATTATTTCTCGTGCTCCTCGTGCGTTTCCACGTTTCGTTTATCCGCTCGATCGATCATGCACCCACAGTAAACGAAGCTAACCGTTCCAGAAGCGAAGACGAGAGGACTACTGGACCGTACGTACGTACGTGCAGTCATATCTACCTAGATATGATCTGATATGGGCATGAGCTGTACGTACGGCAGCATGTACCTTGGACTGAGCCTGATCGTCCTTTCCGTTTCACACCTGGCGTCTGGTAGTACACCCGTACTGTCGAGTCGTGTGTTGTCTCACTTGCGTTTGGTCACAAACAATCAGCTGCAAGGGACCATATGTTCATTCCCTCATGGTCAGCTTAATTATATTGACCGCTCAGTTTAACGGTTCCGATTTGTAATTAGTGCTCGAAGCATCGATCCTTTTAGACTGTGTTCTTTCGACGAGTTGAAAACACTTCTACTACCTTCGCAAATAAAACGTAGCGCGGAATTGGCGCATAATTAATAAGTACTTCCTCCTTTCCTAAATGTTTGACGTCGTTGATTTTTTTAAACATGTTTGACCGTTTGTCTTATTAAAAACTTTTGTGAAATATGTAAAACTATATGTATGCATAAAAGTATATTTACTAATAAATCAAATGATAGAAAAATAACTAATAACTATTTAAATTTTTTAATAAGACGAACGGTTAAACATGTTTAATAAGTTAACGGTGTCAAACATTTAGGGATGAAGGGAGTATTAACTAAAATAATTGAAAAAATATATTATGATGATTTTTAAAGCAATTTTTTTATAGAAAGTATTTTTTAAAAACATATTCCTTATTCGTTTGAGAAACATACGCATGAATAACGAGAGAGAGTAGAAGTTGAGAAATGAAAGAAAAGAGATCAACTCCGTTTAATAACGGTTAGTGGGTTAACTGATCTGATGAGCGACATGTCAACGAAAAAAGATTGGACTCCGTCGCTGTCCGGCTACGGCGACGAGAGACAACAGATCGACGACCACCTTTTCTGATGATTTTTTTACCTGATCAAAACAAAGTTCGTCACCGCCGCCCGAACTTGATCAATTCCCGTACGTGCCGGCTGCCGGCTGCCCGGCCTCGATCGTCCGCGTCGTCTCCACGCCATTCTTGCAAGACGCGATTAGATTATATTCAACTCGATCTGATCTCCCCAACCCCAAACCACAAGTCAGAATCAGGTTCCAGAATAATAATATCATGCGTTGATAGTGATCATTCATCAGTTGAAACCTGATATATATGACCTTTTTTTTTCTTGTTTGTTCAGGTTATACAGACCAATTGTTATCTGCAGCCGCGGTTTGCCCAGGACGGCGAGACCTCATCGGACGTCGGCGGCAGCGGCTGATTCCGCCCGAAGCAGCAGCATTTCGGGCAGGATGCGGCTCCCTTGGATTGGTCCCTCTGCTATTTTTGTGGCCTTCACCATTTCTTGGACACATCACACATCTTGTTAATTAGTCTCTCCTTTCTAAATTGATATCATGATGTAATAGAATCTAAAATTTTTCTTAAATTAATTATCATATGACTGGATGGACACGGATTTCATCGGAATGATAATGTGTGCGTGCTAGGGTGTAATTGATATGGGGCTTTAATTGATGCATGTATTGTGGAAAAACTTATATATGATGATTAATTTGAAAATGAGAGTGTAATAAGTATCTGAAAAGAGAAAAATGAAGCCAGTGACATGCGGTTAATGACCTGGGGTGTTTTCGGGAGGTTGGGACCGTTGGCCGTTAGGTTTGTTGTCGGTTACTGTTTCCTTTTCCTTTGAAACTGTAGGTGGTGATTATACTGTAGATGGGATAACGTTCCAAATACATTTTAAGAAATTAATGGCAAAACATGTGTAATAGAGACTATCGATATTCAAAACATGAAGTGAAAAAAAGAACGGAGCATCTTTCCCCGCCGTATATACTTGCTTAAGCACTTGATTAGCCTCAGCCACCCCTTTAGCTAACCACTATCACATATTCATCATCTTTTTTCCATTATAATCAGTGTCATTTCCCTCATTTTCTGCATCATATCAATCAGCCTCTTAAAACCAATCTATCTTGTCACCCCTATCGCCAATCCTAACCACCACCTGTTTTTCTCACTTATAACATTGGTGCACTGCATCACCACTTCACCATGCTGCCTTCCAACAACTCTTAACAGACATGTTGCTTCTTGGCATTCATTTATCTCTAGGGCTGTGTTCGCTAGAACACGTTCCCATCCCGGAACAGTGAACACGGAAAACGGAACGGGCCATTAGCGCGTGATTAATTAAGTATTTGTTAATTTTTTTAAAAAATAGATTAATTTGATTTTTTTAAGCAACTTTCATATAGAAATTTTTTTGCAAAAAACACACCGTTTAGCAGTTTGAAAAGCGTGCGTGCGGAATACGATGGAGAAGGGTTGGGAACCCTTGGGTCCGAACACACCCAGGTACAGTTTGCTCCCACCCTATCATAAAAAAGGATTTTCGTGTCCAACATTTGATCGTCCGTCTTATTTGAAAAATTTATAAAAAAATTAAGAAATAGTCACGCATAAAGTTTTATTCGTGTTTTATCATCTAGTAACAATAAAACTACCAATCATAAAAAAATTTTAAATAAGACGGACAGTCAAATGTTGGATATAGAAACACATAATTGCACTTAAAATGAGACGGGGGAGTATATTAATTAGTATAGTACCAACGTTGCCATCATACTACAATGCTACACGGAAGACATATCATCATTATGCTAAACCACTAGAGCATGATTCTCGAGTTGAATCCAACTATGAAAAAAATCAAACATATATAGCAAAAAATCTCTTAGAAGAAACACCATATTCATTTTTAGAAGTTTTCATATCAACCAGAGACAAAGAATAATGTGTCAGCTCATGGACTCAGGGTGAGTCCAAATTACAATGGTATAAACTAATAGATATATTTGTGCGCAAAATATAATTTTTGAAACAGAAAGGCAAAAGCTTTGCCTTGTGTCTTTGATAGAGAAGATAAAATAACAACAACAACAACAACAACAACCTTCCTAGGAAGGGTAAACACCCGAGTATACAAAATGCAACTATTTTGATATATGGAAGCAGAAGATAAGAGTTGTATACAGAATCCAATTCTGCTTTTTTACATATAAAAAGATAATTTAAGAGTTATACATAAAATCTATTTCTATTTTAATTATCTAGCTGCACGTAAAATTACGCAAGATATATAAGTTCTCCATAATTAGATCAAGAATTCATGCTCACTTCTAATGGAAAAAAATAATGGGCACATTTAAGAGTAGAAGAAAAATCTTGACATGTTTACACCTATTTCCACTTGAAGAAATTGATGGCCAAGCCTTACAATCAAGATAGAAAGCGACTCATTTCGCCAAAAAGGAGAAAGAAAATGAAGAAAGTGACTCACAACTATCAAGGCCATATTTCACACAATAAAGGGCTCAAATTGCACTCCCTGACCGTGTTGGGCCGGCCTGTTCGAGCAGTACCCATGCCTGTCAACTGTCATCAGTCATTATTTAATCTTTCGTTTACTTATTTCATAAGTTCTACTATGAAGATGAGAAATAAATCAACGTATAGGAGCAATATGTATAACCACTTATTCAAATGTGCAATACAAACAAAGTTTAATCCTTACGGAGGATTATGGGAAAATAAGTTGCAACGATACACATATGCGGTATGTATAAAATAATTAGCTCAATACAAGAGGTTAAATATTATGCAACTTTCTCTTAGTGGATTTATCAATCATTACCAATTTGATTGTTTCACTAATCTTCAACAATTAGCTTAAACCACTTAGAGTGACATAAACCGGTCTATATTTTGGCATTAGGGGAATTAATAAGATTGCCAAATACCATCAATAAGTATATCTTCATGATATATAAATTATTACACCTTCCTAGTATGTAAAAAACTACCAATCCACTTGCATGCTAGTGGATGTGATTTTCCAATTCATTCGTTTGAACGGGTATGTCCACTTCATGGGAGTACGAGTTATCGGTGTTATATAGAGATTAACCGGTAATTCATACATTAGCTTGGTCCTACAGGGATCAACTTATTCTTCCGGAAGTCATTTTCTCTGCTATGAGAAATATTCTCACTTCTAGGAGAAAAACTCTTCGTGAGTCATCATAAACTCTTCTACGAGTCTTGCAATTCTCTTCATGAGAATATAGTGTGCTTCATGACACTAATTAGTATGAGATTTACATATATGTTGCGAAATTGTTTTCTTTCTAGTGAAAACTTCATATGGATTTTCATAACCCATAAACTGCATATCATTTATTCATTCATGCCTTTTGCCAGCGATATATATATAGCGGAATTTAATACATTCATATTAGGAGAATATCAGTCTTTTCCATGACCAAATGAACCATCGCTTTTCACCACTTCATTTCCTATTAAGTCTGAACTTCCATGTTCACATAAACTTATTTAGCGACTATAGTTCAACCTCATTGCTTTCTTCAATAGACCCGATATGAGTGCTACTATGCAACTCTGCCATGGACTTTGGTTCCGGATCCGGATTCTCATTACAGAAATATTAGCAATCATAGAGGCGATGTTGTCGACAACTATTCTTTTCTCCACATACTCATTCCGTGAGGTTAATTCATTATAAACCATATCTTAGTCATTTCCCAAACAGAAGATGTATGGTTGTCCCGCATCTCAGAATTAGATAGATGTGCGCACTTTAATTCTGGGTTTTCATCTTCATGATGAACCTCTTCATGAGGCAATTCACCTTCATGGTGATAACTCTACAAGAGTTGTAAGGAGTTATTAATGGGTACATTGACAATAGTCGTTAGATCTTAGAATCCACAGGCGTCCCCGTAGATTTTAGAACATTGACTAACATGTCACTCTGCATTTGTGGATATACTATTCAAAACCCGTGGTATACCACTGTTAGCAGAAAGTTTACTACAAGTAAACATAACTTCTGATTACTCCTTTAATTCATAATTATCTGGCAAGCTCCCGCTTCTGGCTTACAGGAGAATAAACTAAACCTTCTAGTTTAGATTGGCTTGTGCGTTATTCTTACTTATAATGATCCTTTTCTTCTTGAAAATATAAGACATCTTTAACATATGGGCTTTTCTCCCCCTGATGCCGAAATTCGATCTTTATCTAATAGCATATCACAAAAATCCCCTATCATAGGCACTGGATTAATGGAATTCGGTCCATTTGTATCCCCAACTTCATGTGGAGGCCCATATATATATGCTATGGTGGTGATATATGAGGAAAATTGCTTCAAATGCAAATGACCAATTTACTCAAAATAATTTACATACATCCATAAAAACAATACTTCATTTGTAAAGTCATTTATACGTGGAAGATGGACATAACATTATCAATCAAATGAACTATAGACACTGCATAGGTACATAGTCTTTTTGATAGATAATTTTGGTGCAGGGCATATTGGCATATAGACTTCTTGTCTATATATTCGCAAATTCGATGACATTGTATCTACTTGGACACAATTAATATAAATTAGTTGTAGCTTATCTTTTATGATAGTCATGCACTAATATATATCTCTAAGTCAATAATATACTCTCTTCATGATGAGTGTATACATTTATTCTATACGGAGAATATATAATTGTGCCTTCTACAAATGTGGCGACAATTAGACAAAGAGAAGATATATGAATAATTCTATTACTCATTTGCCCAATAAATGTATTTGCTACATGCAACTACTTACATGATGTCCTTTTATGCAACTTTCTACCGGTTTACTTCTAGTAAATAAAGTGCACAAAACGAGTACAAAATAGTAAAGAATGATTTTCAATACACACCTTTTATTACAATCCTAGCAATTAACAAGATTTTCTGCTATTCAAAGGTATGTGTAATTTACAGAACTACTAACCCACAGAACAATCAATTACCCCAAACAAACAATTGCCAGGAAATAAACCATAAAATATTATGCTTCCAAAAGGAGTGCTAAAACAAAGGTTTCACAAGTTCATGGAAGCTTTTTTGCCTAAAAATAATGTTTCTAGGATTGATTATGCAAATACTTAGAAATACGGGACTAAGGTATAAATCCTTAATACTTCTCTATTTGGCATAAACCCAATTCATAAAGGTTCAAAGTATAAATGGCGAATGTATATTCCCCGTAGTTTCTAATGTCCCATAGGACTTTTCCGCATAATTTCCGAGTTCCGCATAAATGCCTTGGAAACCAAGGACTTTTGAAATAAAAAGCCGTTTTCAGACCAAAATCACGGTTCGTGCCCGACTCCTTTTAATAGGCCAATTTCTACTTGGCCCACCTCCTTATACTGGCTAGCTTGAAAACCTGGCCAGCCCATCTCATATGTTGCCCAATGGGCTATTACGACCTTCTCCCACAAGAAGTGGGTGAGGTATGATCCAATTGCCATTCTTCAATGGAGACGACGGATGGAACCAATGGCAAACGTGCTAGTGAGCCCTTGGTAGAGATGGACGACTATGGCAAGTTGCCATGGTTAGAGGCGGAGCGGCGGTGCAACATCTAGTAGCACCGACACCGGCATTCATTAGCATCAGGCCGTGACCGACGTCTGACAATCATAGCTCCATGTTACGTGTCGACGAAACTCGGCTCGGCATACAGGCCGGCATGGCGGACGGCTATCGGCGGCGGGCTCTCACGGCGCTTCGACCCTCGTCCGGCCGCATGCGGTAGCGCGGGAGGCTGCCGTGCGTACCGGGGCGAGGGGAGGCGGGCGTAAGCTCCCGGCTCGCTAGGGCGACGGCCGTCAATTGCGTTGCGGATGGCCTCGAAAGGCCGTCGAGTCGGCGTTTCAGATGGCGGATCAACGAGGGAAAGTCTCTGGATTAATTCGGCAACCATTGACAAAGGGGAAGACCGTCATGCGGTGGCGTCTCGGGTGTCGCTACGTGCAGGCGGCGGCGGCGGCGCATGCAGGTGCCGATGACTCGGATTTGTTACCATCTACTTCATACATATAGCAATATGACGGATTATTAACATACAAGTCACAACCAACAGTGTCCTAAGCACGCCGATCCATAAGATTCGGCGATGACGAGTGTGTTAATATATTCATAGATCAACGACTTTGTTAGCCAGATAGACGACAACTTCTAGGTGGTGTCGTGTGTTACCGAGTGTGAGGTGTCGTCGTTCGGGACAGCACTCCGTCGTTCAATTCAACGGATTATGTATGTGCACCTTCTTGTGTGCACGGTAAGCGCTTTCGGGCGCGTGGTGCCGAACTTCGTGGTCGGCGATATAACAAGAGAAGAGTCGGCGCAAAGGCCAAACAAATACATCTATTCATGCGAGAAAATAAAACGACTAGAGGTATGATCTAGTATATTACTCTCGCTACTGCAAAGTATTAGAATAGATGAAACCGATACTTATCTCGTTTGTCCGATGTAAAGGTAGCCGGTCCGGATATGCAGCTGCCGCTCCGCTTTACACAAGGGAACTCCCGGGCGAGTCGATGTGGACCATAGCCGAGGCGCTCGGCTCCGGTGCAATGCGCGTGGCTAGAGTCCAGAAACAATCTTCAACAGCCCACGGCATGCAGCTCCGGTCGTACATGCAAGACAATTAATCACGAAAATAAATCTGGTTAGTGTCAGGCTAGTAGCAGTACTATAAGGATATATGCATATATCAGTTGTATGCATGCAACATGCATGCGTGTAGATGCATGTTAATCTAATCCTCCTTGCATGCATCAGATTGGTATACGAAAACCAATCTGCACAGTGCACCACATCGGTACTGCCTCCTACATGCTGAGCCTTGCGGTGCCGTACTACCGCAGCCGACTGATCCGCACGGCGACAGCGCACCGGCGTGCCGCGTGCCTCCATGCGCCTGTAATCCATCCAGCCGGCCGAGGCAAATGGTTCAAGTCGCGTCGTTCCTGACGTCCAGTTGTCCAGATGGCTTGCACGGACGGTGAGCAACCGCACCGTACCATCTCGGCGATTTGCATCACGAGGCTCGCCATCGATCCGGACATGAAAACAGAAAATACCAGCGCATCAATCTGTAAATTAAAAATCAATCTAATAACAAGAACAGATTGGAACGACAAACCGGGCGGGCGGTCGTGTTGGCCGGCGACAAGCAGTACATAGATCACAGATCAATCTGATTAGTACCGAAATCAATTGATCTACTAGAACACTTACCCGGATTAGCGTACGAGCAATCTCGTGCTGATAACGTGTTGAATAACTAGTGGCCTATTCGGATCAGAAGACGACGATCTCATGCACACAATAGATGAACAATGAACACAGATATAGGGAGAGGCATCACAGCTTTATTGCTTTCTCATATGTGGATACATCAACCAACATCTCAACCCTCTCTCTTTGTATATATACCCATAATAGAAAGAGTCCTATTAGGATACGTTTCCATATATTTGGTATGAGCCCATATTTATCTCTGGCAGGAGATAATAGTTTCATAACAGGTATAAACTAATAGATATATTTGTGCGCAAAATATAATTTTTGAAACAGAAAGGCAAAAGCTTTGCCTTGTGTCTTTGATAGAGAAGATAAAATAACAACAACAATAACAACCTTCCTAGGAAGGGTAAACACCCGAGTATACAAAATGCAACTATTTTGATATATAGAAGCAGAAGATAAGAGTTGCATACAGAATCCAATTCTGCTTTTTTACATATAAAAAGATAATTTAAGAGTTATACATAAAATCTATTTCTATTTTAATTATCTAGCTGCACGTAAAATTACGCAAGATATATAAGTTCTCCATAATTAGATCAAGAATTCATGCTCACTTCTAATGGAAAAAAATAATGGGCACATTTAAGAGTAGAAGAAAAATCTTGACATGTTTACACCTATTTCCACTTGAAGAAATTGATGGCCAAGCCTTACAATCAAGATAGAAAGCGACTCATTTCGCCAAAAAGGAGAAAGAAAATGAAGAAAGTGACTCACAACTATCAAGGCCATATTTCACACAATAAAGGGCTCAAATTGCACTCCCTGACCGTGTTGGGCCGGCCTGTTCGAGCAGTACCCATGCCTGTCAACTGTCATCAGTCATTACCATCTCCATCGATCTGACCCTAAGCAAAAGGATTACTGACGACTGTTATTTTGACTAATCCATCAGATCAGATAACGACACGCACACATAGAGGCAGCTAGCGGCAGGAATTCTGGAGCAAGCAACACTGCAACAAGATCCCACAATCTCTGAATCTCTGATCGCTAGCACCATGATCTCGACACATTTGGTTCATCTAACGCAGATGCTAGCTAGCTGCTCCGGTCGCCAAGTCGGCAATCCCATCTCTCTACCTGCCTCCTCTCCTCCGGGCGCCTTTCTTGTTGGATCAAAAC
>CM020178.1:17650273-17701207 GCA_009805545.1 Oryza longistaminata
AACATTGTATATGTGTACAGCTGATGTTGTTTTCTCAGCCCTGCTTCCTGTGATCAAGCATGTTTTGCTTCCGAGGCCTCATTTAGAACAAAGAAAATTTCACATGGAAAAAATTCCTGCATTCCAATTAATGAACTTGCTTCTACCCAGCGAAGAAATCACTGAATCAACGAGGAATCAGTGTCAGTAACTAGCACAAGAGGTGTATCAAATCTTAGGAATCACTGAATCAATTAATCCTGAACAGAAGCGATCGAAGAAAACAGTGTGGTAGCTAGAACGAGCATCAACGAGGCGACACTGAACAGTGGTGCCGGTATGTGCTCTTGTCACGGCCATTTCTGCAACAGCACGACAATGTGCATCAGTGCATGACTCCTAAAAAGTACAGTCTCAGTCTATTAGTATTAACTGCTCGTACTACTGCTTATACAGATATACTCTCCCTCTGTTTCCATATACTTGTCACTATTTACATTTCAATTTCGACCTCTTGTCCTTTTCTTTCTTTTACAAAAAAAAACAAATACTTGGAAAGATATTGTATTATAAAAAAAACATGTTGTGTCCTGCATTAAAGTTCCAATAATGTTTTATTCATAGTAGTTTAACTATTGAAAAAATTAGTTATTAGCCATTAAAGTTGGAAAGTTATTAAACTTATTGGCCATGTGTCTTACGGAGAGGACCCGGATACAAAACATTTCCATTATATAAACCATAATTTGGAAAATTATTTAACTCTCCTTTCAAAAAATAGTCACAAAACCCCTTGTAATGCTTATCTCACAAATGGGGTCTCTGTCACTGTCAGCGAAAGCTCGGCTTACCAGTTCCGGGCTTATCTCACAAACGGCGCTTAACATGATATAAGCCAAACAAAAAGAACCAAAATAATTCACTGGCAATGAGGAAACAGAGAGAAGTTTCATGGACAGTCAAATGTTGGATATAGAAACACATAATTGCACTTAAAATGAGACGGGGGAGTATATTAATTAGTATAGTACCAACGTTGCCATCATACTACAATGCTACACGGAAGACATATCATCATTATGCTAAACCACTAGAGCATGATTCTCGAGTTGAATCCAACTATGAAAAAAATCAAACATATATAGCAAAAAATCTCTTAGAAGAAACACCATATTCATTTTTAGAAGTTTTCATATCAACCAGAGACAAAGAATAATGTGTCAGCTCATGGACTCAGGGTGAGTCCAAATTACAATGGTATAAACTAATAGATATATTTGTGCGCAAAATATAATTTTTGAAACAGAAAGGCAAAAGCTTTGCCTTGTGTCTTTGATAGAGAAGATAAAATAACAACAACAACAACAACAACAACCTTCCTAGGAAGGGTAAACACCCGAGTATACAAAATGCAACTATTTTGATATATGGAAGCAGAAGATAAGAGTTGTATACAGAATCCAATTCTGCTTTTTTACATATAAAAAGATAATTTAAGAGTTATACATAAAATCTATTTCTATTTTAATTATCTAGCTGCACGTAAAATTACGCAAGATATATAAGTTCTCCATAATTAGATCAAGAATTCATGCTCACTTCTAATGGAAAAAAAATAATGGGCACATTTAAGAGTAGAAGAAAAATCTTGACATGTTTACACCTATTTCCACTTGAAGAAATTGATGGCCAAGCCTTACAATCAAGATAGAAAGCGACTCATTTCGCCAAAAAGGAGAAAGAAAATGAAGAAAGTGACTCACAACTATCAAGGCCATATTTCACACAATAAAGGGCTCAAATTGCACTCCCTGACCGTGTTGGGCCGGCCTGTTCGAGCAGTACCCATGCCTGTCAACTGTCATCAGTCATTACCATCTCCATCGATCTGACCCTAAGCAAAAGGATTACTGACGACTGTTATTTTGACTAATCCATCAGATCAGATAACGACACGCACACATAGAGGCAGCTAGCGGCAGGAATTCTGGAGCAAGCAACACTGCAACAAGATCCCACAATCTCTGAATCTCTGATCGCTAGCACCATGATCTCGACACATTTGGTTCATCTAACGCAGATGCTAGCTAGCTGCTCCGGTCGCCAAGTCGGCAATCCCATCTCTCTACCTGCCTCCTCTCCTCCGGGCGCCTTTCTTGTTGGATCAAAACGCTCTTGTTCCTCGTTGACAGTGAATTATTTTGGTTCTTTTGTTTGGCTTATACTCCGTATCATGTTAAGCGCCGTTTGTGAGATAAGCCCGGAACTGGTAAGCCGAGCTTTCGCTGACAGTGACAGAGACCCCATTTGTGAGATAAGCATTACAAGGGGTTTTGTGACTATTTTTTGAAAGGAGAGTTAAATAACTTTCCAAATTATTGTTTATATAATGGAAATGTTTTGTATCCCCGGTCTCTCTCGTAAGACACATGGCCAATAAGTTTAATAACTTTCCAGCTTTAATGGCTAATAGCTAATTTTTTTAATAGTTAGACTACTATGAATAAAACTTTATGCAGGACACAACATGTTTTTTTTTATAATGCAATATCTTTCCAAGTATTTGTTTTTTTTTTTTTTTGTAAAAGAAAGAAAAAGACAAGAGGTCGAAATTGAAATGTAAATAGTAACAAGTATATGGAAACAGAGGGAGTATATATCTGTATAAGCAGTAGTACGCAGCAAGTTAATACTAATAGACTGAGACAGTACTTTTTAGGAGTCATGCACTGATGCACATTGTCGTGCTGTTGCAGAAATGGCCGTGACAAGAGCACATACCGGCACCACTGTTCAGTGTCGCCTCGTTGATGCTCGTTCTAGCTACCACACTGTTTTCTTCGATCGCTTCTGTTCAGGATTAATTGATTCAGTGATTCCTAAGATTTGATACACCTCTTGGTGCTAGTTACTGACACTGATTCCTCGTTGATTCAGTGATTTCTTCGCTGGGCAGAAGCAAGTTCATTAATTGGAATGCAGGAAATTTTTCCATGTGAAATTTTCCTTTGTTCTAAATGAGGCCTCGGAAGCAAAACATGCTTGATCACAGGAAGCAGGGCTGAGAAAACAACATCAGCTGTACACATATACAATGTTGTGAAAAAAAAAATTGAAGTTAAATATATTACAGAGTTGTGGGTGCATGACCACTTCCACTTACAAGAGAGTAATTCAAGCAACTTAATTAAGTCATCCATCATTATATTTTTTTTCCCTTATTTTTTCCAAGTAAAACATCATACACTGTCTATACAAATTAAGTCCCAGAAGATCAAAGGAGAAACTCTGAAACTTAAAAGTGGAAAACTGCACACCACAACGCTAATAAACGCATTGGGTGGTGGGGCAAACAGCCAAGTATATACTACTACACAAACCGAGATAAATACATGATGCTTATTCCTTTTTCACATATTAATCTCGACCTACCTAAAAACCCCTACCTATGTTTCTATTCTCCCTGTGTCTCCCTTTTTCTTGTCTTTAACTTAGAGAAAAACCTTGTGTCTACATGAAAGCAGGCCATCACCACCATGGCCTTTATAACTTAGATGACAACATTTGCCAATATATTTCTTATGTACACATATATACTTACTTCATGACCTAGATTAATTATTGTGTACACTTGTATATTTTTATACAACTATATGTATCAGGCTAGCTGCTAATCAACATATCATATCTAGCTAGTGACCTAACAGTAGCTGATTGGATATCACTTCACTATTTCAGACCTGACACTTGATCATGTACATATATGTGGCTAGCTAGTACTAGCAGTGAACTGGTGATAGCTAGGTTTGGTCACTTTGGCTGAAGAGCTAGTGACATACCGCCCTCCGTCCCAAAAAAAAAGTCCAATCCTAACTACGAACCTTTCCAGATTCGTAGCTAGAGTTTGTCTTTTTTGGAACAGAGTATATGCCGGTGATGAGTGATAATTTTTTTTTGGTTGGTGTAGTGTGTGAGCTAACCGTAGAAGGGTGCACGGTGGGGGATGCCCTTCCTCCTCGACGGCCGGCACCGGCTGATCGGCGGCGTGGTCGGCGTGATCGGCGCCGTGTTGGACTTGCTGCCCTCGTCGTCGGACCACCGGATCATTCCCCGGTCGAACCGGCCGAGCTGATCGTAGCCGGCCGCCGCCCTCCTCGCCTTCTTGGGGCTGAAGGAGTCGTAGTCGGAGCCGGAGCCGCCGTCGCCGGAGTCCTGCCCGCGCTTCGGCCGGATGGCGAATGTCAGGCTTGGGTCCCACCGCATTCCTCCCAGCTGAACAATGCCAAGCATATATACATGCATCAGTGAAAGACTTGGCAGTAGAAAACAATTGAACTGTTAAAATGACTGAAATGACAGACACAAGATTTTGGACAAGTGAATGTCTGAATGATCAGTTTTTCATGGACATGTACAGGAGTGGTTTCCAGAGGAAATAATTGATCAATAAGTGAAATGAGTAGACGAAGACTTAATTAGCAGGAAAAACATGGTGCTAATTAAACTGTTAAAATGACTGAAATGACAGATACGAGATTTTTGGACAAGTTAATGTCTCAATGATCAGTTTTTCATGGAGACAGGAGTGGTTTTCAGAGGAAATAACTGATCAATAAGTGAAATGAGTAGACGAAGACTTAATTAGCAGGAAAAACATGTTGCTAATTAAACTGTTAAAATGACTGAAATGACAGACACGAGATTTTGGACAAGTGAATGTCTGAATGATCAGTTTTTCATGGACACAGGAGTGGCTTTCAGAGGAAATAGCTGATCAGTAAGTGAAATGAGTAGACGAAGACTTAATTAGCGGTAAAAACATGGTTGCTAATTAAACTGCTACAATGGCTGAAATGACCCAAGATTGAACAGGGGAAGGGTACTGAATTTTTCATGGCCACAAGGGTGGCTTTCAGAGGAAGTAATAACTCAAATAAGTGAAGTGTGAGTTGATGAAGACGTGTGAAAAGTCTCATCAGGTAGAGTATTATTGATCCATCCGTTGTCCTTGCACTAACTGCTCCCAGCCCCATAGCACATCATCTCGTTGTCTCATTGACACTGATGATTAGCTTTCCTAATTTTTCTAGAGCTTGCATAAGTACCTAGATACCAGGTGTCTCCTGACGCCCTAAAGTTTTGATAAGACAACAATTTGCTAGTAATAAATAGTAGTTTCTTATTAATAAATACTAGTACATGCGAGGTTGAATGTATATGCATTGTCAGGAGCGGATTTTAAATTCTCGAGAGGACATCACCTCGTTATTTACGTGTCAACCAAATAGTTATAAAATGTTTTTTTTAATAATGAGAAGATATATTGATGTGTTATATTACTCTGTAAACAAGCAAGTTAAAACTTAACTTCTAAGGATAAAAAAAAATAAACTTTGACCTTGCATGTTTGTATAGTGATCTATCACATATAAATCTATCTTGTTAAAAAATTTTCAAATGTTTTCATAACTGACAAACACACAACGCGGGAAAGGCCCCTCGATCTAGAGTTTAGAATTGTTTTGCATGCATTGTTCTCCATGGTTAGATTGCTAGTTCTTATTTGAGATAGAGGCCTTGTTTAGTTCCAAACTTTTTCTTCAAACTTTCAACTTTTCCATCACATCAAAACTTTACTACACACATAAACTTCCAACTTTTCTGTCACATTATTCCAATTTCAACCAAAATTCCAATTTTAGCGTGAACTAAACACACCCAGAATTGATTTCGTAACAAATTGACGGAAATGCTACAGACTAAGAAGTAGAGGTTCCTGATGAAAATGTAGGATCCCCAAGTTAGGGAGAAGATGAAAGAAAGTTAGGGAGAAGTCACTCTCCCTTGCCATTCTCCGTATTTTCAGATAAAGGAAGCAACAATTCCCATTTTGCAAAACCTCACAAAAAGATCAGTTGAATTTGCAACAGTCATCACCATATATCCAAAGCTGAAAACAAACACAGAAACCCAGACAAGCACACGACATGGTGATTCGGTAGAACATCACCTCCAAGGCAAGGTCAACTTTATCTGGATAACGCACACGCTTTCCCTCTTACTTTTTTTCTTTTCCATAGGAAAAAAGAGGAGAGGTAAACTGGATATACAATGCATTCTACGAAAGAAGAAGAAGAGAGAGAGAGAGAGAGAGAGAGAGAGAGAGAGAGAGAGAAAAAGAAATGTATTATCGCTGGAAGATCCGGCTATGATGTCTCAAGTCTACCTACTACCTGAAAGCAGCCTTGTCCTAAACAAAAACAGTACTTTAGCTTCAACTTGTAGCTAGGGGGCCACTTTTTTTTATATAATCCCCATTGCAGCAATTGCAATCAAACGGATAAGCAAAACACATAGCTTTCAAATATATAATTTTTAAAATTTTAATGACCGGGTGATTGAGGAATCCCCATTGCAGCAATTTGCAATCAAACGGATAAGCAAAACACATAGCTTTCAAATATATAATTTTTAAAATTTTAATGACCGGGTGATTGAGGAATCCCCATTGCAGCAATTTGCAATCAAACGGATAAGCAAAACACATAGCTTTCAAATATATAATTTTTAAAATTTTAATGATTGGGTGATTGACGAATCAACCCATGCTAAATGTAGGACTATGGTTAAAAGGCTAATTAATTAAGTAAACCATGATTTGGAGATGAAGTACATATACAATCCTCTTTTCTGGCAATTAAGATATATACTAAATGCATAATCTTCCATATATGGCTGGCTTGATCTATTTGCAGCAGCAGCAGAAGCAGTCTTGATGGAAATGGACGTACAATGGGCTAAGCCTAAGAATAGGAGATAGATACGGGGTCCCATGTTAGCTGCATTCAACGGCTGCACACGTACCAACACGCCCCAATTTCAGAGGGCAATAATTGGGACCTACCGATTCCATGGAGAATGTCTCATTAGCTTGTTGCACCCTTCAAGTGCAAAAGGAGATAAAAAGAGAATTAATCAGTAGTGATTTCCTAATAAACTTGCATTACAGTGCAAGCAAGCCCTGGTTTTGCACTTTTTGCTGTATCATAAGCCTGATTGATAACCTTAGTTTTGTCAGCTCAAAAAGTCAATTGCCAGTGCAAATGTGGTCTACCAGTTATCATCCTAACCAACTAATTTTTCAAAGAAGTAGATATACATACCCCCCCCTGGGCTGTCATGTTTGCTAATGACACTTCCAGAGACCTAAATAAACCCAGAGTCAAACCCTACCTATGATATGCTTTGCTGACACATCCCAATGTACTATAATGTACTGTGCCACTCCAAAGAGTCCCCAAGAAGTCACCACCACTACACCTAGGCCCTAGCTCAAGTGCAGACGCAACATACATACATACATACATATGGTGCAACTGCAATGCAACAGTGTCAATGTGCATGTCATGTTGTGTACTGTGTATATGTGCCTCTTCAATTCAGCTCAGTTGCCGGCCAATGCAGCTAGCCGGTCGCCGGCCGATTCACCGATCGATCTCCGGCCGCCGCCGCCGCCGCCGCCACTAGTTAGTTTAGTTAGTCATGTGTGCAAAAGGCAATTGTAGTTAGTTTAGTTAGTTATGTGTGCAAAAAGGCAATTTGGTTATATATTCCTCTTTCTCAATCCTCACATCACAGCAACCGAGTTTGTAAATTAACGATTTTATGGTAGTGTGCACAGAGTGTACATGCATTGCACCAGCACCAGGTGGCCATGGCCCCCACTCACAGATGCCATGGACGACAGAGCTAGAGCTAGCTAGAGAGAGAAAGAAGAAAGAAGAAGATAGAGAGTGTTAGAGAGAGAAGGTAGCTAGGTAGGGGTACCTTGCAGCCGAGGGAGCAGAAGCGGAAGGAGTCGGGGAGGCTGCGGCAGCAGATCTCGCAGGTGTTGGTGACGCCCTTGCCGGGCCTCGCCTGCGGGCGTCCGTTGAGGAAGACGATCTTGGCGCTGTTGATCACGTACGTCTGCACGTGCGATATGTCGATCAGCTTCCCCACCTCCGACACCCTGATCACGTTGTGGTACGACGACCTCCGAATCTGCCATTCAATCTCGCAATCTCAACCACAAATTCATTCGATTCAATCGTTCAAAATCGCCCTCGCCGGAGACGAGGAAGAAGAAGACTAGATGGTTATTACCTGGACGACGTGGTGGTCGCGGTGGGCGGGGAGGCAGTAGGCGCAGAGGGCGTCGCCGGTGCAGCCGAGGCAGAAGAGGTTGCACTCGTTCTTGCTCAGCTCCGGGTGCGACGCGCACGCCACGAAGAAGCTCGTCGACAGCAGCGGCCGCAGCCACGGTGGCCCCATGTCCTCCTCCGTCGTCTGCTGCGCCGCCGCCGCCGCCATCGCCTCGCCGCCGCCTCTGCCGCCGTCCGGGCTCGTCTCCATCATCCCCACCATCACCTGCACCACGTCTCCATGAACCCAATCACACAACACACAAACAAATTACATCACATCACCCCCAAATTAACCTCTAATTAAACTTTTTTTTTAAAATGCAACTAGACCATATACCAATCAAGATTTCAAGAACACAATTCTAAATCTTACCATGATATATATACCCCGCCGCCGCCGCCGCCCGTTCTTCCGGAGAGCTTCAGAGAGTTGAAACAAACACCAATTCAAGCAGCTAAGCTAGCTATCGAAGCTAAAGCAAAAGAGGAGAAAGAAAGAAAAAAAACAAGAAATCAATCTTGCAATAATGAATTCAACTGAAAGGGTCGTCGTCTACGATGGTGCAAGATGAATGCAGCAACAGGGAGGAGGAAGAAGCAGTATCCATGATGTGATGGCCGGATTGAGAGTTGCCCGGGCCCCCTTCCCCGGGTTAATTAACACCCACTATTTAACGAAATTAAATTGTTACCTGCTCCGAGGGTTAGTAGCTAGCAGCAGAGCTGAAGAACACGAAGAAAGAAGAAGTTGATTGATGAGAAGAGGAGGAAAAAAAAAAAATGGATGGATGTGTCCGTAGATATTGATGGAAATCGATTCGGGCCTTCTGGAATTCGTCTTTGATATATTTCAGAGCTTAGCTTTGGAAAGAAGAGGAGAAGAAAAAAAAATTATATACGTAGAGAGATATATATAGATTTATATCGATCGATCGATCGATGAGGGCCTCCTTTTTCCTTGTCTTTTTATTTGTTTATTTTTCTCTTGACAATGAGAGATGGATTGGGATAAAAGAAAAAAATGAGAGAGAAAAAAAAACGAAATGAAACGGTGGAGCTGAGACGCCGATGTAAGGCGGTTTGGTTTGTACACCGGAGAGACGTGTCGACGGTTCTTTCCTGCGATAGCTAAAGGTCCCAAAAAAAAAAAAAGAAAGGAAGAAATCCTTCTCTCTTTTTTCGATTGCATGCCCATACTTTCGCAAAATTGCCGAAATTCTCCGATCGGTTTCGCCGCATTTAATTTCCGCCATAAATGATGAAATATATTATCATATAGAGATATTGATGTTGAAGAATATGATCACTGTACCGCATAGTGTTATTGTACCTTGTGTACTTTTGCTAGTAGCAGAGGGTACATATATGGTCATATACGCGTGGCGAGGCGGAGCGCCGCGTGGAGGAGAAAGGACCGTTTTGTAATATGAGAATTTGTGTGGGGTGTGAGTGTGAAATGAGTGAGAAATGTGGCATGGTGATGACATAGAGAAAAAGGAGAGGGAAAGGGATTCCCACGCTGAGCAATATGGGCCGTCCGATGGGGACTGTGGCTTGTGGAAGATGGCCACCGAGGGGTTGATGACGACATTAGTGCTTGATGACGATGGGTTCATTTAATTTCGCCTTTTTCCTTGGGAAATTAGTAATGCATTTTTCAGCAAGATTTTTTTTCCCTCTTCTCTTCTTGCTTTGCATATGTTTATTTGTATTTTTATTACTATTATCTTTTTGAATTATTGCATATGTTTCCTTTCATTTGGATAACCTCTTCCAGTTTTTTTTACCACAATAATAACATTAGGGCATCTTGTGGCCCAAGTCAGGGTCCAAGTGGCTGGATGGTGACCATGGCTATTTCTTGCAGGAACACAGCAATTGTACCTGCAGAATGGTTGGATACTAGCTCCTCTTGTTCAGGAAGGAGACATGGTTAAATTCCCAGCATGTTCTAGTATTTGTTACGTGCTTCGCAAACAGGGCAAGTCGTAACCTCGTTGACTTAGTTATACATGATCTCCTTCTAGAGCAAGCAATTACAAATCATGTTTTTAAAATGATGTGTTCATCGATTGACATCACATAGTACGTGTCAATGGGAGATTAATAATATGTTTCATCCACTCGAACCTATTCTTTCTCTTCTTGCATGCATGTATTGTTCCCAGAAATATTGTTTTGCATATGCATCTTATTAGGGCTTACATAACTACAGAGGGTAAAATAAGCCACGAATGATTGTCATGTTATCTAATGTGTATGTCAATTTGTATATATTTGTTTTATAACCTATTTTAGTTAGTTGACGTGGAAACCTAGCTATGACACTTGTAGTTGTCCCAATTACTGTATATCGATCATATACGGTATTTTCAAAAAAGTGTGTGGCCTCAATAATTTGCTATTTCATTATAGTATATATTATTTCAAGACTTCTTAGTTCTAAATTAACTATTCTTAAATGCAAGTTGTTTTTATAACCCGTATATTAGTTGAATATGTGTACAAAGCCTATAACAGGTAGGGCTTAGAGTTATAATATGTATGAATAGCTCTCTTTTAAAAGAGGCAGCTAATGTAAACAACGTAATGATAGTAGTAACATAGGCGAAGGAATGATGGACGTTTCCTTAAATAAAAAGAACAATTGGCTAGCCAGTCAAGGGTCATTGATTCCCTGATATGTAATTATATTGGATTAGAAATAAGTGCCCATAGTCAGTGCCTCTTGGAATGTAAATTTCAACTAAACCTCGTTAACAAATATTATGTCTCGGGGACTTCGTGATGTTTGGGCTTTCTATAGTGTTCTTCCACGTTGCTATTTAGTGGTGCCAGTTTCTTAACATCACATATACTCCCTCTTTTTTTTTCTAAAGTATATTAGAAAGTCAAAAATAAAAGTTTGTAAACTTTGACCACCGGTATATTACAAACATATGAAAAATCCAAAATCCACCATCATTTTTTTAAGAATCCAACTTCAAAAAAAAAAATCATAATCTAGAAGCATGACTGTAATAAGAATCAAAAGCAAAAGAGTAAAAAGAAATAAAGCCTCAATTCTAGTGCATATTTGGAATCATGACGAGTGCATAGTGTGCTTGTGCTACTAGAAAGGTTTTCCACTCTCATAGAACCGGAGCCTAAATTCCACTCTATTAATCTTTCTCCTCCTCTCATTTCTGTCAGCAG
The DNA here is from genome assembly GCA_009805545.1 of Oryza longistaminata. Lineage (NCBI taxonomy): Eukaryota > Viridiplantae > Streptophyta > Magnoliopsida > Poales > Poaceae > Oryza > Oryza longistaminata. The sequence goes on from CM020178.1 coordinate 17,661,634, forward strand.
AACAGGAAGAGATATTAGGGGGAAGAATCTTCACCGTATCAGGAAGATGAGTCCAAAACTGGAAAAGGTTTTGTGTAACGTCCTGTCACTCCCTTAACCATCTATCCTGAGTGATGTTCCATTTCTCTCTTTTTTCCCCCTCTTCTTCTGCATATTTTATTTTGCCCATCTCCCTCTGACCTATGTTGTGCTATCTTGGACGTCACCAGGATAGACAGCGATCATCGACGGTTTGTTTGGTTCCTTCCTTCCTTTGTTTCTAGCTAGATCAATCTGGATTCCTCTGCGATGTAGAATAATTTATCAAGTGGCATTAGTTATTCCTTGAAAAGTTTATACTTCATATACATGTTTTTGTAGAAGTATGAACATGTGGTTTTTTGGCCCATTATGGGACAAACCCCAAACTCTCCCTTATATTGACTAGGGAAACAAACATAAGTCCTCTAAAACTTATGTTTGTTTCCTCAATATAAGAAAGAGTTTGGGGTTTGTCCCATCACCGTATATATTTTTTATTTGTTGAATAAATTTATGGATGTGTAGAAACCAGGAATAGAAATTATTTATATTATCTAAAAATTAAATGCATAATTATATCCAGTAACAACTAACAAGGAAGGGAGAATGTGTGCATGTACGTATTTTATGTAATCGAGAAAATCGCAAGTGAATGAAAAGCTTTTGAGAAAAGTAAAGGAAAGCAGAGGATTTCTCTAAAGTATTTGACCGATATAAAGCTACCAAAGTTCACATTTGTCAACATTTCAGGAAATTCAGAGGTTCCGGTCCAGAGTTTCAAACAAGATTTCATCCTTGGAAACTGGAAGGAGGATTGTGATCGAAATTACGCCGAAAAATGAAAGGATAGATGCACCATATGTCAAAGAAGACAGGAACTACCGATCGTCAGATATATAGGATGATCAAAGCGAGACGCCGGATTCAGACAAGAGATCACAACGGCCTCTCCGGCCGCCGGCCACCATAATGCCATTAACGTCCCCATCCAATCATAGAACCGGCCACCGGCGGCGGCCGGCCGGCCGGTCTTCGCCGGCGTTCGCAGTGACAACTCGGCGAGGCTAGCTTGCTAAGATAGCAGAAACACACACAAAGTAGGAGAAAGGCGAACTACACTGTTCGTCGACAAGCAATGGCAATCGCATCAGCTGGGTCGCGTGGAGGATTCGCCTTTAAGTTTACACATACATTGCACCGGATCGTTGTTTTAACACTTTAACTCCGTGAAAGTTACGCTTATCTACCGGCTAATCCCTCGGATTAATCGTGACCGCCAAGTTAAGGCGCCGCAACGCGCTGCAGTAAAGCACCGATATGTACTCCTCTATTTTTGGCCAAGCATTTGCCTTTTTCATCCATAAAGTTGGGGGAAGCTTCCTTAATTAATTAATTCGGTGATTTATTCGGTTTATTTGTAAATCTCAAGATATGCTAGTCTAACCTTCGGAGATACTCGTAGAAATAGAGGTAAGAGTACGATGTGCGTGTGTTCATACGGGTAAGCGTACGTGCGTTTATATGAGCGTCTGCGTATTCATTGTGTTTCGGAAACAAGTAATTTATTGTGTTTATTAATGTTGTTTTGAAATTAGTTTTTACATTATATGAAATATCTATTGGTAGTAATGATATATATAAAATGATGTGAAAACATAATTTTCCTTTTAGAAGTTTTGGCCAATTTTTTTACTGAGATGGAAATGCCATTTTCCGGCAAGGAGCTATATGGGCCTATTTGGCCCATAATATCAGGAAGAAGAAAATGAGAAAGGCCTAAAGGCCCAAGGTTTTGAGGTTGCAAGGTCAGCACTCAGCACTAACTGTATCCAGGTGTGAAAAGATAGAATAAAGGTAGATTATTTCCTCTTCTGAAAAGAAAAGAAAAAGAAAGATGAATCTAGCATCAGAACTACAAACTTTTGAGGAGGATAAGTCATGCATAATGCTGACCATTAAGCATGGCTTGCCACCTCATGATTCTACCTTTTTTTCCCCCTTGAAGTGGCCCTCTTGTCAACCTATTTTTTTGTTTGCATCAGTAGAGACAAGCTGATCTAACAAAGGTCAAGCAGAACAAGTTGAGTTGCACATTAACAGAAACAGCTTGGTTTGATTTGTCATCCCAAACAAGATTAACACCAGCAAGGCAACAATTATCCTAATCCATGACACACACCCTGTCGCTATCATCTTGATCAAAGTTTCCAAGCCAACAAAGCCGGCCGTAATCACTGAAGGAAGCCATAAACCGGCACCTCGTCTGACAGCGATGTCTATGCGATTATAAGCCTGACAATCCCTTAAAATAGCTTAAAATTTCTCAGCCATAGAAAGATATATGAGTACGTGTTGCAGAAATTATTTTTGAGTTTAATTTGTGGAGATTATCACTAGCCACGCCTATACAGTTGCATAAGGTGACCGGATATATATCTCTGATAGATGCAGTTTACTGTGTACATTCACTTTGGGTGTAGATGTCGGGTTTTAATTTATTTTTATTTCAAATAAAATCATCTCTGATGCAGGGGATGCATTGAATTAATTAATTCCATCATAAAAAGAAATGTTGTTTCATCACCATTGAATTATTAGCTATCCATTTGTCTGGACTTCAGATAGCGATCAGCTGATATCATGTCTAACATGTTGTTCTTTCTCCGTAGTGATGAAGCAATCAGGCTAGAAATGAATGCTTATGCGTACGAAAAAATGTGCATGAATTCTCCCTAAAAGATGTACTGCTACTAATATATATTTTCACCGGTAGATTAGTTAGCCTACCTAACCTGGGACCCACAAAATGTACATGCATGAATTTACCAGCGAAGTATTACTATGTACTTATGTGTTACAGCTCATTGCAATCATAGTTTACCAGTGAGAAAGTAATCTGTTCTTGTGTGTAACAGCTCATTATAATCCTAATTTACCAGTGAAGTAATCTTTTCTTGTGTGTTAACAGCTCATTGTTGCAGTTATCCTCAGCATTGCTGTCAATCATGGGCCGTCTTTGCTGAAGCTGAAAGGATGGCTTTCTACCAACATTAGGCAATGCTCCAAGATTAAAAGGAGAGAAAGAGATTAGCTAAAAAGAAAGGTTTATGGCTAACAGTAGTACATCATCGCTATGCATTATGGTCATATCTTAGCGTTGCTGTACATTCGTGCGAAAAGGAAGGGAAAACACGTGCAATGGCATCATCACAAATGGTGGATGCTCCTGGATTATTCCTTGCAATCATCCATGCATCTTCATCACTGGAACTCATACCGATGTTAAAATATGTTATCATAAAATTGGGATGCAGGATCCGCTGTGGAGTCCATGATCGACAGAGCTCCTGGTTTCCAGATATATGATCTCTAAATATAATAATAATAATTACTCGGGAGAGAGAATTTTGCACCTTATCAGCAATGTGTTCGCACATTTTCTCACTACCTCAAAATACCACCCTTTCTCTTTACTCACTTTACATGGGACCAGCACACTTCATTTTCAAAATCCTATCTTTGAGCCTAGTCGTCCGTGAAATTTGGGGTCCTAAAATCCTAACCGAGCCCTAAACTAAAGTGACAATAAAATAACAATATTTTATAGACTACGATATATTACAAAGCAATGTAAAACAAAACAAAATTTCATCGATCTTCTGGCTAGCTCTACAAGGTGGTGGCTAGCCGACCTGGGTATAAAGCCTCGCCCATTCTAATTATCTAATTATTTAATTTTAGATCATTCCCTAATATTTAGGTTTTTTTTTTCTGATTGACGAAACCCACCAAGCTGCTTAGGCTTGCTGAGCTTGCATATACCAATTGCGCGCAATCCAAGTTGGGAGCCTTGTACACTCGGTCACTCGCACACTGCGCACCCCTTTAGCAACAACAATGTACCAAATGATTTACAAAACCGACGGAAACTGCTTTGGGTTTTGCGAAAACTTGAGGTTTCAGGCCGGCTGAAACGAAACACTCGGTAGACCGATCAAGTTAAAAAAAACAATTAAATTTATATTTTTGATAAAATTTGGCCAAATTTCACCTGTAGTCAATGTTTTCTCCGGGAAACTACCCGGGCATAATCTTGACGGCATTCCGGTTCTCTGAAACCTGGTCTTCGTAGGAAGACTTTTCTCCTGTATCTAATGCCATGTATTGTGATACAGATGTACTACTAGTAGTCAATTTTGACCTATTCAAATCGATATCTCAAAAATCCTGGTTGAATTTGCATAAATACTCCACGAGTCACTGACAGATGGCCCCACAACGAGCTATACTCCTACAGGGGCCACTTGTCAGTGGACCCAGCAATGGGTGGACCTCGAGCCCAAAGCCCATGGCGACCCGTTCCAACCTTTTTTCACGAGCGTAAAAACGGTTGCGTTTCTGGAAGTTTCCGACGGTTACAAATCCGCAACGGCTTCCGTCCGGCACGCTCGAGAGGTGGGGCCCACAAGAGATCACAAGCGGCTTGTGCGCATGCCACTGTCCCATTCTCTCCCCCTTTTTGCTTGAGATCCTCACCTTTGTTTTTTGTTTTTCTTTTCCTTAATTTTCTTTTTTAAAAGATGGTTCTTCAGCTTTGCTAATAGAACAAGCAAAAAGGTCCCAAGCAAAATCCAGTGTACCGGCTGGGATCATGCTTTGATGCTTCCTAAACAGGAGTAGATTGTAGCCTGAGAAAAAAAAATACAGTAGCGATTTATACAGATACAGACACAGGCACAAGAATGATTGGTCAGGTCCACCTAGTAATACTAGTGTTACTACTTTGCTTTGAATAGCGGAATGATTTGTGATAATTATTTGAGGATACAAGTGAATTGATTAAATATTATTAAGTTAAAAAATGGGTTCATATTATAGAAGTGCACACATTTATCCGTCATTTCTATATTCTTCTAAGAACGCACCCGTATGGATAGCATTTGACAGCTTCAGCACAAGAGAATCTCTCCAGTTCAGGGTTCAGGACTGGTGTTGGTAGTATGCAGAAGACAGTAGGCGAGGGATATTTGGATGTTTGTATAGCATGGGGAATAGTTTGGGCTGAGCATGGGGTATCTTGGGGGTTGGGGCAAGCCGTTGCCCCTGCCAGTCTGCTACTGCTACAAGTGTATTTTCTACACAGACACCAAAGGTAACAGCATTTTTTTCTGGCTACAATTGAAGTTGAACTCATCTGGGTGGTCAGTACTCAGATTTGTCGGTTTTGTTAGTACCTGAGTAAGCTTCAGTCTTCAGAATTCCAGAGATAAAAGGATTCTACTTAAGATGTTCTAGTTATCTACTACTCCCTCCGTTTCACAATGTAAGTCATTCTAGCATTTCCCACATTTATATTGATGTTAATGGATCTAGATAGATATATGTCTAGATTCATTAACATCATTATGAATGTGGGAAATGCTAGAATGACTTACATTGTGAAACGGAGGAATTAGTATACTATAACTGAATGTAGAACCAACTGCACTGTCGTGACTCCAATTATCAGCAACTGGAAATCCAGGTTTGTTGTGGTTTTTCATGGGAAGATTATTTTTCATCCAGCAAGAAACTGAAATGGAATAGGCAGGAGGGGCCCAACATGAAACATTACAGTATAATCTATGGCAGACAAGTCGGAAGAGTTCTTTGTAATTTCATCTGGAGATGTGCAGCCCATGACACTGGAGCCTGGAACAGTAATTCTTCACTGTTGAAGTGCATCCCTGCTTCATCTACCTAGCACTACTCTACTAAAATTTCAAACGGAAAAATTTATAGCAGGCAGCCAGGGGTGCCATTTGGTCCTACTGCTACTGGTTGGATGTATTAGGCTGTTGTGCAGATAAATGGCATGCCAATAAATGTAGAGATTGCCACACAGAGTATTCACTATCAAAGACTCAAGAGCATAGACATTGCTCAGTTCATCACTAGTTGTTATAAAGTATAAACTGCCTCATCAAGTGATATAGAGAATCATTTTCCCCTTAAACCGGATGAATAACATGAGGACTGAAAAAGATGAAGTCACAAGAAGATGCCCAAAAATACGCGAGCGAGGATGAACCCTAACTAATAACTAGACAATTAAGCCTTGATGCGAAATTTATACCAAAATGACATAAAGCTTCAACCGAAAATTCCTAATCACTGTTAACATCCCAAAATCTGGCATGAGAATTTGTCTCACTAAACAGTGAAGAAAACAGCAATGCCATGACAAGGAAGGCAGCAGCTGGAGACAACACCACAAAGTCCACAGCAGCATGCTATAGGCCAAAGTCACCTTCCCCAATCATACAACCCACGCCCATCTCCCGGTCCCCTATTCATTTTCTGCCTTCCCTAGCTACAAGACTATAACATCACTCAATAACTTTAGGGCCACAGGGACTTCAAAATCATGTAGATTTGATTACTTCATGCCTACAAATTGTTTTAGTTTGAGAAACTGTTGCTTTTTTATGTTTATGCATTAACTTTTGGGTCTACAAAAATTAGGCGAAAAGTGCCATTTGAAAATGCTGCAAATGGTCATTTGATATTTTCAAGTGTATAATGAACCAAGTCCGTCGTCATATAAATTTCTTAAGCGATTGTATCTTTGAGTGAATGGAATACATTTTATATATCATAAATAAAACAATGAGATTTACAGGGATGAGATGTCTGTTTACAAAATCCTCACCTTTGCAGAAACTGAATTGTAGTGGCGCATAAACATCCATTCGTTTGGGGTTGCAGCTTCACTTTTAATTCACATCTCTGTCAGCTCAGAGGGGTCCAAATCATAGGTTATCTGTTCAGCTGATCACATCATGCCGTTGCTAATCCTCACGAGTGGACAGCAGCAATACTATACATCTGTTCATTCTCTGGTGGTCGATCATGGCACATTCACACTCGCACATCACCAATGGTCTTCCTCTCGAATTCCCGCACTGTGTCGGCTATGCGCTTCATGCTGTCATCGTAGTACCAGGGCGTCTTCTCGGACCAGATTAATCCACCATTGGGTGGAATGGGCACAAACTCGCGGCATACCTCGCCAATCACATTGATGGTATTGTGGTAGTGGTAGTATCGGATGAGGTGCTCCGTTTTGTGCGTGGTGTTCCCGATAACATTCTCCGACATATGAACTCCAGTAGCATATGCATTCTTGGCCTGAATTGCATACTTCCGGTCACGCCTTACCCCAGTGATTGAATTCCGGAAAACCAACTTCTCAAATCCCCATTCACTGAACAAGTTTTCAGAAAAGAACAATTAGTCTTCCAAGAATAACCATAGCCAAATGTTACAAAAGCAATGCAACCAAGACTGTAAAACACATTGCGAGAAGTATCCTACATTAATTAAACATGACATCAAATATCCATTTTATCACTTATGATTCGTTGTCAACTCAAAACGCAAACCACAAAGAAGAAGCTGCATTGCAATTTGCAAGATTCAGGCCCCAGTTCGCTTGCATTAGTGTGCCATTCCAACGACACAGAGATTTCAGGAGTAATCCCTACTTGGCCCTTTTGGTCAGTAAACAATGGAAAAAGAAGCAGCATTGCAATCCAACTTCCTAATTTGACAATTCCAGTTCAAACTATAGCAATTTTGAATAATGCAATGTTTATGAAAGTAAAAGAGGCAATCTTTTCAGCAAAAGAACATATTTTGGGCGAAGAAAATTGTCACCTACTTTGAGTAGTCCGTCTCCGGTTCGTCGGGGTTCCGTGCACATAACCTGCTCGACATGGGGTTCTGCTCGATGGTGAACTGCGTGTAGGGCTCGAGCTCGGCGAGGACGGCCTCGAGCGAGCGCCCGTCGGGCAAGAAGATGTACTCGTCGACGTCGAAGAAGAAGGTCCACCTGGCGGCGTGCCTGTACCGGTGCAGGCAGTCGTTGACGACGAGGAACTGGTTGTAGTACCAGCCGTCGTACTCGGCCTGGGCGCGCACGTCCTGCAGCGTGGCGCGGCCGGCGCGCACCCACGGCTCCAGCGCGGCGCGCACACGGCGGGGCTCACGCCCGGCGTCGTGGAAGACGAATGGGAGCGCGGCCGAAGAAGCGCGCGTGGTACGCCATCCACTCCCGCACCCGCGCCGCGCTGAGGTTCCCGTAACGCGACGAGCCGCAGTAGAGGTAGTCGTACCTGTGCGGCGGCCGGAACGCGGCCGCGTCGTACGCGCCCGGCGCCTCCTCCATCGCCACGATCCGCTCGTACCGCGCCGGCGAGGCGCCGTAGTAGGCGTTCAGCACGAGCTTCCCGCCGGCGTTGTCGGCGTTGGGCACCCGCGCGAACGTGCAGTTCACCACCACGACGGTGTACACCCGGCCGTAGCCCCAGTCCGGAGCATGTGGTACGTGTTCGCGGCGCGCATCGGCCGCGCCGCCGCGGAGCCATTGGCGTTCGGCACCCACTCGCAGCGGAACCACGGCTTGCCGTACACGTGCGTCGGCTTCGACGCGAGCCGATGACGGCGAAGGTGTACGGCCCGCCGCGGTACGCGCCCATCTGGACGAACAGCGCCGCCGCGCTGCCCACCACGCGGAACTCCCGCCTGTTGGGATCGGCCGCCGCCACCGCCGGCTTCTTGTTCCCCACCTCCGGCAGCGAGGCGGGCGGCCCACCCGGCTCGGATGAGACACTCGCATTGCCGCTCGACGCCGCGGCGCGCCACGGCGAGCGCGCGGGCGGCGAGAGCGCGGCCGGTCGGCGCAGACGGGGAACGGGGAAGGGATGACGGAGCTGTAGGAGCGGAGCTGCCACGCGGCGGTGATGAGCGTGAGCACGGTGAGCGCGGCGAGGAACGGCTTGAGGTCGAAGCAGAGGAGCGCGGGCGCCGGCGCGGCCGCAATGCCGCCGCCGCCGCCGCCGGCCGCGTCCTTCCGCATCCTCGCCGCCGCCCAAGCTAGTGAGCGAGAGTGAGGGGGGGGAGTGTGATGTGAGTGTGTGAGTGAGAGGAGTAGTGAGGATTACGCGAGCCGCAGGCAGCAGCGACCTTTCCATTGGGTTTGGGTTGGTTAATTCGCTGCTTTTTTTGGGACGAAAAGTGAAATCTTTCCTGGTAGGAATTGATGGCTGCTACCCACTCTCTCTCTCTCTCCTCGGCTTGGAATGTTTCTCTGGCTTAGCCTCCTTAATTAACGGAAGCTACTAGGCTCATCGTTTGGATTACCGTAAACAAACAACAAACCTGAGCCTGAACGCCAGAGACCTCTGTAAGATCTTGTACTATTGTGTTACTTATACTAGTTGTACGGTATTTTGCGTAAGTGCGTAAACAACCAAACCGAGCCGAATGCGTTGAGAGTTGGTGGTATCTTTCTGTGTACTTTGTGGGGGGTGTTAATGATGTTGTAACCAAGCCTTAACACGCCTTAACACGCCTTAACACGGGTCACATTAGGTAGAGTAGCGTTTGTTTGCAACCTACCTGGGGTGTAATTGCCGAACTGTAGCTTAGAACCAAACCAGCTTTCGGTGCAACGACGCCCCCCAATTTAAGGGTCTGTTTGAATTGGAGGATTGTCATAGGAATTTTAGAGGATTTAATTTCCTAAGGATTTTTTTCTATGAAACCCTGTGATTCATAGGAAAGTGGAAATTTTCCTTAGGATTGTATTCCTATAGCTCAATTTCATAGGAAAATAAGCAAGAGGTTCAGCCTAACCTCTTGGAAACTATCATTTGCTTTGTTTGTTTCCTATGGTGCTATCAAAGGGACCCTCTTCATATTTCATGTGTTTTCCATTCCTGTAGGATTAGGAAAACATGCCACTTCATTTCCTACGTTTTTTCTATTCCTGTGTTTTTCCTATCCTGTGTTTCAAAGGGGCCCTAAGGCTGTGTTTAGTTCAGCGCAAAGTTTGAATTTTGATTGAAATTGGAGATGCTGTGACTGAAAAATTGTGTGTGTATGACAGGTTGATGTGATGGAAAAGGACTGAAGTTTGGATCCAAACATTGGATCTAAACACAGCCTAAGTGCGGCACTGTGCGCAGGTCACCCCCCTGCAGGCCTGCAGCAGCAGTAGTCCTCGACCGCGCGACGCCCTCGCCACGAGCGACGTGACGGATCAGCAGCGCGTCGCGCCACCAACACAGACAAGTGTCCGCGAGGAGGCGAGCCAAGGACGTGCGAACCCCCCAACCCCCCAACCCCCCCAACCGCTAGCGGCGGCGTCCGGTGCCGATCCACGCCGCGCGCCGGTGGGGGTGGGGTGAGCGGCCGCATGCCGGGGCTTGGCTGCTTGGAAATCTAGGGAGGATGACGGAGCTCGGCAGTTGGGTCAAAAGAGAGGTGGTCTCGTTTGGGTGAAACGGCCGGGCATGGCGGTTGGCGAACCGCAGGCATGATGGATCGTCACCGAATTGAACCGGCTCTAGTCAGTTAGCGTTTGTTCGTATGGTTAGAGAAGAGGTTGGTTTTGTTCGAATCATTGGAGATGACCTAAAAAGTATGTTGGGGGCATGTTGGGGTTTAGTAATTACCTAAAAAAACTTATTTTGAGAATAAATCCTTTTCACGATACCAGCGTTATTGACGTGTGGTTCAACGTAATTGCGTCAATAACATTGGTGCCGTTCCCCTAGCCTCCCGCGGAAAAAAAATATTTACTAAGTCACTTATATGAATGGTGGCGTCAACAATGTCATTGATGTTAAGGACTTATTTGTAAAAGAATTAAAAAAGACTTGTGTGATAAAAAATATTTATAAATAGATCCTCGGTGCTAGTGTAATTAGCATTGGGGACCTATTTATAAATATTTTTATACAAATAGGTCAATTTTAATTACAAACATGTTATTTTAAAAAATAACAAATATGTTATGAATGACAATAATGTTACCGTCATCCCCTTTGTATAGGTGGCTTAGCTTATGTGAGGAGACTACGAAGGCGCTAGTATCATCGGTACCGTCATGTTAGATGACAACGTCAATCATATTGGTGCCGCGAAAAGAATCTATTTAGAGGTCTATTTTATAAAATAAGTTTTATAAAGTTATAAAATGAAAAAAGGTCCGGTATGTACCGTGTACGCGTACGCGAGCTGGATTTGATAGCCCAACGACTGGCAATCTCGATAGGTCCGTGCGAGAAAAATGCCAATTTATGTATGCATCTTACATTGTCGATCAGCTAGCTATACAGTACACATACACATACCCTCATGTGGTAAATCCTGCGTTTGGTTAATTTGGTGTGCAGTTGCCAAGTCACATTCTTAGGCGAAGACATTTCAGACTTTCAGGCCGTTTAACTGTCAAGAACGCTTGTCTGTACCAAAGATTTTCAGGCAAACGGCCATTTTGTATTTTTGTTAGCTCATGTTATGTACCTCTCATTTAGCTCCAATTGCCTATCCATCACACCGAGTCGATCTAATCTATCAAGCATTAATAATGACTGGATTGTCTGAGTGAAGACTGATACTTGCATTGCTAACGCAGATTACTGCTGTTTCCATTTGCAAAAGATAGTTAGGTCAGGATGCACCAAACCATTCTCTTTTGAGACCTTATTAATGGACATTAATCAGCATGCTTGCTCTAGTTCAGCAAACCTACAACGGCGGCAAACTGTGTCAGTGGCAACTTAATTTTAATGAAGAAACAATAAGTATGTTACAAAAGGGAAGCAGGGGGGATTAGTAGTTTGGATTTTGGACTTTGGGACTACGGACAAGCTGCAGGTGCCACTAAATTCAGCAAACCCTGCTCACATTTACACACCCTTGGCCGCACAGAAGGACATGTATCTGCCCCCGTTTATACCGGACAAGCTGCAGGTGCCACTAAATTCAGCAAACCCTGCTCACATTTACACACCCTTGGCCGCACAGAAGGACATGTATCTGCCCCCGTTTATACTAGCTACGTAGCCACCATGTGGTCGGCGCAATCAGTGATCAGTACTACTGTTACACTGCTGAATTGTTGTTGGTTATGGATCCATGTCAATGGCTAATACCGATGGGATCTTGGAATGGGAGTGCTTTGGATGGATTTCATGGAAGATTGGCCTGCTGGTTGCAGCCTAAGAAGCAGATTTTTACCCCTTTTTTTTCCCATTAAGGCATGTCTATATGCGTATGTAAGATACACTTGCTAATATGGGGAAAATTTGCTATATAACACTTAAAATGGGTGTGCTTTAGTAGTGGGTCTTATAAAATTTAAAAAAAGTTGTAACTAAAATGACTTCGCTATCCTTCTTACAAATTAGCTCCACATGTGATTTCTCTCCTTTCCTCCTCCCTCTCCTCTCTTCATCCTCGCGACATGGCGCCGTGGCGAGCACAAGGACAACTACAATGGCTAAACCAGTGAATTGTGGCATGGTCATATCTACTCAGCTTGGAACATTGTGGTGCCAGATCTGCCATGCCTTGAGTTCTTTGAGCCTCACACCCTCAAATTTGAGCTCTCATGTTTGGACTTACCTTTCTCATGGTTCGACGAAGAGTAGGGTAGATGGATGAAGCTGGCCTTTGAAGCTCCACTATTGGTCCATCTCATACCCTTCACCTATGCAAGGACATCTACAAACGAGAACATACAAAACTCGTAATGATCAATGTTTGTTTAAATATATACCCCTGCATCCTAAAATATAATAATTTTTAGCTATGAATGTGACCGTAGTAACACATAAATCTTACATAGAAAACATACATTTTTGGTTGTTGAATCTATAATATAGCCATGTTTATATCCGAGTTAGTGATATTCTCGACAACAGCTCCGCCGCTGTCGGTATGGGTTGCTGGAGAAAGACTAGGAAAAGGGAGAAGAAGCTAAACGCAAAATGGACATTTAAATTATTTCCTTTCCTCGCCGCTGTCGGTATGGGTTGCTGGAGAAAGACTAGGAAAAGGGAGAAGAAGCTAAACGCAAAATGGACATTTAAATTATTTCCTTTCCTTTACACAGTGGGTACTGTATTTTAATGCTTACGGTGTGCTGTATACCGGTTTACTTAACTTCTCGGATACCTTGAGTTAAAATCACGTCCTTGCGGCGTCTATAAGCAAATATCACACCTTTTGAGTATACGTAACAAATCGTTATGATTTCATTTCATTATCTAAATTTCTTTTCTCTAACTACAACAGGACAATATCCCCATTTTTCTTTTTCTTCAATACAATTATTTGCGGCAGCCAAAATTAAATATTGAAAATTAAACTGATCTTTTTTCTTTTATCTATTCCCTTCAATTATAAGTCATTTGAATTTTTTCTAATTAAACTTTGTTAAGTTTAACCAACTTTATTTAAATGTTTTTTCGCAATATCTAAAATGTCAAATTAGTTTCGCTAAATCTAATATTTAATATATTTTGATAATATGTTTGTTTTGTGTTAAAAATGTTACTATATTTTTTAAAAAAAGTTTGGTCAAACTCAAAAGGATTTAATTAGGAAATAAGTCAAATAGGGGGAATATTTTTCACCGTAAACCCATAGAAACTATTTTTGTTAACCCGTTTATTTTCACAACGGCTTAAGGGGTGTGTTTGCAAGAGCAAGTTCCCAACACTCCTCCCTCGTTTTCCGCGTGCACACTTTTCAAACTGCTAAACGGTATGTTTTTTGAAAAAAGTTTCTATACAAAAGTTGTTTAAAAAAAATCATATTGATCCATTTTTAAAAAAAAATTAGCTAGTACTTAATTAATCACGTGTTAATGGACCGCTCTATTTTCCGTGGATAGGAGATGGGTTCCCAACACCCACCTCCAAACACAGCCAAGTTATCTTCTTCTCAACCAATGCGCGTCTGGTTTCCTTCTACACGCGTCGTTCTCTCGTCCTGTGTGTGCCTCGCTCTTTGCGATCCCAGTGCCAATCTAAGCGCCGCCGCTGCGGAGAGGGGTGGTCGCCGGGAGAAGGAAGGAAGGACAAGCTGCAGGTGCCACTAAATTCAGCAAACCCTGCTCACATTTACACACCCTTGGCCGCACAGAAGGACATGTATCTGCCCCCGTTTATACCAGCTACGTAGCCACCATGTGGTCGGCGCAATCAGTGATCAGTACTACTGTTACACTGCTGAATTGTGGTTGGTGATGGATCCATGTCAATGGCTAATACCGACATCTTGGAATGGGAGTGCTTTGGATGGATTTCATGGAAGATTGACCTGCTGGTTGCAGCCTAAGAGCAAGTTTAATAGTATAGCACACTACTAGCTCCAAATCATTTATAGCCAATGTAATAGCCAATTTATATAATAGTTGTTTACTATACTATTCATATCTGGTCCCACCTATCATACACACATTACGTCTTGGTGTCCATGTTGCAGCTGATTACAGATCTGCAGCCCGCTGCTCCTCTTTCTTAATTTATCTCTTTAAAATATGTTTATAGCTGGCTTATAGCCTGCTATTGTACCTGCTCTAAGAAGCAGATTTTTACCCTTTTTTTTCCATTAAGGCATGGCTAGCTATGTCTATATGCGTATGTAAGATATACGGGCTAATATCGGGAAAATTTGCTATATAGCACTTAAAATGGGTGTGCTTTAGTAGTGGGTCTTATAAAATTTAGAAAAAGTTGTAACTAAAATGACTTCGCTATCCTTCTTACAAATTAGCTCCACATGTGATTTCTCTCCTTTCCTCCTCCCTCTCCTCTCTTCGTCCTCGCGACATGGCGCCGTGGCGAGCACAAGGACAACTACAATGGCTAAACCAGTGAATTGTGGCATGGTCATATCTACTTGGCTTGGAACATTGTGGTGCCAGATCTGCCATGCCTTGAGTTCTTTGAGCCTCACCCTCAAATTTGAGCTCTCATGTTTGGACTTACCTTTCTCATGGTTCGATGAAGAGTAGGGTAGATGGATGAAGCTGGCCTTTGAAGCTCCACTACTGCTCCATCTCATACCCTTCACCTATGCAAGGACATCTACAAACGAGAACATACAAAACTTATGATGATCAATGTTTGTTTAAATAATACCCCCTACATCCTAAAATATAATAATTTTTAGCTATGAATGTGACCGTAGTCACACATAAATCTTACATAGAAAACATACAATTTTGGTTGCTGAATCTATAATGTAGCCATGTTTATATCCGAGTTAGTGATATTCTCGACAGCAGCTCCGCCGCTGTCGGTATGGGTTGCTGGAGAAAGACTAGGAAAAGGGAGAAGAAGCTAAACGCAAAATGGACATTTAAATTATTTCCTTTCCTTTACAGAGTGGATACTGTATTTTAATGCTTACGGTGTGCTGTATACTGGTTTACTTAACTTCTCGGATACCCTGAGTTAAAATCACGTCCTTGCGGAGTCTATAAGCAAATATCACACCTTTTGAGTATACGTAACAAATCGTTATGATTTCATTTCATTATCTAAATTTCTTTTCTCTAACTACAACATGACAATATCCCCATTTTTCTTTTTCTTCAATACAATTATTTGCGGCAGCCAAAATTTAAATATTGAAAATTAAACTGATCTTTTTTCTTTTATCTATTCCCTTCAATTATAAGTCATTTGACTTTTTTCTAATTAAACTTTGTTAAGTTTAACCAACTTTATTTAAATGTTTTTGTTCGCAATATCTAAAATGTCAAATTAGTTTCGCTAAATCTAATATTAAATATTTTGATAATATATTTGTTTTGTGTTAAAAATGTTACTATATTTTTTTTAAAAAGTTTGGTCAAACTCAAAAGGATTTAATTAGGAAATAAGTCAAATAGGGGGAATATTTTTCACCGTAAACCATAGAAACTATTTTTGTTTAGCACGTTTATTTTCACAACGGCTTCTTATCTTCTTCTCAACCAATGCGCGTCTGGTTTCCTTCTACACGCGTCGTTCTCTCGTCCTGTGTGTGCCTCGCTCTTTGCGATCCCAGTGCCAATCTAAGCGCCGCCGCTGCGGAGAGGGGTGGTCGCCGGGAGAAGGAAGGAAGGCGCCAACTCTAACGGATCCGGATGGTGTTCCTCGATGGGATCGGAGGAAAGGGCGGCGCCCTCCTGCAGGTTTTTGTGCGTCCCATTCGACACCAATGTCTTCTTTTTACGGTCAATCTTCGATCCATTTCCTAGGTTGGGGTAATATTTCTGTTTTCTGTAATCCTTGATCTAATCAAGTAGCCGCAGTAATTCATATGCGATCTTTTCTAATTTTCCCCTATCCGCTTTCTGATTGGCACCATAGTACATTTGGTTTTACCCTTGACTAAATTACAGTTCAGAGTCTAGTTCTTTTTTTTTTTTTTTGAACGAATCGGCAAGCTGCCAATTTCATTGAGTCTGGTTCAGTTTCATTGTTCTTTGGTTCAAAGGGTATTCGTTCAAATAAGCTCTATATATTGCTTAAGTGGGAAAGGAAAGGTTTAAATTCAGAAGTAATCTATTCATGTTTAAATTTTGGCCACCCGTATTTTTTCTGAAAAAAAATGAATACATAAAAGATGTCGTATTATTAAAGTGTGTTGTGTGACTTGTGTCCTAAATATAAGCATCGAGCTCTCGTTCATCGTATTCTAACCTTTTAAAAATCATTAGTGGTCAAAGTTGAAATAGTGTTTGTCAACAGTGACTAGTATTTGGGAAACCTTGTGTACATTTTTAACCTTTTTTATACTGCATAGCGATTCATCATAAGTCTGTTCTGTACTATGTCCATTTGTTCATGTAAAAATGTAGATGAACTCAAAAGGAAAAGGTACCTCATACGGTACTCGCATTCTACAACATCAGCTTCTGCATCCTCAACATTTACATTGCTCAAATGGACACTAATCAGAAAATAATCTTGTTGAAGAAGAGGTTTCATTAGATTTCAGCTAGCCATGGTCAAACTAAGAGATGTGGTTAACTCATCTTTCGAGTACTAGTTGTAAATCTCTCAACTAATCTGTAAGCTATGCTAGTCGTACATCAAGTATCTGTGCAGGTGCTAGGTAATCAGATCAAGCCTTTGCTGCAGTATCAACTTTTACTACTAATGGCATCATCAGTCGAGCATCCTTTCCATGCCACAACAAGGAACCAAATACATGATCCCGTTGAGGCACATCCACATGGAAGTTAACCGTGAAAGTCTTCTTCGCACCGTAATTCTCGAAAACTAGAACTTTTGGAGTCACCGTGACATTGATGCCCCGTGGAGCAGACACCAAAGCATGGTAAGCACTTCCTCGGCATCCTACATTCGTCATAGTTCGAGTGACTGAGTAGCTCTTCTTCAGGTTTGGTATGGTAATTGATGGGTAATTTAGAGTAGCAGCTGATGATGGAGCTCTGTCAGTGCAGCTGCTGTTATCTCGTGTTATTAGATGTAAGGAGTGGTCATCATAGCCTATAGAACATAGGAATGACTTGTAATCTTCAGGATGTGCGTCAAAGATGACCCCTGGATTAAGAGCTCTGATGGGATCCGCAAAACCTGATCCGAAATCGAAAGGGGTTGCAGTTCTTCCATTAGGGTCCGTGGCTATGGCGTTGCGTTTATTGCCCAATACAGTTGCTGCAAATAGGATTTGTAACTTGTTAGAATGCTAGCAATTTTGCTTTATCTGATGAATCTGGTATCATCAATTGGTACCTGTTGTCATGATTGCTGATTTGATTGCAGAAGGAGACCATGATGGATATGCACCTTTGACAAGAGCAGCTATTCCTGTAACATGGGGGCACGCCATGGAAGTTCCAGAAAGGATGTTGAAGTGCTTGTCCTCCTTAGCAGGAGACCATGCCGCCAATATGTTCAGCCCGGGAGCAGCAATATCTGGCTACAGAATGCATTAGTGTCTTGTAAACACATCAATAAGCTTTTGACTGGGACCTTCGTTTTTCAATTCCGATTACCTTCAGAATCTCCGGTGTCAATGAATTTGGGCCTCTTGACGAGAAGGCCGCCACCCGGGGAGCTTCTCTAGAACCTAAAATCGTCTTCGCTGGTAAGATCATCGTACTGCCACACCTGTAAAATGTTCTTTAGAGAAAGACTTGACATGCTAGCAAAATGCCCTTTTTGAAAGTAACTGCGATATTTGGCAGACAACCTTGTACTACTGATATAGGAAAGAATTTTGTCACCCGTTGCTTTCCCGACAACAGTAGCAGGAAGAGCAAAGTGATTTGCGACATGATCCTCCATCTCGTCAATGAGAATCATCCCAAGTGCACCAGCTTCCTTCACTACCATACTCTTTGATACACGAGAGTCCGATGAGCCTTTAGTACGGTGGCAAATGAGAATATTTCCCCTTGCTTTTGTCCTATTTAAAGAGCTGTCCAGGCACAAGCTAGCAGCAAGAGCCACAAGAAAATTCAGTTTATTTACAACTTTTTTTAGAACTGTTTCTGACAACTCAAATCAAGATATTCATTGCAGATACTTCCGTTTTATTTTACCTGGATTGGTAGGGAGTGAAAGAGCCTGCATTGGCTTCGGAAGCTGAAATAGTCCTAACTGAAGTGTGCATGTGGTATGTGCTCAAGCTCTCACCCTTTGCATAAAGGGAAAGGCGCAATATTCAGAAAATAACTCTTGTGACTTCATTAGAAATTCTGATTGAAACTTGAATTTAAGAACAGAAATTACCATTATCAAGGTACCATTTGCCAGCCTGATATCAGAGGCAAATGATCTATCAGTTGTTCCTGCAGCAACTGTCAGTATCCATGGTGCAAGGTTAGTTGCTGAGCCCTTTCTCCCAGCATTCCCTGCAGAAGAAACAACCAGTATTCCATTGCTGGTTGCATGGAACGAGCCGATGGATATGGCATCGGTGAAGTAACCACCCTGAGGATAGTCTGGCCCTAGAGACACTGAGATAATGTCGACGCCGTCAGCGATGGCATCGTCAAACGCTGCAAGAATATCAGCATCATAGCATCCCGAGTCCCAGCAGGTCTTGTAGGCAGCAATCCTTGCCATGGGTGCTCCTCCTCGGCCTCCTCCGTTGCCTAAACCCCTGTAGTTCATGTTTCTGACAAACCTTCCAGCCGCTATTGAGGCAGTGTGGCTGCCGTGTCCTGAGCTGTCTCTTGGAGATATGAACTTGATGGCATTTCTACTCTGACCGCTCTCTTCTGTTTGGTATCCTCTGAGATAATACCTACCTCCTATTATTTTCCTATAATATTAGTGCAGATGCATTAATGTGTGAAATCTATGTTAAATAATGTGATTAAATTTTGTATCATGTTCTTTACCTGTTACAGGTGAAATTTGATGGTGAGTTTGCCTCTCCACGCTGGCATTGCCCTCTCCATCTTGTAGGAACCGGAGGCATTCCATGATCTCTGAAACTAGGAGATTCTGGCCATATTCCTGGGGGGAGCAGAGGCACAAGGTACATAAACTTTGTGAATAACTGGCCAATTAAAAACTCTTGAGTTTTTGTCTACCCAATGGTACAATTGCTGAGTATCATGTAACATCTCGTTATTGAAAAATCCAAATCAAGATCAGGATGGAAACTAAATAGTATTCAGAATTTCAGACCATCTGTAGTATATGCATGTGCTACTCTAACAACAGCCAAAAACCTGTCAATCTAATCTTTGCAACTTTGTCATCATTGGCAGTTTCTATGCTAAACAGAAAATTAAAATAATTGATGGAAGATCCCCATCATAAATGGATTCTTGGTGTCACATGATTCTTAGAATGGAAAGAACACAGCTAATAAACTTCCACACTAACCTAAAGATGAGATGAACATTGAACACACCTGTGTCAATAAATCCAATAATGACATTCTCCTGGTTCTTGCTTGACAATTCAGGTAGCTCAGCAGCTGCATCGACGGACAAGCCCATGAAATCCCATGAATGAGTGGTGTGGAGGCTCCTCTTTGTGTTTGGGAACACCGAGATGACACCAGGCATATCTGCAGAAGTGTGCAGCAGAGTTAGCTTTCAGTCATCATCACACCAGGATCACGTGTCAGGATGCTAAAGACATCAGAAGCCATGCATATACAAGGAAATTACTGGCTAATTTCATGGCTTGTTGTTTGTTCAGCTTTGCTGCAAATCCTTGGAAACCGTTGCTGTAAGTGTAGACATGCGATGCCTCTGCCTTCTCCATGCTGAGACCAAGCATCTAATTAGTCAAGCTACAGAACAAGTATGGAAGCTAGATCGATAGATATCAACAGCTGATGATGAACTCATTCCAAACCTTCCGTCATGAACAGCTGTCAGCATCTGGTGATGAAGCCTCAGCATGTCATGCCGATTCTCAGTGCTGCCTTGCAATCCTTTGCCCATGTAGACCACATAAACCTGAAATATAAACATCCATCAAGGAAGTATTAGACCACTGGGAAGAGATCAAGAAAGAAGATAAAGCCATGACTGCAGAAGAGTGAGTAGTACGGAGTGAATGCAAGAAAGCTTGTGCATGGTAGGAGGTGGACTACTGAAACCAACCTGAGCACAAGAGCAAGAGGAGCAGAACTCTCCTAGTAACACCACAAACACATAGAACACGAGGAAGATCATATTGTCTCTGTCCTGCAAACAAGCAATCACATACACCCAAACATGCAGATATAGGCAGACAGTGAGGTTTTGGAATGGAAGCCTGCAAGCTGCAAACGTACATATGACCAATTTTTTTTATGGACCAGTAGTATGCTTTGTGGTGGAACTGACAAGCTACAGCAGTACAATTTTGCAGCTACCCAGGACTGAGCAGCATGTCAAGTTTATACTACAGGAATCCCGGAGCCTGAGGGATACAATGGCTGGCCGTTAACTCCACCTTTCCTGCTCCTTTCCTCTTGTTAAACGGAACCAAGATGGCAACAAGCATAAATGAAGGCAAGGGTGTCCAAAGCATCATGATACTGTATCAGAGATGACATGCAGAAAACCTGCTTTTGGATCCGATAAGGGCAGGTACAATAGCAGGCTATAAGCTAGCTATAAACATATTTTAAAGAGATAAAGGAAGAGAGAGAAGAGCAGCGGACTACAGATCTGTACCCAGCTACAGCACGGACTCCAGGACGTAATGTGTGTATGACAAGTGGGATCAGGTATTAATAGTATAGTAAGCAACTATTGTATGAATTAGCTATTATATTGGTTATAGATGATTTGGAGCTAGTAGTGGGCTATACTATTAAACTTGCTCTAACAACAATATTACAGGTACAGTAACCAGAAGATTGGTGTACCCAGAACACAGAGCAACTGGGGAGAGTATCTTGTTGTCAGACAGGCATCCTTTTTCCCTTTTTCTTTTCGTAAAAGGCGATGCATCATGAATACTATAGATTGTTTCATGGAGTACCGTTGAGTTGTATATACGGATTAGGGTAACATAATTTGGATCTTTGTCAGAGCAGCAGGTGATGTGAGTACGCTGATTTGATTGCGTGAAACACTAAAGAAGTCGAGGGTTGGGGAGCATGTTTCTCAATATCCTCAACTGGAGAAAATATGCAGCCTCCAATAATCCTTTTGCCTTCAAAGGCAGGGGATACTTTTTTGCCTTGTCCGCGTCGCCGTGCTCGTGTCGCCTCTAGTGCTGTACCTGTACGTGGTCACCACATCACTCATCCTGGACGATCATCGTGATCCGTATAAAACTACTGCATTCGCCATCCAGGACGTCTTGATGAATCTATTAAGCTGCATGCACCAGCCAGTTTAACCCAAAAGCTTAAGCTGATAGGGAAAGGTGGACAATTCACTTTATTCACTCCAACACTCTCCCTCACGCGAGACCCCCTCAAGTCTAAGCGTGGAATATTGGAGTGGGCTGCAATTATTTTATTTAATTGCGCGCCAGCCAGGATTCAAACTCGAAACCTCTGGCTCTGATATCATATTAAGTTGCATGCACCAGCCAGTTGCACCTAAAAGCCTAAGCTGATAGGGAAATGCGGGCAATTCACTTTATACACTCCAACACTCCCCCTCACGCGAGACCCCCTCAAGTCTCAAGCGTGGAATATTGGAGTGGGCTAATTATTTTATTTAATTGCGCGCCAGCCAGGATTCGAACTCGAGACCTCTGGCTCTAATACCATATTAAGTTGCATCCACCAGCCAGTTCAACCCAAAAGCTTAACCTGGTAGGGAAAGGCGGGCAATTCACTTTATACACTCCAACAGAATCATATATATGCTCCATCCATTTTGAAATGTATGATACCGTTAACTTTCAGTACAACGTTTGATCAATCGTCTTATTAAAAAATTATATAAATATCATTTATTTTATTGTGATTTGTTTTATCATTAAATAAATTAAATAAAATATAATCTTAGCTTCTACTTTTACATATTTATATTAAATTTTTAAATAAAACAAATAGTCAAGTGTTACAGGAAAAATCAAAGGATATTGTACATTTTCAAATGGACGGGCTAGTTCGCTAACGCACTAATTCGGCGTGGGTTGCACTTGCACGCTTATTTTACCACCCAAAAGGCGATACCTTTAAACTTTGGTTAATTTGTTTGAGTGGGCATCTTTAACTCGAGAGAGAATGTGGGAATGTAAAACTAACCGTGCGGGTTGATGCGTCTTTAAATCTTTACTTTGATGGAATCTTACTGCACCAAATCGAACTTTAATTTTACGGGAAGCTCGAGAAGGCTACAACGTCTGTACCTCATCTTCATGCGTGGCACACTTAGAGCAGGTTTAATAGTATAGCCAACTACTAGCTCCAATTCATCTATAACCAATCTAATAGCTCATTCATACAATAGTTACATGCTACACCATTAATACCTGGTCCCACCTGTCATACACACACTGCGTCTTAGAGTCCGTGCTATAGCTGGCTACAAATCTGTAGCCCGCTGCTCTTCTCTCTCCTCATTTATCTCCTCATTTATCTTCTTAAAATATGTTTGCAGCTGGCTTATAGCCTGCTATTGTACCTGCTCTTACCTGGCAACTGGATGGATGGCACCTTTTTCAGCTTCGATGTGTTTGAGACCCATGGTAACCCAAACAAGTCGCAGATTGCCAGATTTCCTGAAGGACGGGTGCTCTGCTCACTGTTCTCCTGGCTTGACAAGGGGAAACGAGATTCCCTCTAAATTCTAAAAGGGTAAAATTCTCTCGAAAACCAGCGTTAGTTAGCTACTCCCTCGGGCTGATAATACTTGGCAGCTTTAGACAAGGGTGAGGTCAAACTTTAGAATCTTTGATTATAAATTATTTTTAAAATATTTGTCTTTTAAATATGGTGACTACATGTATATATTAGTCTTAAAAAGTACTTTAATAAAATCATGGGATTAGCTAAAAAACTGTCGAGTGTTTTTTGAGGGGAAAACTTTCAAATCTAACTACAGTATATAATTTCACTATAACTATATACTATAATAATAATAACTTGTATATATGTATTCAAATAATATATGCAACTTTATATCTAATTTATATAGCGATAACAATATAGTTATATAGTGTAGTTACACTATAGTTACAATGTAACTACAATGTAACTAGGGTGTAACTGGAGTATAACTAACTATAACTTGCAAACTTTTTAAAAAACTTGCATGAGATGAAGTGGCTACCACGCATAGCTAGTGGGATTGAGGACCTGGGTTCGAACCCCATGCAGCACACAAATTTAGTTATCGCATGGATTTTTTACACGAACGTGCCAGCACTAATCTTGAGGCGAATCCGACAGTCAAAAATTCGACACACACACACATACAGGTAACCTGTCCACCACTAAAGTAGCAAGATTCAACTGAAAAGGAAACAAACTGGAAAAATAGGAAATCTATCTCCTGACCACCGCACGCGCTAATCACGCTTCATCACTTGCCAACCGAACGGCACAGATCAAAGCCATCAATTCTCCGTGCAGCTATCCATCTCCCACACCAGCTAGCAGTCAGCAATCCAGCACATCGTAATTAGCTTCGTATCCATAAGCTGTACCGAAATACCATGGCTGCCTAGCTTTCATATATTTTCTCCAGCCCACACAACCGCATCTCTGCACATATATATTTGGCCTACCAAATGAACTAACTATATATTATGCCTATAAGCCAAATTATGTCGCAAACATGCCGGTTTTCCTCTGTGAGGGCTGGTCTGACCGCCGTGTATAGGCCGGTCAGACGGCTGACAGTGGGCCGGTCAGACCGGCGGTGTCAGAGTCCGACTTATTAATTGATGAAAGGAAGATTTGTTAACGAACTCATGATTGGTACCCTAAACAAGCCTGTCGCCACGTACGTCTTTCTAAAATTAAAGTACAGTACCTAAACAAGTAGACGCAGAGAATGTCTCTCTCATGCCTAAGCTCTAGCTAGGGCACCGGGGCACCTAACCTAATTCGGCATTGCAAAGTCTGCGCTAATGCTGATTAATTAATTAAGCCTTCCATTTTCATAAGCTATTAGAGCAGGTACAATAGCATGCTATAAGCCAGCTGCAAACATATTTTAAGAAGATAAATAAGGAGAGAGAAGAGCAGTGGGCTACATATTTGTAGCCAGCTGTAGCACGGAATCTAAGACACAGCGTGTGTATAACAAGTGGGACCAGGTATTAATAGTGTAGTATGTAACTATTGTATGAATAAGTTATTAGATTGGCTATAGATGAATTGGAGCTAGTAGTTGGCTATACTATTGAACTTGCTCTTATTGCCTTCTTCACGAGACCAGAATGTATATACTAGTACTATATACTAACTAGTCATGCATGCTATGTCTATCATAATTAATCCTACCTACACACTACCACAAATTAATTAAAGTCGTTTTGAAATTAGACGACTGACGAGAGCTAGAGCATGAGAGAATCTTTGATTATTTTCTAGTCCTTGCAGAACTATTGGTTGACAAAACCGCAAATGCTGAGCTCGGTTAGGCAATTAGTATAGCGTAGTCTTCGTCTCCCCGACCGTATTCGTTTGTTTGATGTTAACATGACGATTTCGGTGTTCAGAGACGACGTGAGCTCCGTACCTCGCTGAACTCTGTAGCCGGGCCTTCAGAAATTCAGAATGGTGATTAGGTTTCACACCCGGTCACGACCAGATAATAACAGCTAGCGAAAACAACATCAATCGTTGTATGAGAAATAAAAAGGGCACCATATGCAGTGGCATTTGATTGGCCAAGCGACTACTGCAAATCTGAAAAATCATTTGGTTGGATGGTTTTTCTAGACTTGAGGCCGACGTGTAAAAGTCCCCGTGAAAAATACATGGAACTCGATCGATATCATATTGCCCGGGCTCCACGATGTTTCTGGCTCCACACCATTGATTTGTGACATAGTCCATCTATTTTAAAATATAAGTAATTTTAGGTTCATTAGAAAAACTAAGGTAGAGGGAAAATATTCTCCTTTAGTCACTTCAGTGATCAAATTTTGAATTACTTATATTTCGGGTGTGTTTAGTTCCATGTCAAAATTGAAAGTTTAACTAAAATTGAATGTTTGAAGAAAAAAAGTTGAAAGTTTATGTGTGTAGGAAAGTTTTGATGTGATGGAAAAGTTAAAAGTTTGAAGAAAAAAGTTGGGAACTAAACAAGGGCTTCCTTCATAAACAATTCATTGATTAAAAATGTGTTGATATCCGTACATTGGAAGCAGTGACTAAAATTAATACTTATTGTGACGTAAATATTAAATCCTAAAAATACTTATATTTTAAAACAGAAGGAGTACAATTGTGGAAGAAAATCATGACAGGTGTGTGAATGGGTTAACACAAGTCAGCAGGAGCTAGGTCAGTCAACTCAGTTAGTTAAGATGATCATGCATATAGATTTATATTGACGAAAATGCTCGTTTGACATCTGAAATCATTGACGAGACTTCTAAACTTATGTTGACAAACTAGCTCCGAGCTAGCTAGATCTGGCGTTCTAACATCCAATCCAACCTTTTTTCTTAAAAAAAAAACACTTGCGAAATGTACGTTTTCATTTGAAACGCATGAAAAATATCCGCGTTCCTGTATATAAATCCTCTAGAATAACCATGGGAGTTCACTTTTTTTTTTCCATAAAGTTGTCTTTATTTTATGAAGAAAAAAAGTATGTTGAATTTCGTTTTTTCGATGCACCAGGGACGTCTTCTTTAATTTTTTCCTTGAGACTGACCAGAGACGTCTACTTACTCCGAACAGGGGTAAGCTGAGGATATATATGGGCGACAATTTTGTCACGGCAGCTGGCAATAGTTTGGCGATTGGTACGGCGATCTGAAAGTTTCTGATGAATTGTTGCGCGCGACAGGGGGAGGGTCGCCGGGCGCGGGCACGACGGCGACAGGGCCGCGCGGCGGTCTCCAGCTCCGGTTCCACGTACGACGTTGGGCAAAGAGACACCGGACAACCCCAGGTGCCCTGCCGCGTACCACTGTCTGATCATCTCAGCCAAACAAACAGGAGAACATGCATGCGCGCCGAGATTGCACGGCGCGCGTCGCCGCTACCTACAGCAGTTTTATCTGTTCAGGGTTGTTTTCTCCATCCACACGCTGCTGGCTGCTGGAGATGGCCTTGCCTTTGGTTATGTTGCCATGAGCCCATGACACAAATAAGGTTGTCAAAATCTTGATTATGTCGTACAATTGTATGGCTTTACTAGTTTACTCTTCTAATTAAGGGGTCTAATTATACTATTTCAGTAGGTAGAATTTTCGATTATTATGTATGCGATTCTATAATTGTAATCTTACTTATAAACCTATGATCCTGACTCCGGATCGTGATTTTAACACTTTTATAAGGGTTTAAACATTTTTAAAAGAATTTTAGGATTTTTAAATAGTGGTATACTACAAATATTATGGCACTCTTATCTTTGGATGCGGCAACACCCTTCCCACATTCGCTTCTTCTATCTATGTCAAAATGGATTGGAGTACTACATATTTTGGCACTATTAAAACATTGGATCTTCAAATGTTTTCGTGATTTTTGCACTTTTTTTAAAGCACTATTAAAGTATTGGATCTTCAAATGTTATCGTGTTTTTTTTCACTTTTTTCTTAAAAAATAATATTTTTAGAAAATAACGAATTCCTAGTTGCTAGGGCCAATTCTAGAGCACCACAATTCACAAGCACCGTCATGGCACCATGTATCATGCAGTAAAACCTCATGAAAGTAAAATCATTGCATACATAACTTGAATATGACATAACCAGGTCAAAACGTACATAAACCGCTCGATTTTTCTGTTAAGCTTAAACAAAATTAAATTAAATTATACTTTTTTAATAAGATTTATCTAGATTTTATCTTTTTTTAAGGGGGGAGAGGGTTTATCAACAGTTTCTGCACAATCCAAAGGTGGTATCGCTCATAAGCGGTTTTAATACCGTATCAGAATTATAAACCTGGACAGAACTGCGACAAAATAAGCCCCAACACGTACTATAGTGTCCCCCAACCACAAGAGAATGACTATTGTGGTGTGGTGAAATGCAATGTCAGCAGATCGAGTACGTTGCAGTGCAGCACAGCACAGTCCACGGAGTTGGAGTTTAGCACGCTAAGCAAAAGCCGCCGAGGGGAGTGAAGCCAGGACGAGCCTTTCGCCGTCTATGTCGCCGCGCTGCCTCCCAAATGCATCCGCACACAAGACACCTCAGGGCCCCAGTGCTAAACTCCCCGTTTGTCTCTGCTATCTCCTGGTTCTCTGAATGATGATTGGAGTGTGCAACATGACTGTGCAGAGATTCACTAAGAACAGTGAACAGAGGATGATGCTTGTTTACTGCCTTTGGCCTTTTGGTATTTAGGGTTGGGGGTCTAGAGATTCCAAAGCAGGATATAGGCTCGTTTAATTTGTTGGTGTAGAATTATTCTTTTAATAAGAAGGAATGTGTTTGGGTATGGAAGATTTGGTGGCAGGTCATGTCAAATGTTGTTCTGTATGGAGAAAAGTTGTTTGAACAATTTATTGTGCGTTCTATGTGATCTTGGTCGAGGTAACAGTAGGGTAAACCGAGCGGGGAGTGCACAGAATGCTTGATCTTGTTTAATCGGCCGCAGTAGAGCAGCAATTAGGCCCTTGGTGAGCTGAAGATTCTAAGTAGTAGCGGGTGGGAATATGAAAAATCTAGGTCTCTTATACTCTGGCTTCTATTTCATTTTTTATTCTACAAGTATACATTCTTAAAATATGTGTTAAGAGTGGACAATTTGAGAAGCTGTAAATTCTAAAAGAAACTATAGTTGTCGGAATCCTTCTAAACAGGGTCTTAGAAGCGATTTGGTATGACTAGGAATCTAGGATGATGAAGGCGCAACAAGAAAAGTTTCAAACATCTCATCTCAACCACCTTGAATTTTCATTGGCTTCTCTTTTTAAAATCATGTTTGGAAAGCATGAATTTCATGTAAAATATATTGGATTTTGTATAAATAATGTAAATTATTAGTTGTATCGATCTTTTCTTTTGGATGTTATATGTCTATGTATACTATTGGACCTAAAACTTGGATCTAAGAAAAATTTTGCAAATAGAAATGAGTAAATTGAACTGCTGGTACAACAACTTATAAATACAAGAGCATCAAACAAATCTCTATTTGCAAGATTTGTAACTTACAAAAAATCATGCCAACTTATAATCATTTACTACCTCCGTAAAAAAAAAACCAACCTAGTATTGGATAGGTCATTTTCTAGTACAACGAATCTGGACAAGCTCCTGTCCAGATTCGTTGGGCTAGAAAACATCATATCTAATCCTAGATTATTTTTTCGTGGGACGTAGGGAGTAATTTATAACTGCTACATTACATTATTAAGTCAATTGTCTAGAGGCCAAAGCGATATCAGTTTTTCACCCATTTACTGTTGCACGTGCACACTAACTACTTCGATAACATATTGATTGTTGATAACATATCTAGTGGTATGTTTCCAAGTACGTCCTTGTCTGTTTATTGATTATCTTGAGCACATTTCTCAAGCTAGCATCTACTAGGCAGTATGTTTTTTTTTAGTAAAACTTTCTTCATCTATTTCTTAGAGAACATTTTAAAGTAAATATACCTTCTTTCTATCCATTTTTTAATATCGATAAGTTTAAAAAAAAATATTAACATTTTCAACACAAACTTCTTTAAATTTAATCAAATTTATGGAAAAATATAGTATTATTTTCAACACAAAACAAACATATTATGAAAATATATCCAATGTTAGATCTAATGAAACTAGTTTAATATTTTAGATGTTGCTAATCTTTTTTTATAAATTTAGTCAACTTAATAAGTTTAATATTTTAGATGTTGCTAATCTTTTTTTATAAATTTAGTCAACTTAATAAGTTTAATATTTTAGATGTTGCTAATCTTTTTTTTATAAATTTAGTCAACTTAATAAAATCTGATTAGAAAAAAACAAATATCTTGCAATATAAAATGGATGGAGTACCAATTTGTTTAGTCCAATCATGTTGCTTTTGACGTCCACTCTAACAGTGAACAAACCTCGCCTATATATGTACGCATAGCACGCACAGCTCGCCAATTCGCCATCATCCTCCATTGCCACGCACCGGCCGCGATCACCTCGCAGCAGCCTGCAGCGGCGGCGACGGCAAGAAGAAGCGTGCGGTCAATGCCGACGACCCGTCAGGCAAGCTACGGCAAGCCGGCCAGCAGCAGCCGGCGGCGGCGCCGGCATCATCAGCGTGGCCGCGGCGGCGTCCGGCTGGGCCGCTGCTTACCGCCTCCGCGTGCGGCTCTCCGGCCTCCTCGGCCTGCTCGCCCGGAGCGTGGAGGAGCTCCGGTGCTGCCCCGGCGTCAGCAGGATCAGCTGCTCGACGGTGGCGGCGGCGGCGAGATCAGCGCGTAGCAGAGCGCCGTCGTCGTCGGCGGCGCTTTGCGGCGGGCCGCACGGCCGCCGAGCCGCGCCGGCGGTGAGGGACCAGAGCTTGTTCTACGCGGAGGCCATCGCCGACTGCCTCGAGTTCATCAAGAGCAGATCATAAATGATTTGTCAAATTAGCTTCTTTTATGTACAATTTCTCCCCCCTTTTTTTTCACCTTAATTTGCTACTCCCTCCGTTTTAAAATGTTTAACACCGTTGACTTTTTAGTATGTGTTTGACTATTCGCCTTATTCAAAAAATTTAAGTAATTATTTATTCTTTTCATATCATTTGATTCATCGTTAAATATACTTTCATGTATTTTACAAAAAAATTTTAATAAGACGAACGGTCAAACATGTGTTAAAAAGTCAATGATGTTAAACATTTTGAAACGGAGGGAATATTTGATTTATTCGTAGCATTCTTAACAAGTGTAATATACTTAGTGTTCTACTACTAGTATACATAGAAAGCTTGATATTTTTTTTTAGGGTGTGGCTTTTCATTTTGTGTTCTTCAGAAGAACAAAAAGCTTTGCACATGGGCGCTAAAATTGTTCGAATTTCGACAAAGAATTAGGTGAACTTTTGCTTGCAATGAGCCAATGACCAATAGTGATTGTTCGAGTATCAAACCGGTGCTTTTGTCCTACCAGTGTCCCTAGTCCCTACGGAGAGTACAAAATTTTGAAATAGGATAGGCAGGTAGAACAGATAATTGACACCTTCATTATAAACAATTAACGATAGGTTGAAAGCCTGGAATGGTACTTGCACCGTTTTCTTCTGACAAAACATTTAAAACAGGCTTTTACCAAACTCGATGATTTAAGGTGGTGTTTGGGTCAGGGAGTTAACTTTAATCCCTGTATTTAGACACTAATTTAGAGTATTAAATATATACTACTTACAAAACTAATTATATAAATGAAAGCTAATTCACGAGACAAATTTTTTAAGCCTAATTAATCCATAATTAGATAATGTTTACTGTAACATTACATAGGCTAATCATGAATTAATTAGACTCAATAGATTCGTCTTGCGAATTAGTCCAAGATTATGGATGAGTTTTATTAATTGTCTACGTTTAATATTTATAATTAGTGTCCAAACATCCGATGTGATAGGGACTTAAAAGTTTTAGTCCCATCCAAACAGGGTCTAAGTAGGTTACTACACCCTTCGTATTTTTAGCTCCATTCATTTATCCCGACAAAAGTTTATTTTTAAATAATCATTCTATTGGAGTTTATGAAAGTAGAGGATAAATACTTTGAGAGTAGACAAAGTTGAAAATGATTGTATTGGGATTTAATAAAGCGGGTATGTCAAGGTGATGGATAAGGCATACCCTCTATCCTTGGATTCATGAGATATACGGATATGGTATATCTAGTTATCTACAAGTATAGGGAAAGAATCTGTTTAAGTTAGGAAATAGTATTCACAAAAGGAGAAATAATAGTCCTGCTCAGAGAAAATTGGGATACTGCTTTGTCGTACAGGGCCTGTTGTCTTCGAGTTCTACTTGGAGACTAAGCTGATCTATGGTATAAATACAAGCCACCGGGGGTACAGGGCATCGAATCTTAGTGCAAGACACCCGCCACCACAGATGCAATCTAGAGGACTTGAAAAGCCTACTCCTACTCAGCGATAGATCTTGTCGAGCCCCTCTCGACAAGGATTTCGTCGGTAATCTCGGAGTTCAGTTGTTCTTTTTTGTACTATGTAGTTTCTTCCACAATCCCATATAAAATGGATTAGGACAATTATCTTACGAGGGGTCTGAACCAGTATCGTGTAAATCCTCGTACCAACGTATACCAATATGCTTCGAATACGGTTCGCGGGTATCCCCGTCAACAGGGTGTACCCTAGTCTTTTTGGTTTTGTATTTGTACGAATGAGATGGGTGAAAAATAAATTTATTTTGGCACAGAAAGATAGTAATCCCTCCGTCTCCTAATATAAGGGATTTTGGTATTTTGCTTGCACTGTTCGACCATTCGTCTTATTTTAAAAAAATAGAATTATTATTTTTTTTGTGACTTACTTTATTATCCAAAGTACTTTAAGCACAACTTTTCGTTTTTTTATATTTGTACAATTTTTTTTTTGAATAAGACGAGTGGTCAAACAGTGCAAGCAAAATATAAAAATCTCTTATATTATGGGATGGAGGGAGTACAAGATAAGGAGAACAGCATTAAGAAAAAGTAAAGAAAAAGAAAGTAGAATAACAAGGGAAATGATCGTAGTCAAGAATCGGGGTAAAAATGGTTGAAAAACACCACCAATCATTTCCATAATAATATTTTTTTTCAGGTGGCACATGGATAATTTCTTTGGCATTGGAACGAGGAGCTCCTTATTAATGACACGAGGTTTTGGCCCTAAGAGGAACGTTCTTTCTGCGGAGGAGAAATTTGCTTCAGATTTACGCAATTTTGTCAAAATTTCTTCAGAAACTGAGAGGCCCAGCGTGAAACAAACCATCAGCTCAATGGCCCATATCGCTCTGGTCGGGCCAGGCCAGGTCCATCTCCACCTACAGACCGGCCCACAATTGCGCCATCCCTTGGGCCGTCTCCTAGATCAACTACCACCAGGCCCATTCACTTAGACTTTGCGCCATTGCGATGTCATTTTTTTTCAAATATCGTTCAAACAGTTTACATTGACTCGGATTTGGCGCGACGCGAAGTGCAAGATCGTGGGAATATGCTCCGTGCCATGCTCGACGAGGTGATGGTCCAGTCTCCCCTGACGCCCGTGTCGCCGAGGCTGCAGGCCACCACCGATCTCACGCGGGAGCCACGAGTCGGAGCGCGTCCATGGCCTCGCCGCCGGCGTCGTCCGCCGGTGGAGGGCGTCCGTGAATGGCCGAGCTCCACAATGCCGCGGCCACCATGGAGAAGTTGTCTGAGGTGCTCGAACACGACGACAAGATTGAGCCACTTGTTAGGAAATGATAGGTAAATAAATGATGTAAAACAATAGATCAATCACAGAAGACACGAGATTTAACGTGGAAAATCCTCTCAAAGCAAGAGAGAAAAAACCACGGGCAACAGCCAGTAAAATATCTTCACTATATCAGGGTAAGGTTACAATGACGAACATAGATACAGTTAATCGAACCTAGATATCCAGTATTTGTTATTGAAGTAAATATTGCATTAAGAGTAATATAGGTCAAATACTCCCTCTGGTTTCAAATAACTGTAGCAATTAATTAGGGCATGTTCGTTCTAGATGAAGATAAAAGTTTTTTAGAGCGCGTAAAATGAAACAACCCATTAGTATATAATGGTTAGTCGAGTATTAATTATTATAAATTTTAAAAATAGATTTATTTGTTATTTTAAGCACTTTTTTTATAGAAAGTTTTTACGCAAAACACATGTGTAGTATTTATATAGAAGTATTTTCTTAGAAAAAATAAGCGGTCAAAGTTTAAAAATTACGAGTATGTAGAGCATTTCGGTGCTACTCTCTGTAAAATATAGCAATCTAGAATTGAATGAGACATCTTTATTACAACGAATTTAAATATGACTATATTTACATTTATTATATTAGGATATGTCATATTTCCACTCTAGTTCTAGATTACCGTATACTGGTAAGGAGAGAGTACAAGTTCCAGTCAAGAACTTCATCATCAAATCGACCTCCCCCAACCAAATGGGCAGAAGGTGTCACCTCAACTCATGCTCAGTCCACTCCTTGAGCAGTTTGAGTCACCCGTGCATAGCACATGCAGTCAACACCTCACTCAACACACACACACACACGCAGAGCAGTCTCGCCAAGGCCAAGTACACAAGCAATGCGTGGACACTGCGCTGCATCAGTGCATCGCATCGCAAGAACCAAAGCAGAGCTCTCGGTTTCGGTTCTCTTCTCACACGCGCGCGCGCACGGCGCGCACACACATGTTGCAATGGTCAAAGCGTCAAAGATTCAAGAACCTGATCATTTCTGGGCTTTTGTCATCACACCGCATCGGCACTGACAGACATCAGACCGTCAGAGGAGACGCCCTGCACAGGAACACATCGATTTCCTGCTTGCTTGGCCTGCACAAGAACTCATCGATCACACATCTTCAGAGCCATGGAAGGCAGAGATTGGACTTGGAGTACTTGGAATTGATGAAGCAGTCAAGCAGGCAGACCACCAAGGAAGCATTTGCAAGCAAAGTGAAGAAGGAAGAGGGCGATGCAACATCCTTCACACATATGCATAGTGTATTAAATATAAACGGAAAAAATAACTAATTACACAGATTGTGTGTAATGCGAGATGAATCTTTTAAGCTTAATTACGTCATGATTTCATAATGTGGTGCTACAGTAAACATTTACTAATGACGGATTAATTAGGCTTAATAAATTTATCTCACAGTTTACTAGCGAATTCTGTAATTTTTTTTTGTTATTAAACTACATTTAATACTTTAAATATGTGTCTGTATATCCGATGTGACGAGACAAAATTTTAGAACCTGTGTCTAAACACAGCCAAAGCTGCAGAATCTTGCAGTCAATCTTATGCCACTGCTCCTTCCCTTCTCATGTTCATGTTCCCCCTCTCTCTCCCTTCCATGGCTGGCCTAGCTAGCTCAGCCTCGATCCCATTCCCAAGCTCAAATCAGAGTGAGAGAGACCTGTAAAGGCCAAAGGGAATAAAAGAGAGAGAGAACAAAAACGGACACCATAACTGACGCTGCTTCCTTCCTTTATCAAGGGTACACTTGGTTCTTTGTGGTTTGACCCACCAGTAGCTTTGCTTGGACAGTTTCTTGGTGGGCCAATTGCTTTGTGGTTTTTAAACCCTCCTTCAAACACTGTTTGCTCAAGCTTAGGCTTTTTTGGTGGTTATATCATGACATTTTTTTAGCTAGTGATAATACATAACTGGAAACATGACTCTATCGATGGCGATAATCATATTGCCCGGCTCCACGATGTTTCTGGCTCCACACCATTGATTTGTGACATAGTCCATCTATTTTAAAATATAAGTAATTTTAGGTTCATTAGAAAAACTAAGGTAGAGGGAAAATATTCTCCTTTAGTCACTTCAGTGATCAAATTTTGAATTACTTATATTTCGGGTGTGTTTAGTTCCATGTCAAAATTGAAAGTTTAACTAAAATTGAATGTTTAAAGAAAAAAAGTTGAAAGTTTACGTGTGTAGGAAAGTTTTGATGTGATGGAAAAGTTAAAGTTTGAAGAAAAAAGTTGGGAACTAAACAAGGGCTTCCTTCATAAACAATTCATTGATTAAAAATGTGTTGATATCCGTACATTGGAAGCAGTGACTAAAATTAATACTTATTGTGACGTAAATATTAAATCCTAAAAATACTTATATTTTAAAACAGAAGGAGTACAATTGTGAAGAAAATCATGACAGGTGTGTGAATGGGTTAACACAAGTCAGCAGGAGCTAGGTCAGTCAACTCAGTTAGTTAAGATGATCATGCATATAGATTTATATTGACGAAAATGCTCGTTTGACATCTGAAATCATTGACGAGACTTAACTTATGTGACAAACTAGCTCCGAGCTAGCTAGATCTGGCGTTCTAACATCCAATCCAACCTTTTTTTCTAAAAAAAAAACACTTGCGAAATGTACGTTTTCATTTGAAACGCATGAAAAATATCCGCGTTCCTGTATATAAATCCTCTAGAATAACCATGGGAGTTCACTTTTTTTTCCATAAAGTTGTCTTTATTTTATGAAGAAAAAAAGTATGTTGAATTTCGTTTTTTCGATGCTCCAGGACGTCTTTTTTCTTCGTCTTTTTTTTTCCCTTGAGACTGACCAGAGACTCCGAACAGGGAAAAGCTGAGGCTGTGTTTAGTTCAGCACAAATTTTAGATTTTTGTTGAAATTGAAGATGATGTGACTGAAAAGTTGAGTGTATATGACATGTTGATGTAATGGAAAAGAACTGAAGTTTGGATCCAAACTTTAGATCTAAACCCAGCCTGAGGATATATATGGGCGACAATTTTGTCACGCAAGCTGGCATATAGTTTGGCGATTGGTACGGCGATCTGAAAGTTTCTGATGAATTGTTGCGCGCGACAGGGGGAGGTCGCCGGGCGCGGGCACGACGGCGACAGGGCCGCGCGGCGGTCTCCAGCTCCGGTTCCACGTACGACGTTGGGCAAAGAAGACACCCGGACAACCCCAGGTGCCCTGCCGCGTACCACTGTCTGATCATCTCAGCCAAACAAACAGGAGAACATGCATGCGCGCCGAGATTGCACGGCGCGCGTCGCCGCTACCTACAGCAGTTTTATCTGTTCAGGGTTGTTTTCTCCATCCACACGCTGCTGGCTGCTGGAGATGGCCTTGCCTTTGGTTATGTTGCCATGAGCCCATGACACAAATATGGTTGTCAAAATCTTGATTATGTCGTACAATTGTATGGCTTTACTAGTTTACTCTTCTAATTAAGGGGTCTAATTATACTATTTCAGTAGGTAGAATTTTCGATTATTATGTATGCGATTCTATAATTGTAATCTTACTTATAAACCTATGATCCTGACTCCGGATCGTGATTTTAACACTTTTATAAGGGTTTAAACATTTTTAAAAGAATTTTAGGATTTTTAAATAGTGGTATACTACAAAATATTATGGCACTCTTATCTTTGGATGCGGCAACACCCTTCCCACATTCGCTTCTTCTATCTATGTCAAAATGGATTGGAGTACTACATATTTTGGCACTATTAAAACATTGGATCTTCAAATGTTTTCGTGATTTTTGCACTTTTTTTAAAGCACTATTAAAGTATTGGATCTTCAAATGTTATCGTGTTTTTTTCACTTTTTTCTTAAAAATAATATTTTTTAGAAAATAACGAATTCCTAGTTGCTAGGGCCAATTCTAGAGCACCACAATTCACAAGCACCGTCATGGCACCATGTATCATGCAGTAAACCTCATGAAAGTAAGATCGTTGCATACATAACTTGAATATGACATAACCAGGTCAAAACGTACATAAACCGCTCGATTTTTCTGTTAAGCTTAAACAAAATTAAATTAAATTATACTTTTTTAATAAGATTTATCTAGATTTTATCTTTTTTTAAGGGGGAGAGGGTTTATCAACAGTTTCTGCACAATCCAAAGGTGGTATCGCTCATAAGCGGTTTAATACCGTATCAGAATTATAAACCTGGACAGAACTGCGACAAAATAAGCCCCAACACGTACTATAGTGTCCCCCACCACAAGAGAATGACTATTGTGTGTGGTGAAATGCAATGTCAGCAGATCGAGTACGTTGCAGTGCAGCACAGCACAGTCCACGGAGTTGGAGTTTAGCACGCTAAGCAAAAGCCGCCGAGGGGAGTGAAGCCAGGACGAGCCTTTCGCCGTCTATGTCGCCGCGCTGCCTCCCAAATGCATCCGCCACAAGACACCTCAGGGCCCCAGTGCTGAACTCCCCGTTTGTCTCTGCTATCTCCTGGTTCTCTGAATGATGATTGGAGTGTGCAACATGACTGTGCAGAGATTCACTAAGAACAGTGAACAGAGGATGATGCTTGTTTACTGCCTTTGGCCTTTTGGTATTAGGGTTGGGGGTCCTAGATTCCAAAGCAGGATATAGGCTCGTTTAATTTGTTGGTGTAGAATTATTCTTTTAATAAGAAGGAATGTGTTTGGGTATGGAAGATTTGGTGGCAGGTCATGTCAAATGTTGTTCTGTATGGAGAAAAGTTGTTTGAACAATTTATTGTGCGTTCTATGTGATCTTGGTCGAGGTAACAGTAGGGTAAACCGAGCGGGGAGTGCACAGAATGCTTGATCTTGTTTAATCGGCCGCAGTAGAGCAGCAATTAGGCCCTTGGTGAGCTGAAGATTCTAAGTAGTAGCGGGTGGGAATATGAAAAATCTAGGTCTCTTATACTCTGGCTTCTATTTCATTTTTTATTCTACAAGTATACATTCTTAAAATATGTGTTAAGAGTGACAATTTGAGGAGCTGTAAATTCTAAAAGGAACTATAGTTGTCGGAATCCTTCTAAACAGGGTCTTAGAAGTGATTTGGTATGACTAGGAATCTAGGATGATGAAGGCGCAACAAGAGAAGTTTCAAACATCTCATCTCAACCACCTTGAATTTTCATTGGCTTCTCTTTTTAAAATCATGTTGGAAAGCATGAATTTCATGTAAATATATTGGATTTTGTATAAACAATGTAAATTATTAGTTGTATCGATCTTTTTTTTGGATGTTATATGTCTATGTATACTATTGGACCTAAAACTTGGATCTAAGAAAAATTTTGCAAATATAGAAATGAGTAAATTGAACTGCTGGTACAACAACTTATAAATACAAGAGCATCAAACAAATCTCTATTTGCAAGATTTGTAACTTACAAAAATCATGCCAACTTATAATCATTTACTACCTCCGTAAAAAAAACCAACCTAGTATTGGATAGGTCATTTTCTAGTACAACGAATCTAGACAAGCTCCTGTCCAGATTCGTTGTGCTAGAAAACATCGTATCTAATCCTAGGTTGTTTTTTCGTGGGACGTAGGGAGTAATTTATAACTGCTACATTACATTATTAAGTCAATGGTCTAGAGGCCAAAGCGATATCAGTTTTTCACCCATTTACTGTTGCACGTGCACACTAACTACTTCGATAACATATTGATTGTTGATAACATATCTAGTGGTATGTTTCCAAGTACGTCCTTGTCTGTTTATTGATTATCTTGAGCACATTTCTCAAGCTAGCATCTACTAGGCAGTATGTTTTTTTTAGTAAAACTTTCTTCATCTATTTCTTAGAGAACATTTTAAAGTAAATATACCTTCTTTCTATCCATTTTTAATATCGATAAGTTTAAAAAAAATATTAACATTTTCAACACAAACTTCTTTAAATTTAATCAAATTTATGGAAAAATATAGTATTATTTTCAACACAAAACAAACATATTATGAAAATATATCCAATGTTAGATCTAATGAAACTAGTTTAATATTTTAGATGTTGCTAATCTTTTTTTATAAATTTAGTCAACTTAATAAGTTTAATATTTTAGATGTTGCTAATCTTTTTTATAAATTTAGTCAACTTAATAAAATCTGATTAGAAAAAACAAATATCTTGCAATATAAAATGGATGGAGTACCAATTTGTTTAGTCCAATCATGTTGCTTTTGACGTCCACTC
This sequence comes from Oryza longistaminata, assembly GCA_009805545.1. Taxonomy (NCBI): domain Eukaryota; kingdom Viridiplantae; phylum Streptophyta; class Magnoliopsida; order Poales; family Poaceae; genus Oryza; species Oryza longistaminata. Next base: position 17,700,744 of record CM020178.1, read on the forward strand.
TAACAGTGAACAAACCTCGCCTATATAGTACGCATAGCACGCACAGCTCGCCAATTCGCCATCATCCTCCATTGCCACGCACCGCGCGCGATCACCTCGCAGCAGCCTGCGGCGGCGGCGACGGCAAAGAGAAGCGTGCGGTCAATGCCGACGACCCGTCAGGCAAGCTACGGCAAGCCGGCCAGCAGCAGCCGGCGGCGGCGCCGGCATCATCAGCGTGGCCGCGGCGGCGTCCGGCTGGGCCTGCTGCTCCGCCTCCGCGTGCGGCTCTCCGGCCTCCTCGGCCTGCTCGCCCGGAGCGTGGAGGAGCTCCGGTGCTGCCCCGGCGTCAGCAGGACAGCTGCTCGACGGTGGCGGCGGCGGCGAGATCAGCGCGTAGCAGAGCGCCGTCGTCGTCGGCGGCGCTTTGCGGCGGGCCGCACGGCCGCCGAGCCGCGCCGGCGGTGAGGGACCAGAGCTCGTTC
>CM020178.1:17701232-17736410 GCA_009805545.1 Oryza longistaminata
TACGCGGAGGCCATCGCCGACTGCCTCGAGTTCATCAAGAGCAGATCATAAATGATTTGTCAAATTAGCTTCTTTTATGTACAATTTCTCCCCCCTTTTTTTTCACCTTAATTTGCTACTCCCTCCGTTTTAAAATGTTTAACACCGTTGACTTTTTAGTATGTGTTTGACTATTCGCCTTATTCAAAAAATTTAAGTAATTATTTATTCTTTTCATATCATTTGATTCATCGTTAAATATACTTTCATGTATTTTACAAAAAAATTTTAATAAGACGAACGGTCAAACATGTGTTAAAAAGTCAATGATGTTAAACATTTTGAAACGGAGGGAATATTTGATTTATTCGTAGCATTCTTAACAAGTGTAATATACTTAGTGTTCTACTACTAGTATACATAGAAAGCTTGATATTTTTTTTTAGGGTGTGGCTTTTCATTTTGTGTTCTTCAGAAGAACAAAAAGCTTTGCACATGGGCGCTAAAATTGTTCGAATTTCAACGAAGAATTAGGTGAACTTTTGCTTGCAATGAGCCAATGACCAATAGTGATTGTTCGAGTATCCAACCGGTGCTTTTGTCCTACCAGAGTCCCTAGTCCCTACGGAGAGTACAAAATTTTGAAATAGGATAGGCAGTTAGAACAGATAATTGACACCTTCATTATAAACAATTAACGATAGGTTGAAAGCCTGGAATGGTACTTGCACCGTTTTCTTCTGACAAAACATTTAAAACAGGCTTTTACCAAACTCGATGATTTAAGTAGGTTACTACACCCTTCGTATTTTTAGCTCCTTTCATTTATCCCGACATAAGTTTATTTTTAAATACTCTATAATGATTCTATTGGAGTTTATGAAAGTAGAGGATAAATACTTTGAGAGTAGATAAAGTTGAAAATGATTGTATTGGGATTTAATAAAGCGGGTATGTCAAGGTTACGGATAAGGCATACCCTCTATCCCTGAAGTTATGAGATATACGGATACGGTATATCTACAAATATAGGGAAAGAATCTGTTTAAGTTAGGAAATAGTATTCACAAAAGGAGAAATAACAGAGTCCTACTCGAAGAAAATTAGGATACTGCTTTGTCGTACGGGGCGTGTTGTCCCTGAGTTCTACTTAGAGACTAAGCTGATCTATGGTATAAATACAAGCCCCCGGGGGTACAGGGCATCGAATCTTAGTGCAAGACACCCACCACTACAGATGCAATCTAGAGGACTTGAAGCCTACTCAGCAATAGATCTCGTCGAGCCCCTCTCGACAAGAATCTCGTCAGTAATCTCGGAGTTCAGTTGTTCCTTTTTTACTATGTTGTTTCTTCCACAATCCCATATAAAATGGATTAGGACAATTATCTTACGAGGGGTCTAAACCAGTATCGTGTAGATCCTTGTACCAACGTACCCCAATATGCTTCGAATACGGTTCACGGGTATCCCCATCAACAGGGTGTACTCTAGTCTTTTTGGTTTTGTATTTGTACGAATGGGATGGGTGAAAAATAAATTTATTTTAGCACGGAAAGAGAGTACAAGATAAGGAGAACAGCATTAAGAAAAAGCAAAGAAAAAAGAAAAGCAGGATAAGAAAGGGAAATGACGTAGTCATGACTCATGAATAGGGGGTAAAAATGGTTAAAAACACTACCAATCATTTCCATAATAATAATTTTTTTCAGGTGGCACATGGATAATTTCTTTGGCCAATGGAACGAGGAGCTCCTTATTAATGACACGAGGTTTTGGCCCTAAGGGGAACGTTCTTTCTGCGGAGGAGAAATTTACGCAATTTTGTCAAAATTTCTTCAGAAACTGAGAAGCCCAGCGTGAAACAAACCAACAGAGGAAAAATTCAGCATCAGCTCAATGGCCCATATCGCTCTGGTCGGGCCAGGCCAGATCCATCTCCACCTATAGACCGGCCCACGATTGCGCCATCTCTTGGGCCGTCTCCTAGATCAACTACCACCAGGCCCATTCACTTGGACTTTGAGCCATTGCGATTTCATTTTTTTTTCGAATATCGTTCAAACAGTTTACATTGACTCGGATTAGGCGCGACGCGAAGTACTCCCTTCGTCCCATAATATAGCAACCTTTCCATCCTATGACTATGAATGTAGACATGGCTCATGTCTAGATTCATAGTCCTAAGATATGTCTCATCTCATCCTAGATTACTACATTATGAGACAGAGGGAGTACAAGATCATGGGAATATGCTCCGCGCCATGCTCGACAAGGTGATAGTCCAGTCTCCCCTGACGCCCGTGTCGCCGAGGCTGCAGGCTACCACCGATCTCACGCAGGAGTCGGGACATCGGCGCGTGCTCTGAGGAGCCACGAGTCGGAGCGTGTCCATGGCCTTGATGCCGGCATAGTCCGCCGGTGGAGGGCGTCTGTGAATGGCCGAGCTCCTCGGTGCCGCGGCCACCATGGAGAAGTTGTCTGAGGTGCTCGAACACGACGACAAGATTGAGCCACTTGTTAGGAAACGATAGGTAAATAAACGATGAAAATCAATAGATCAATCACAGAAGACACGAGATTTAACGCGGAAAATCCTCTCAAAGCAAGAGAAAAAAAAAACCACGGACATCAGCTAGCAAAATATCTTCACTATATCGGTATAATGTTACAACGCCGAACATAGATACAGTTAATCGAACCTAGATATCCAGTATTTGTTACTGAAGTAAATATTGCATTAAGAGTAATATATGTCAAATACTCCCTCTGGTTTCAAATAACTGTAGCAATTAATTAGGGCATGTTCGTTCTAGATGAAGATAAAAGTTTTTTAGTGCGTGTAAAATGAAACAACCCATTAGTATATAATGGTTAGTCGAGTATTAATTATTATAAATTTTAAAAATAGATTTATTTGTTATTTTAAGCACTTTTTTTATAGAAAGTTTTTACGCAAAACACATGTGTAGTATTTATATAGAAGTATTTTCTTAGAAAAAATAAGCGGTCAAAGTTTAAAAATTACGAGTATGTAGAGCATTTCGGTGCTACTCTCTGTAAAATATAGCAATCTAGAATTGAATGAGACATCTTTATTACAACGAATTTAAATATGACTATATTTACATTTATTATATTAGGATATGTCATATTTCCACTCTAGTTCTAGATTACCGTATACTGGTAAGGAGAGAGTACAAGTTCCAGTCAAGAACTTCATCATCAAATCGACCTCCCCCAACCAAATGGGCAGAAGGTGTCACCTCAACTCATGCTCAGTCCACTCCTTGAGCAGTTTGAGTCACCCGTGCATAGCACATGCAGTCAACACCTCACTCAACACACACACACACACGCAGAGCAGTCTCGCCAAGGCCAAGTACACAAGCAATGCGTGGACACTGCGCTGCATCAGTGCATCGCATCGCAAGAACCAAAGCAGAGCTCTCGGTTTCGGTTCTCTTCTCACACGCGCGCGCACACATGTTGCAATGGTCAAAGCGTCAGAGATTCAAGAACCTGATCATTTCTGGGTTTTTGTCATCACACCGCATCGGCACTGACAGACATCAGACCGTCAGAGGAGACGCCCTGCACAGGAACACATCGATTTCCTGCTTGCTTGGCCTGCACAAGAACTCATCGATCACACATCTTCAGAGCCATGGAAGGCAGAGATTGGACTTGGAGTACTTGGAATTGATGAAGCAGTCAAGCAGGCAGACCACCAAGGAAGCATTTGCAAGCAAAGTGAAGAAGAGGGCAATGCAACATGGTCAGGCATGGAAGCTAGGCTACAGAGAGATAAAGAGCCTGTTTAAATCCACTGACAAAATTTTACATCCTATCACATCGAATGTTTAGACATATACATAGAGTATTAAATATAAACGGAAAAAATAACTAATTACATAGATTGTGTGTAATGCGAGATGAATCTTTTAAGCCTAATTACGTCATGATTTCACAATGTGGTGCTACAGTAAACATTTACTAATGACGGATTAATTAGGCTTAAGAAATTTATCTCAGAGTTTACTGGCGAATTCTGTATTTTTTTTATTATTAGACTACGCTTAATATTTTAAATGTGTGTCCGTATATCCGATGTGATATGCCAAAATTTTACAATCTGGATCTAAACACAGCCAAAGCTGCAGAATCTTGCAGTCAATCTTATGCCACTGCTCCTTCCCTTCTCATGTTCATGTTCCCCCTCTCTCTCTCCCTTCCATGGCTGGCCTAGCTAGCTCAGCCTCGATCCCATTCCCAAGCTCAAATCAGAGTGAGAGAGACCTGTAAAGGCCAAAGGGAATAAAAGAGAGAGAGAACAAAAACGGACACCATAACTGACGCTGCTTCCTTCCTTTATCAAGGGTACACTTGGTTCTTTGTGGTTTGACCCACCAGTAGCTTTGCTTGGACAGTTTCTTGGTGGGCCAATTGCTTTGTGGTTTTTAAACCCTCCTTCAAACACTGTTTGCTCAAGCTTAGGCTTTTTTGGTGGTTATATCATGACATTTTTTTAGCTAACTCTGCCGTTACTTTAGACTGTGTACTGTAAAAGCAAGTTTAATAGTATAGCCAACTACTACCTCCAAATCATCTATAGCCAATGTAATAGCCAATTCATATAATAGTTGCTTACTATACTATTAATATATGGCCCTACCTGTCATACACACATTACGTTTTGAAGTCCGTGCTGTAGCTGGCTATATATCTGTAGTCCGCTGCTCTTCTCTCTTATACTTTATCTCTTTAAAATATGTTTATAGCTAGCTTATAGCCTGCTATTATACCTGCTCTAAAGCTGCGTCTCTCTTTAAGCCTCTCTCGTTTCACAGTGGAACAAGTAAAGACTAAAGAGTTATATGCTCACGGTATGTTTCAGCTAAAAGGGTTGTTCTAATAAAAGATAATTTAGTAAGAAGGATTTTGATATGGTAGTACTAAATGTTGTTTTTTATGCATGATGAAATTATCCATTATTTATTCTTAATTTGTTTGTTATTTTTCTAAAATTTCTTTGGATAATTATGTTTGTTTCTTTTGATCTGAAGATATTAAATAGTTTTACTCATCTGTTTAGAAGTTGGTTTGAATGTATTAAAAGATATATTTTACTAGGAGTATCTACTTTATGCATGGCTATATAGTTTAGCAGGAATGATTTTTTTCTTTTATAAAACTACATCTAAACCCTATATATAGACACTTTTAGGACAATGTATTGGCTTTGGTTTTGAGCCAAGTTACAAAGATGTGATAAGGACAATCAATTAATTTATTTTTGCATGTCAAAAATTGGAGACAACGATCATGCACATATTTGTCAACTTTGGATAAAGATATAGAATTGAGTTTTGAATAAGTTGTATCTCTTCATTTTAATGGCTAAATTGTCTTTTCGTCATTATTTGTTAGATACTACTTTTGGCTCATGTGTGTCAAAGACAATGTAATAAGTGGCTATAACTTCTATTGAATGGATTTTTCCATTATAAAAAAAAAGTTTGTTTGAGCTTTAGGGCCTGTTTGGGGAGCTTAAGATTATGAGAAGCAGCTGGTTAGTAGCCAGCTTCTGAGAATCTAGAAAAGCTGGGGTTTTCCAGCTTCTGAGTTCTAGTTCATTTTCTGAATTCTACAGCTACAGCTTCTCAGAATCTGGACCAAAAGCTGAACTGTTTGGGGAGCCATTCTGAGAGAAGCTGCAATAGCTAGAAGCTCCCCTAAACATGCCCTTAGACATAGCCAACTTTAAAATTTTTACTTATTGTCCTAAAATATAGTAATAACTTCACGAGTCAGGCACAAGTACATGGAAATTAAATAGAATAATGTTATAATTAGTTAAAAAGAGAATGTAGACTAATAGATTAAATGAGATATTGTTGTGATTGGTTCAGATAAAAGAGCAAGTGTGCTAGGAGTATTATATTATGGATAAAATTTGAATGCTAGGGGGTTGTTATATTTTAGGACAAAGGGAGTAGTACTTGATTATAGGTTTCTTTGGAACAATAGAAACTAAAAATTATAGGAATAGAAAAAAAACACATGATTAAAAAAGAAATATATAGGAAAATTAACACTGTATGGTGATATATTAGATAGAGAAGGGAGAGAGAAGTTGCATGGGAAACTCTTAAAAGTATATGAAAACAAAAGGTTAGACCTTATGCTCGAATTCATCTAAAATGTGAAGGTTTTTTCCTACCTTTGAAATTCATTTGAATCAAATCTGAAAACCAAATGACCTACATAAACACTATTCCTTTGGATTGAATTTCTCTAATTTTCCAAAAAAAAAAATCCTTGGATCCATAGAAGTACAAGCGGTTTTTTCATCTTTTTCTATCCAGTCTTGACTTTTAGACTAGTAGTACAAGTTTGCATAACATTTTTATCCTAAAATTATTTTTAGTTACATGGTTAGTGCCTTCTGCTTTTAAACCTGAAAAAAAATGTGTAGTGCAAACTTCGTGTGTAATGCATACCTAGAAACTGTTAGGAAAGTTACTCATAGTAAAAATTTACTCATGATAACATGGATAAATCTCAGACGAATATTTTTATCCTAAGATAGTCTTTGGTTTGTATTATATAGACATACACCGATACACGGAGTTCATTTCCCTTTAAACCTTTACCCAACAAACACCTTCTATAGAAGTTGGAAGTTTGCTAGCAGTCTATCAAGTTTCATACTGTCATGTGTGTGATCCTTTCTCTCTGATAGTCTGACCAGTGCTAAAAGTGAAAAGAAAAGGGAAAGAAGAGAAGGATGCTGGGTTCAGTGGGTTCTATGCACATGCAAAAGCCTAGCCTTTGGAAGTTACAATGGCAGGCTGCTGCTTCTTTAGAAAACATCCAGGCTATGGTGCTTTGCTGCAAGCAAGATGCTGCTGAATCGAACTTTTCTGTTTTCTAGTAAAAATAGCCATATAAAACCAGGCCAAAGAAGGAAATGAAAACACAAGATATGGTCAATTGAAATTCAAGTAGAACTGACCAATGATCAAGGCAAATTGAACTTAATGTACACCATATTATACAAAGGATAAATCAAGCAGATCATCACCTAGTCCCATCTGAAGGAGCTGGGCAAGGTTTTTGGAGGAATTATTTCAGTTCTTATTGAAGATAGAAAAAAAAAGTATTTCAAACATAACCTTTGAATTTAATTTCCATACAATTCGAATGGAGGGCGAGAGTTCAATCCTGAGATGGGTAATAGTGGGATGGCGTGAGGAGAGAGAAACACAAAATATAGCGTGCGATCATGTTAGATGGAGGAGACATTACTTTTGGTGCTCGAGATGGCATGTTTGCGGGTTTTTCGCTTAGACGTGCTATCTTCTAGATGGCATTTGTGATAGCTTGACTGCCGGAGATGCTTTTATGTACCTTACAAATGCGAGCAAATAGATATCAATTCTTTTTAGAAAAAAGAGTGAAGGCATTAATACTTCAACGTTCTCGAATAAATGACCCTGGCACATTCATGTTTGAACTTTCATCACTCATCTTTTTTGAAAAAAAGAGAAGAGAAATACTTTAAAAAAATATATGCTACATTATCGAATTGTTTAGCGTCGTAAATGTAATCAAACAACTTTCATTCACTTTAATGTAATTACTAAAGGTATTTTCTGATCATTAAAGGAAATTTGTGATCAAAGTGAGACGGCTATAGTAAACAGTAATATTTATTCGAGAACAAAGGGAAATTTAAGATACCATCTTTGTCGGACAAAAACAATCTCGAGTGTACACATCTGGATCTGTTTTCTCTCTACATATGCTAGATGGAATTTATCCTTACATAAAAATCTACATTGTCACTTTCTTTAGGATTTCTTTTTGACTAATTGTATGGCATATACAAACACGAGAGCATGTGTAAACAAACTGTCTAAAACGTCCAACAAGTATAAACAAAAGCAAATTGGAATCGGATATGACTGCTACGAGGCAAGTTAATCTTAACAATGCAACCCCAAATTTACCAAACATGCATATGTAAGCAATACCCACCAAATGGAATAAGAGAAGATAATTGAGTTTTTCCCTAATTTAGCTTCAAGATAAAAACAAAACACAACCCACAAACATTAATCAAGATTAATTTTGAAACTAGAAAAGTTGAACATTAGCCTCAAATTATCACACAAAATGCTTGGGCTAACTGATCGATGCACCTCACCACCCTTTGAATTCTACTGATCTTAACTCAAGCTTAATTTGCTTCCTTGAGGTCGCACACCATTTTCCCATATTTTCTCCACAATAAAATCACAATGAAAAAGGTGAAACAAAATTACAAGACTAGCCCAAGAAGAGCATTTTTCCGCTAATCAATTGCACGAACTCGCGAAAAACCTAGCTTCCCTAGAGATTGTTAGGTTGAAGAACGCCATGGATGATTCAGCTCAGATCATGATCATACGCCGCCTGCCCAGGCGTATGGCGGCGAGCGGTGGTCGGGGTAGGTCGCGGGCATGGCTTGAGGGTGGTGCGAGGATGGCGGCAATGGCAGCTGCTGCTGTTGCACTTCTTGCGGCGCCGAGGTGGACGTGGCGGCGGCGGCGGAGGAGAGGTCGGGCTTGACGTCGGCGACGTCGGCGGCGTCGGCGAGCGGGAGGCGCTCGTAGACGGCGTTGGCGAAGGTGGCGGCGAAGAGGGTGACGGGGCCGGCGGCGACGAGGGGCCCCACGACGCAGCCGCCGACGACCTGGCCCTGGCCGGCGGAGAGCAGCACGGAGAGGCCGGACGCGCCGGGCGGCGCGGGGGGCGGGAGCACGGTGCCGGTCACGGAGAGGAGCTCGAACCTTCCGGGAGCGGCGCCGCGCGCGCCGCACGGCGACCGTCCGCGACGGCGCCCGACGCGCCCATGAGGCACACCCCGCGCCCGCCGCCGCCGCGCGTACTCCGCGACGCACGCCGCCACGTGCGCCCCCGGCGCCACCTCGATGATGTGGGAGTGGAGCGCGTCGGGGCTGTCCCGCGTGATGATCACCGGCGGCTTCGGCTTGTTCTTCGACCCCAGCGGCCTCCCCCTCGGCCGCCGCAGCGCAGCGATGGCCCCCGCCGCGCCGCCGCCGCCTGCTGCTTGCTCTCCGGCGACGCGGCCCCCGCCGGAGCCGCCGCCGCCGGAACGTTCACCGGCGGCGGCGGGGGCGGGAAGTCGAGGGCCGCTTGCCACCACTTGTTGTTGCTGGCGGCCATGCACGTATCGATCGATCAGCTTCTCGCGCTCTCGCTGCTCTGGCGTCGCCGGTCAGATCTCGAAGGCGATGGCTATAGAGATAGAGAGAAGAAAGAGTGGGAGATGGGAGATTGGTTGGGTCGTCTCGTCTTGGCTGGCTTTGCTGTTGCTGCTGCTTTGGTGCGGCTGTTTCGGGTTGGGGTTGCCCTTTTGCTTGCTTAGTTGTAAGCATGAGAGAGAGAGAGAGAGGGGCGGGCCGGGGCGTGGACAGGTGGAGGGAGACGAGGAGGCGCGGCATGTGGTGTGCTGCGCAGCAGTTCGCTGCGCAGTCGCGCGACACCGGATACGTGTCGCCGGAGGCGGACACCCTCCGACGTCGTCTCCATCCGCCCGCGTACGTTTCCGGCGACGCTTTTTCACCACCCGACGCAGAAACCGCCGAGAATTGCTCGTTTTACATCTTAATGGATCGACGAGTTAAATAAATAAATCAACCTTGTTACCAACATCTTAATGGATCAAACTTTTGTAAATAAATAAGTAATCCTATTAAAATTTTAATAATATTATCAATTTACCAAGATTTTGATATTGTTAAAATTTATTTTCGCTACAATTTGAACAGCCTATTTCTTTTCCTTTAAAATAAATTAACCTCGTTGTGCATTAATGGTTATAGCTAGATCTCCATTTTTTTTCTTTCAAAACATCATTTGGAGGTACCCTCTATCATAGAATAAGTTAATTTAGCACAGTTCAAAGTAGACGCTAGTACAGAACACATACACTTACCCTAAATATTCACTGTTATGAAAATTAGTCCATATAGCAGAACGATGGCTAACCTTCTCGATCGCTCCCAAGACACGCCAGATAACAATGCAGGAACACATGATTTTGTTAACAAAGTTCAGCCGAAACCTACATCTCTGGAGCTAGATTAACACTTTGTTGTACATTATATATTTTACAGGAATTTTATGCGGAACAGTTCGATTCAAGTGATTTAACCATAGTGTAGAGAGTTTTTTGGTTTAGAGGGTGCGTAGTATATGATTGATGGATATGGTTAGTAATCTGTCTGAGATGGACGGAGCTAAAATACGTACAAACCTGTCAAACTGACCGCAAATGATGCTAATCCTCTGTACCAACCCTTGCATTCTGCATCTCTTGGCCTATAATAATACGAGGTCCTAAAATATGATTATCCTTCTCGTTAATCTATTATTGAGTGCAAGTGGCTCTTAGTCAACTGGTTGATCCAGGTTTCAAACTATTCAGGCCGCGACAACCAATCTCTATCTAGCTATTGCAATTTTGTTATACTCGAATTGAGTTCACAGAATTATTACTCCATAATATAATAAATCAATCATTTTGTAGTTTACACACAGCGACAAGATTTTACTTGCACCAATCAGATGATAGTCTATCTGATAGTACTATATGATTCAATGGTACTATCAGAATGTAATCTGCTGCAACAATCATAATGTTCAGCTGCCTTGTTCCGATCCCTGCAGTCTTCAGTCGATGGTTACAAAATCAATAACTACCTTCTGCTGGAATTGGACAAAATTAACTGCGACTGTAATCAGCTGGCTGGGTTAATGGCTTAATGACTTCATGGAAAATAATTAAAGATATTCAGGCCACTGATCTATGCTTGACCGTTCAATGCGTGTTTATTGAAGAACTGGTCCGGAATATCGGCGTCTGATCATATGACTTTTCCATATTATCTTCAGGTCTAGTCTATCTATCCCTGCTCATAGATAATGACCCTAGTTTGTTTCCCTATCAGGAAGGCCGTACGTTGCAAACATCCACAAGATAATGGTAACATTTATGGAGTACGAACACTTAAAAATCTGAACATATAACATCTAGATTATGACTGGTTTAGATCTCTTCAAAAAAATATGCTTTCTTAAAAAATAATTTCTTAAACCACTTGTTTTATCATGATAATACTCCCCTGTCTTAGACAAAACTATTTTTAGAGTCGAATATAGACATTCTCGATGTCCAGAGTCGAACTTATTAGAAGTTCATTTTTTTTTTCTAAACCAGATAGAATATTGTTAAGTTTTTTTTAAAAATATTTAATTTATCTATACCATCGACTAGATAATTCGTAGTAATAATGCACTCAATAATCTAAATCAAACGGCGCCTTAGACCCTATTTAGAAATTACTTTTATGTACATGCTGAAACGAGAACCACCAATTCCACACACAAAGAAAAAATAAAAATATTAGAAAGTGCTTAATTTCATAGAACTTTGATGCCTTCCTTGAAACAGAGAAATACTGCAAAAGCTAAACTGGTATGATGTGCTTAATATCTTAAAATGCATGAGTTCCAAAAAGGAAAAAAAAAAAAACCTTGATCAAATTGAACCATCCTGCATCCTGGAATCTGGACCATGCCAAGCATGCCCTTTTCAGCTTTCACCCACACCACACCATGTCACACACAGCTAGCAGCTAAACCACTTCACAACTCCACTCTTAATTAATTAACCTTTCTTCTCACACAGCTGTACACACACACACAACCAAAATCTTTAAATTAATCAGCCTCATAACATGCCAATCATCCCTAGCCCTTCGAACTCGGCGACAAACAGATCGAGTCTCACCCCACCCCGGGCAGGGGAGATTAAACCCTTAATTAATCCCCATGGCTAACGCCTAAGCCCTCCGACGTGTCGTGTAATCGCGTGTATTATAGTGGGCAGCAGCGGCGCCGTGCCGTGCCGCGAGGGTGAACGCCCATGTGCGCGAGCGAGCGAGCCCGATGCGATCGAGAGAGAGAGAGAGAGAGATTAGATTAGCGACAAAATCATCATGGCCATGGCCGCCTCGGAAAGCGTTTTCCCGGGCCCTAATCCATCCTGTATTGCTGTCACAGCTTGGGAGGTTGTTATTGGATTAGTTTAATTGATCTGCTGCGTGATTGAAAGCTAATTAAGCTGTGGTTGCTGATGGATGAAGTGGTGCCCCATCAAGGCTTTTGTGCCGACAAGTGTGTGTGTGTGTGTGACAATGTGAGGTGATCTCTGGTCGATCTTAGATGGATCTGGCCCCTTTTTGCAACCTCTGTCAGAGTTGGCCATTTGGCATTAGCTGGGAGCACAAGACAAGGTATCTTTGGTGATGTACTAGTATTAGTTTGGTGTACTTGTGTGATGAGTTTTATTTGGGGACCTAGTCCGAAGCGGAGAGTGCGCGCCGGCTCCACTGTTAGCGCGCACACGTTAACTAGAAGGCCCCCAATCCGTTGCAGTCTTGCAGAAGTCCAATTTCTATGGAAGTATATAGTTCCTCGTTAACTTTTCTTAGCATACATAACAAAACTCATGTATAACAAATCTATTATTGTAAAAGTGTGGTCTGACAATATTATGCAACATGGTTGTCGGTTACAATACTCTTGTCTATAACAGCGTTGTTGGACCGAAAAGTAGGTCACCGACTAGGCTTTCACCTACTTAATAAATAATACCCTAAGTTGTTGGATTTCATTTGAGCTGTTGTAAAAAACTGCAAATTCATAGTGATGGTACAGTCGTTGACACTCGATTGCAAATTTGTACTCTTTCCGTCCGATAAAAAATCAATCTAGCACTAGATTTTATACATCTTAATACAACGAATCTAGACAGGTATTTGTCTAGATTTATTGTACTAAGAAGTATCATATTCAGTTTTAAATTTGTTTTTTTGGGTGACGGAGGGAGTACTGAGGAAGGACTTGGGATGGCTAGCCTCCACACCTTGCTAAACTTGGTTAGTTGACTGCAACTTTTAGCTAACGAGATGGCTAGCCTGGACCCATTTTTTAATGTTGGCTATAATTTGATATTATAGTTTTTTTTTCTTACATAATAGAAAAGGGCTATATCTCCGGCCTCTGCTCATGGACACACATCCAACAAGTCTTAGAAGAACTTAAAAAAAGACGTGATGGGACAAACCCCCCAACTCCCGCCTGTCAATAAAAGGGTCAACTGAAATAACGTTTTCAAAATTACGTAGATTCTAGCACGAAATTCTGTAGGTACTGTACCATCCAAATTGGAATAAAAACTCCTTGGCTACCAATTCTAAACATGTAGCACCAATGCGCATAGTATCATGTTATTCCTATAAAACATCGTACACCAAGAGTGGAGTAAATTGAAACACATGAAGATAACCTATAATGTTAGACAATTTCTTATGGTTAAAAACTTTATCATTACGGCAACGTCAGATTGACCAACAAAGCGCACTAGCTTCAAATGAAATTATTATTTTTTGGGCCTAGGCACTCCCTTTAGCCATGATACTCCCTCCGTCCCACAATATAAGGGATTTTGAGTTTTTGCTTGCAACGTTTGACCATCGTTTTATTTAATTTTTTTTTGCAAATATAAAAAACGAAAAGTTGTGCTTAAAGTACTGTGGATAATAAAGTAAGTCACAAATGAAATAAATAATAATTTTAAATTTTTTTGAATAAGACGAGTGGTCAAACATTGAAAGCAAAAATTCAAAATCCTTTATATTATGAGACGGAGGAGTATTATGCATTTGGTGACTACCCATAATTATTCTCTTTTTTTTTCTAGAACACAATAATTATGACGACCCACACTTCTCATTATGTGCCAACAATAATGCCGTACACTATAATGGGATCCGAAGAAATAGGAAATAATTACTTATGGGAGAAGGCGGGCATGTTTGGTTTTTTATGTTTGTTTTTTTCCCTTTGTGCGCGGTATGGTGGGAGGGGATGTGCAGAGGGCGACTGTGTGAAGAGGATGTGCAGACACTCCACATGTTAAATTTTAAGGCTGTGTTCGTTTCCACAAGGAACACGGAAAACGAAGCAGTCCATTAGCGCATGATTAATTAATTATTAGCTATTTTTTTAAATAAAGTGGATCAATATGATTTTTTAAGCAACTTTCATATAGAAACTTTTTGAAAAAAAACGTACCGTTTAAGAGTTTGAAAAGTGTGTGCGTGGAAAACGAGGGAGAGGGGTTAGGAACCATGAGAAACGAACTCAGCCTAAGTCTCAAGTTTGTTTGTGGCTAGAATCCAAATAAACTTCATGGTTTTACTATTGGTCCTTTACATATTAAGGGTTTCTTCGAAACACATGATTAAGAAAACGAAGGAATAAGAAAAAAATATAGAATTCTAACATGGGATTCAAGTACAAAACTGATAGTTGTGCAATACAGAAAAAGAAAAGAAAAAAATAATCGTTTGATTGGACCATAAGAAAAACATTAGAATTGGATAAGAGAGATAGATCCATTCGAAACTTTTCATGAGACTGAATCTTATGTTAAAAAATCCTTCAAAACTTATGTGGATAGAGGGCATTTCTTAGAAATTTCATATGATCTAACAAATTGTTATTTCCAAGGATCATATATAAAAAAAAATCCAATATGATATGTTTTTACTTCGAATTAAAAATGGTCTAATTAGGGGTTCTCGAGATGTGAACCTGCAGTGCTATCCTTATCCTCTGTCCCAAATAATTATACTCGTCTCTATCCAGTTCAGTTTATGAAAAAAAAAAGATCACTATCCAGTCCCAATCAGCTGCTACAACATTTGTCAACTCTCACGTTCTGCACAGGCTCAATAACCAGTTTGTCTGGTGAGTTAATTAATCAGTGCTGCTCGAAGTAGACTAAAGGTGACATCGGCTGGCCAATTGCTGAAACTACATCGTTTAACGTATTAGCAGAAAAGATAATTTAGAATTTAAACTTTTACATACATATTCTTAATTATTTAAGCGTTAATATTAAAAAAGAAAACTACAATGAAACAAAACCTTTAAAATTAATCTCAAAATTAACTTGTATAAGACTTAAATTTTGATATCCATGCGACATAATATAGTAGAACTAGCACACTACCGGTAGAAGGTAGTACTACAACTCTACAAGCCACAGACAGGAAACAGGATTTCTCCTCTTGGGTGACACTGACACGAGCTAACCGAAGTCTAGACGTCGTGCTGTAGCAGCAGTTGTACCATAGCAATGTTGGGCGGCGACGGGAGAACGAAGATGGTGTGCGTGACCGGCGCCGGGGGCTTCGTGGCGTCGTGGCTCGTCAAGCTCCTCCTTTCCCGCGGCTGCTACACCGTCCATGGCACCGTCCGTGATCCAGGTATACCCTCACTTCCTGGGATCTTTGACGAAATCGATCTCCTCCTTGCTGAGTTCTTGGATGAACCATTCAGAAATTTCCTTCTGATGCTGCTCAGAGATTTTGATATTTACGGCGTTCTGCTCTTGTTCTTGATTGATTGATTGGTGCGCGTGTGCTGGCGATTTTGTGAGAAGGCGACGCCAAGAACGCCCACCTGATGTCTCTGGACGGCGCCGCGGAGAGGCTGCGGCTGTTCAAGGCCGACCTGCTCGACTACGGCAGCGTGGCGGCGGCCATCGCCGGCTGCGACGACGTCTTCCATGTGGCCTGCCCCGTGCTCCTCTCCGCCCCCAACCCAGAGGCACACCTCTCTCTCTCTTTTTCAGCAAAATAATTCCTTCTCTTCTCCATTGACTTGTTCAAACTGTAGACTGCAGTTACTGAAAATCGACAAAATCAACAGTTTCTACTAGAAATGATTTGTTGAAACTGTTGATTTCTCAACAAGCAGTAGTAGCTGAAGTCTGCAGAGAGTTGTAAACCGTCATGTTCTTGTAGCTAATGAATTGATGTTGCTGTAGGTTGATATACTTGCTCCTGCTGTAACGGGCACGATGAATGTGCTGAAGGCTTGTTCAGAAGCTAAGGTTGGGAGGGTTGTGGTGGTGTCATCTGTCTCTGCTGCGATGGTGAATCCTAACTGGCCTGAGGACAAGGCCATAGATGAAGATTGCTGGTCTGATGTCGATTACTGCAGAGCCACTAAGGTGATACCACCCAAACCAACACATGGCTTATTGCTCATGTACTATATGCAATGAGATAAATGACTGAGGGTCCCTTTAAATCGTAGGAATGAAAAAACAAAGGAAAAGGAAAAATATAGGATTTTGATAGGAATTTAATTGCAAAATAGAGAATTGCAATACACAGGAAAAACACAGGAATGACCGTTTGATTAGACCGCAGGAAAAACACACGAATCGGATTAGAGAGATAGACTCAAAGGAAATATTCTAAGAGGTTAGAGCTCTTGCTAAGTTTCCTTCAAAATTTCTATAGGATTATCCGTTTCATAGGAATTTCAAATGATAGGATATGATTCAATCCTTTGTTTCAAATGCCTTCATAGGAAATTTTCCTATAGGATTAAAATCTTTCCAAAATTCCTATATTTTTCCTACAAATCAAAGGAGCCTTGAACTCTTGACAAGTACTTCCCCCGTTTCACAATGTAAGTCATTCTAGTATTTTCCACATTTATATTGATGTTAACGAATCTAGAGATATATATAAGTCTAGATTCGTTAACATCAATATGAATATGAGAAATGCTAGAATGACTTACAATGTGAAACGGAGGGAGTAACAGATTTTGCTTGCAACATGATGTTGGATTTACTAGATAAGTATCCAAAAAAACTTACTATTAGAAATTACAAAGCAAATTTGCATGAATAAACATCTTGATAGTCAACGCTAGTTGGAATACTGTTTCTGTTAGTTCACTGGTTTTTGCTGTTGCTTAAACATTCGGTGCCTTGAGACTTTAGTCTGAGATGATTAATTCAAGTGAGCAATAGTGCAATACTCTGTTTTTTTTTCTCTTTACATATCTTGGTCATGTAGGCATATGGTTCTCATATGTTCCAATTTCGCTTGATACATCGGTTTGGCAGAATTGGTATACCCTTGGGAAAACACTTGCGGAGATTGAGGCCTTTGATTATGCGAAGAGAAGTGGATTGGATCTTGTGACACTCTGCCCATCGTTGGTGATCGGACCTTTGCTGCAACCAACTGTGAATGCGAGCAGTACGGTCATACTTGGATGTCTGAAAGGTTGAGCATTTTGCCTAGCTTTGCTATGCTCCGGTGATTCATTATATAAATTATCTTTGTTTCTGTGGCTGCTTCAGATTGAGATCCATTTTATTATCTCTTGGCAGGTGATTGTGAGGTAAAAATTAAACTGAGGAACTTTGTGGATGTCAGGGATGTTGCCGATGCTCTTCTTTTACTGTATGAAACCCCAGGGGTCTCCGGACGATACATCTGCAGTTCACACGCAAGAAGGATGCCTCATATCATTGACTTACTAAAGAGCTGGTATCCCGGTTACAAATTTGCCGACAAGTGAGCCTCTGCTCTTGGGTTGAAATGTAGAATAGCGAAATCTTTCCTTCGTATGTATGAAGTATTGCACTTTGCATCTGTAGAACACGGCAATCGTTATGCTTTTGCTGCATTTTGAATTAGTAAAGTTTCCATATGAATTCTATGAAACTCCTACATTTCAATTACAGGTTTGTGGAAGTGAGCGATGAGCCGCAATTCAACTCGGGGAAGCTAGAGAAGCTAGGATGGAAAATCAAGCCATTTGAGGAAACACTCAGGGACAGTGTTGAATCTTATAGAGCTGCAGGTGTCCTGGATTGAGCAAATGGTGTCCTGTGTATATACCAACACAATTGAAGGAATTACCAACACATTGATCGGGTTCTAGGCTTAGTTTAATAGATCTACTACATAGGTGTTTGTTTTGATCGACCTTAATTGGATCTGGCCTCTTTGGCAACATCTGTATGTAAGAGCTGGCTATTTGGCAGCAGCTGGGAGTAGAAGATAAAATTATCTTTTGGTGATGGATTTGTGCTGAGAATTATGCCATTTATGCCCTGAACTTGAGATTGACTTGATGTACTTGTGTGATAAGCTTTATATGGGGCCTTACTGAGAATCTGGATGCATGGCCAGAGGAATGAAAATCACTCAAATGCACATGTAAACAAACTAATCTGCTTACAAATTACGGTACACAGCAAAGGAATCAAAAGTACACAAATTACGCATGGATCTTACACATATGCTAAAACCTAAGTGCACATCCTAAATAAATCTAGGTACTCTTGACGACTCCGACATACGGCAATTCAACATTTCCCATGTATATTTTACCATCCTTCCTCTCCATCACTTCAGTTGGTCTCAGGCTCTTTGGTCCTCTCATCTGTTGCACCAGCTTCCCACCAGCACTAACCCTCATAGCAACCAAGTGGTTGTCCGGACCAAAGGGGAGCTCATACTTCTCACGATGGAGGGCTACCCAATAACCACCTTTCCCATCAGGCCTCACATTATCAGGATAGCCCGGCAACTCGGCAAATGGTTCGGACTTACCAGCCTTTGAGCCTCGAATCCAATACCTCATCAACTTACATGGCCCAGTCAGTGCAACGATCAGATGTGTTCGGTCAGCGCTAATGGCGACACCGTTCGGGTAGGTTATGTTGGATTGAAGCACGGTGACTTGGTTGGTTCGTGGATCATACTTCATAAGCCGTCCCGTCGAGTCCTTGGTCGCCGTGACTTGCTCGTGCTGAGATCGTTGGTAGTTCATGCTGCTGTCGGTGAAATAAACATCTCCGGTAACCTGATCAATGTCCACCCCATTGGTGAAGCGAAGTGGCACGCCATCAGCTTTCGTGGCTAGCACTGTTGCCTCACCACCTCCTGGCCCAACTCGCATCAGTCCCATGTAGGCGTCGGCGATGTACAGGTTGCCGGTTTTGAAGTGAAACCGTAGGCCCAACGGACGGCCGCATTTGCTCTCGGTCTGAACCGTGGGGAGAGTCGATGCCGCGCACTTGTTGTTCGTGTAGCTGGGGCTGTACGTGTAGGTGCTCCAGCCAGCCGCCTCGCCGTTCCACCTCATGACGCGGCCGTCGGAGACGCCGCTGTATGGGCCGTGTCCCTTGCCGTCGAACGCGACGCTCTCCGGGCCGACCAGTGATCCGCCGAGGTCCAGATGCTGGCTCCGTCGGGCGTCAATGGTCTTGAACATTCTCGCTGCGGCGGCGGCGGCGGGGGACGGCGAGAACACCAGGACGACGATGAGCGAGAGCGCCGTCGCCGCCGCCGTTTGCGTCGCCGTGCTCCTCATGGTTGCAAGATCGAGCTCGTGTACGCCCGTGATCGTTGGCTGTTGGTGTTGGTTTTGGTTGGCTTTGGTGGAGGAGAAGCGTGGGGATTATATAGCTAGGCCGCGGCGCGCGCGTTGTGCCATTGCCAACAATGCCAAGCTCCGAGTCGGACAAGTTTTGAGTCGGAGAATCCGAGTAGGCAGGCAGCATGGCTCGCTTGACAGTCGACTCGGATTCGGGGCTCCCAGAGTTTGTCAGAGTTTGCCGAGTTAGAAGGCCCAGTGAAACTTTTCCTAGGCTAGTTTGGACAAGTAGCCAAGTAGGCCAGATGATAATGGGCTGGTTGGGCCGGATCAGCTCGGTTTGGGTGTTGTGACATGGGCCTGTAGAATCCGAAGCCCGCCTCAGAATTCAACACAATTGGTCGGTGAAAATGGTTTTCTACGCATGATTAGCAAATGGATACCTGGCTCAGTTGGTTACCTCCCTTTCCAACATCTCTCCCTCGTTTTCCACGTGCATGCTTTTCAAACTACTAAACGGTGTGTTTTTTGCAAAAAGTTTATATACGAAAGTTGCTTTAAAAAGTCATATCAATCCATTTTTTTTAAAAAAATTAGTAAATACTTAATTAATCATATAATAGATGCTTTGTTTTGCGTGCCGGGGAGGAGGGGTTCCCGCCGGCTTAGTTGTATGTAGTAGTTGGCTGTTCATTTTGGAAGTTGGGAATGTCTAGCACTCTAGCATTCTTGCTGGGGCCAAGGATGGCAAGGAACATGATTCGTATATGGATGAGAACTCAGATGCTTATAATTCTTTTTGTTCATTTGTATCTAGACATATCTCTAATCTCAGGGGCGGATCTAGCATGGGGCAGTGAGGTCTCAAGCCCCAACCGATGGCGCGAGTACCATAGGAGCTCTCACAAAGTCCTAACTTTTTGCTATATATAGATAGGAAGGAGGCTCTAACTTTATCTAGATTGTTCAAACTTCCATGCTATCTCTTCCTATATCCACCACTATCTGATCCGTTTGTTCATTCCATGAGGTGTCTATTTCTTGTTTCTGACTAGCAGAACAGATATTACATTGCTATATGAATATATGTATTTTATAGCTTATTATAAAATTATAAAATTTTATTTGACTTACTATACTTATAAGCTAAATTTTAAATTTTAAAACTTAATTATTTTATTTGACCTTTTGGTTTTTTTCATCATAATTTTTTTACAACATTTGCTTTTGAACCATAAAGGACACACATATAAAATTTTCGTTCACGAATTATTTTTTAAGTTGATAATAAGCAATTCAGATAAGTATATGCATAAGAAAAAGATAAGACTGGAAAAATTGAGTAAGGATCTTGGCCAGACTGAAATTGAGCGAAGATTAAAATTCAAGGTCGTATTTTGCAGGATGGAAGCATAAAAATTTGTGTATTTGTGCAGTTCTCTCCCCCAAACACCATAATATATAATCAAATCTTGTATTGTTCTCATATTCCGGTGTGGCCAATAATAATTTAGTACTGGAGTGTTTTACTTGATCTTGTTGTTGAGATTTTTTTTATATTGTTTAGTGTTTGAAAATGAATATCTGCAACGGTGCTCACATATGTGAGCACCGTTGCAGATATTCTAGAATAAGATACGATTGACTGCTTGTACATGGTTTATATGGCTGGTGTCTGTTGTCCGTCTTTACCATTGAAAAGAAAAAGACATAATACAACGGTGGAACAACAGCGCTTGATATGTTATTACCAAAATGTATAATACGAACATTGAACTTTTTGTCATTTTTTTAGTAACATTTACAGTCAACAACGTTTACTCAGTATCCTTATATATAGTAGCAAAGTCATTTTGATGCCAATAAATATTCCTCATTTCTCGTATGTCATTTAAATTAAATAGGTATGACAAATTTTCACATGAAAGAAAGGATAAGAGAGATAGACTTAAAGAAAAATTTTCAATAGGTAAAAACTCGTGCTAACTCTTCTTTAAAATCTACGTGTATTGAGCCATTCTTTAGAAATTTCATAGGATTTGAGAAACTACAACCCTTTTTTTGAAAGGATTCATATAAGATTTGAATCTTGTAGAATTTCTCAACAAATCATTTGTTTCAAATAGGGCCTGAAGATGTCAGTTTGCCCTTTGCAGTATTGTTCTCTCCAATCAGTTACCACAACGTTTGACAACTGTCACATTTGGCGCGAGCTCAATAACGAAGTTTGAGAAATCACACATGTGCTCACATTTACTCCTATTTATTCTTTCAGTGGTAGGTGGCATACCTGTCGACAGCGAGACGTCTATGGTGACTTCATCAATATCAAAATATGCCGACCGATTCCTTCGAAAGTGCTCATAGGGATAGGGTGTACGTGCATTTATAAGGGTGGGTGTGCGTGTGTTGCGTGCGTGTGTTCTAAGCACCTACGTTTCTTTGTATTGTGTTTCTAAAAGAAAAGCTAGTGCACTACTGTAACAAATCAGATCAGTTCATACTGGTGAAGCCTGAAAGGTCCAAGCCGCAGGATCTTCTTCCCCTTTGGGTGACATTGACGCGAGCCCGCTGAAGTCTAGACGTTGTTGCAGTGCCAATTTGCCATTAGCACTGACCCAAACCCAACATATCTGATCGTTGCGTGCATTGACCGATGCCGGAGGCTTTTGTGGCGTTGTGGGCTCGTTAGCTGCTGCGTCCTGCATTTCAGCATTCACTGTAATTATCTGATCGCGCCAAGCTCGTTGGATTTGCTCAACGTCTGAAACTCTGAATCCTTGTTTAGAAAAAAAAAAAAAAAAAAATGTAATTATCTGATCGCGCCAAGCTCGTTGGATTTGCTCAACGTCTGAAACTCTGAATCCTTGTTTAGAAAAAAAAAAACCTGTTGTATTGCACTTGTAACACTGAACTTCATTGAAACCCATCGATGATTTTCTGTTAGAAGACTCAGTCGTGTAAGTTCAGTTCTAAACGGGCTGGGCTTGTAATGGAGAGAGAAGCCGCCCGGTTAGGCCCACCAGGCCCATTTATCGGTATATTCCATGACAGGCCGGGCCCACGATCGGCTAAGTACACCCGAGTCCGAGTCGATCGAGTGCTCCGCTCGTCTTCTCCGATTCGGAAGCTGGCCATTGGCAACACGCCAAACCCAGCAGTATATAATCACCACGCTGCTCCTCCACCAGCAGCGAACGAGCACGACTGCACGAGCACCAACCGTACGTGCAGCAACAGAGATCAAGCAGACGACACGCGTGCACCAACGAGCTCTCCCTCCCCTGCAGCTAGCCATGAGGACCACGGCGAGGCCAACGGCGGCGGCGACGGCGCTCGCGCTCATCCTCGTCCTGGTGTTCTCGCCGTCCCCCGCCTCCGCCGCCGCAGCGAGAATGTTCAAGACCATCGACGCCCGACGGAGCCAGCATCTGGACCTCGGCGGATCACTGGTCGGGCCGGAGAGCGTCGCGTTCGACGGCAAGGGCCGCGGCCCATACAGCGGCGTCTCCGACGGCCGCGTCATGAGGTGGAACGGCGAGGCGGCTGGCTGGAGCACCTACACGTACAGCCCCAGCTACACGAACAACAAGTGCGCGGCATCGACTCTCCCCACGGTTCAGACCGAGAGCAAATGCGGCCGTCCGTTGGGCCTACGGTTTCACTTCAAAACCGGCAACCTGTACATCGCCGACGCCTACATGGGACTGATGCGAGTTAGGCCAGGAGGAGGTGAGGCAACCGTGCTAGCCACAGAGGCTGATGGCGTGCCACTTCGCTTCACCAATGGGGTGGACATTGATCAGGTTACCGGAGATGTGTATTTCACTGACAGCAGCATGAACTACCAACGATCTCAGCACGAGCAAGTCACGGCGACCAAGGATTCGACCGGACGGCTCATGAAGTATGACCCACGAACTAACCAAGTCACCGTGCTTCAATCCAACATAACCTACCCGAACGGTGTCGCCATTAGCGCTGACCGAACACATTTGATTGTTGCATTGACCGGGCCATGTAAGTTGATGAGGCATTGGATCCGAGGCCCGAAGACTGGCAATTCTGAGCCATTTGCTGACCTCCCAGGCTATCCTGATAATGTGAGGCCTGATGGAAAAGGTGGTTATTGGGTAGCGCTCCATCGTGAGAAGTATGAGCTTCCATTTGGTCCGGACAATCACTTGGTTGCAATGAGAGTTAGTGCTGGTGGAAAGCTGGTGCAACAGATGAGAGGACCAAAGAGCTTGAGACCAACTGAAGTGAAGGAGAGGAAGGATGGCAAAATATACATGGGAAATGTTGAATTGCCGTATGTCGGAGTCGTCAAAAGCAGCTAGATGTAGCATCAATTTGTACTTATATTGAGCTAGATTCATGCATTATTTGTGTGCTTTTGATTCCTTTGCCCATGTATTATAATATAATATACAAGTGTATCAGTTTATTTAGTGAGAATTCAGACTCTTAATGAGAACATCGTATAAAAGCCAAGAATTATCACACAGGATTGATTTGGACTGATATCACAAGAACGCTTTCAATTCAGAGGTCATGTGCGCACGATGATTTTGTAGCCTGTACTGAAACGCCCCTTTAAACTTTTGTGGTCGTGCAAAATGTGAGAGTAGTTGACAAATGATATAGTAACTGATCGGAGATAACAGTATTAACCTAGGACGCGTAGAATTAAGCGGAGTGAAGAATAGTACCTTAAACTTGACATCTTCACTCTTAAATATTGGCGGATACTGGCGACGAGAAGGACCGGTTGTCCAGTACAACTATTATGGTTTGGCCCTGCTGTTTTCAGCTTTTCATTAGATTATTGAAATGGATTATTTACCATGAGTTTTGTAGAATATGTTTTAATTTTCTAACAACCCTTTTCTACTGAATTACTTAGACCACTTATTATAAATTATCTATTAAACTGTATGTTAAGTTTTTCTTGGAATATTTAAATTGCACTATAACCGAGTAGATAATATATGGCAATAATTCACTTAAGAATCTAAATCAAACAGTTGAAGAACCTAAATCAAACAGGTTCTAAGGGCTCCATTCCAAAACCCCTTACAAATGAATCTTACAAAGTCCTTTAAAATTACAATAGAATGGCTTGTTTTGAACGAATGAGGCTCAAAATTTCTATGCTTTTTCAGTGGTATTACCAAACAATTTTTTAAACAAAATCTTCTGGATTTATTTTTCCGTCGGATTCGTTGAAGCATGATATTTTACTCATGACATTTTCATGTTTCTGTATTTTTCGGAACATGCTACTCCAAAGGATATATTCCTGGAGTAGACCAAATTGTTTGTTTGGTTAATAATTTTATAAATCTCACTAAAATTTTGATGATATCAGTTTTTGGCGGCAAACTAAAATGTCATTTACTTTTTTTTTAGAGAAGGGTATAACCTAATCTGAAATTCGCTCATATGAATATTTGAACTTAAGAGAGAAGGGTATAACCCAATCTGAAATTCGCTCATATGAGGATTTGAACTCAAGACCTGAGGGTGATAATTAGGTTACTGTAACCACTACACTACATGCCCTTTCACAAATATCATTTACTTAGGGTAACAGTTTGGATGGCTCGAAAGAGCATCGAACAGTTGAGGAAGTGTAGGAGAGAGAATTAAATTTGAAATTATACTATTCATTTTTTCAGAAATATTCGGGATGTAATTCTTTTAGAAGAAATATATCATCGATCTCGCACAACCGGTGCACGAAAACGACGTGTGCATGATGACACGGGCGATAGTAGCGAATCTAGAAAATTGATTCGTTAGCGTCATAATGCATCTATCGGTGTCATAGGCTCATAGCATACTAATTATATTTAAACTATAGTGTTATAATATATGTATAAACAGTTTAACCATAGGTTTTGCCGAAAGTCGTCGGTGTCGTATGACCCCAATGCTAACACTGTAGATCCGCGCCTGATGAGCGATCTTTTGCCGAAAGACGTCGGTGTCACATGACACCGATGCTAACACTGTAAATCCACCCCGATGGACGGTCTCGTGCGGTGACGACTAGAGACCGTGCGGTGTTGCAAGAGAGTATTAATTAATCACTACTTAATCGCTAATCACGATCATTAGTTGACAATGTTTGGCGCTGGCACTGGTTGTGGGTGCGGTATCGCTGGTTGGCCTTGCGAGTCCGCTCGGTCTTGCGCGTTTGCTGCGTGACACCATCTCGCGTCGCCATGCGAGACCGCCCATGTCGTTATTTTTTTTACCGGTTATGCGAGATCAACTGTATATTTCTGTTAAATAAATTACATCTCAAATATTTGTAAAAAAAATTAAATGAATAGTATATTTTTAAATTTAATTCGTGAAGGAGACACATGTGGGTGTCATTTTTTCCAAAAAAAAAATGTTTTGCATATAATGAGATGTGACACGTCATAAGTGTCACGAAAATGTCACGTAAGGATGAAATTATCATCTAGACCACTCGGGAGACAAAATGAATTGGTTTTAGCATTGAAAGATGGAAAGAGGCTTTGTATCTAGTTTTAGTTTTGAGTTACTCCATTCGCCCTGTAATATAACAATTTAAAATTGAGAATGTAAAAAGTACAATTGATGGTACAAAAGAGATGGAATAAACTAGTTAAAAATTTGATAGACAAAAGTGGATGGGTAGGTGAGAAATAAAGAACTACCGAGTATATCTCAAAATCACAAATTTATTTCCCATAATCAAGGAGGCGATATCGACTTTTTTTTTTTTCCCAAACGAATGGGGGGCCATATAATCGAGACGGCGCTGTGCGGCCAAACCGAGCTCCGCTGCTCCGCAGCGGAGAGGAGTGTGGGGGGGAGGAAGTCCGAAGGCATGGCGGCGGCGACGGCGAGGCAGACGGTGTGCGTCACCGGCGCCGGGGGGTTCATGGCCTCGTCGCACGTCGAGCTGCTCCTCTCCCGGGGGAACTACGCGGTCCGCGGCACCGTGCGGGATCCAGGTGAGGCCGCCCACACATACACCTTCACAGCCCCTCCAAACCTCGCCTTGCTTTTTTGATTCGTCGCCCCGGAGTTGGTGAAATTTGGGGCGGAAGTATGCGAGGTGGAAGCGTGGATGGATGGAGTTTGGTTTCAGAGGGTATTATCTCAAAAAAAAAAAAAAGAAGCAAAAAGGGTTCAGGGGTGTAATACTCATAATAGATGAATAAATAAATAAATAAATAATGATCCGCATGTTGCTGGAAGCAAAGAGGAGAGAGTTTCTAGTTCCTAATTTTGAGTTCTTTTTGTTGGCCTGAAATGTTAGTTTGGTCCTCGTACAACTATTTGCTATCTTTATTAGGTGAAAATCAAAAGAATTTTGAAGATCCTAATCTTTGAAGTTATTTTAAAATTACATTGTATATGCTTATTATGATGGGACAAAAGTTTTGCTATGTATGATGGTGGTGTGCCTGCGTCTGTATGCTGTAGGTGATGCCAAGAATGATCATCTCAGGGCGCTACAAGGTGCCGAGGAGAGGTTGCAGCTGCTCAAGGCTGATCTGTTGGACTATGACAGTGTAGCTTCAGTGGTTGCCGGCTGTGAGGGCGTCTTCCATGTCGCCAGCCCTGTACCCTCGGGCCGATCCACCAACCCTGAGGTTAACATTTGACAAGAACATATATTTGTTGTCAGTTGGGTTGATGTCGAACAATGGAAGATAGGGTGATTTTTTTGTGTTGAATCAAGGGGCCATCGCTGGTTATGGTTTTAACATGGTGAAATTGGTGATATTAGTATAAAGCAGTTGATGTTAGCTCAGAAGTGAAGTCGCATATTTCAGGATATCTGTGTTCCCCATAAAATTAATGATTACAGACAATTCATTCTGATTTATGCTTTGCACCATCGTTGACTCCTGGCTCTATGATATTGTATTCCTATGTCGACATTATATAACTATTGTTGTTTTGCAGGTAGAGGTCATAGCTCCTGCTGTAACAGGCACACTTAATGTGTTGAAGGCCTGCCATGAGGCAAAAGTTAAGCGAGTTGTCATGGTGTCTTCAATTGCTGCCGTGTTCAATAATCCTAACTGGCCAAAGGATAAGGCTTTCACTGAAGACAGTTGGTCAGATGAGGAATTATGCAGAAAGAATCAGGTAATGTTCTTAATCCTTCAAGTAAGCCAATGCCTTTTCCGTTGCTAAATTTATATGTGCTAATGTCCTTGGGAGGAGCAAAATTTCAGATACCTTTTTCAGTATATGTTGCTACTGGGCAAATTGATTGCTATGACATTAGATGCCTTGGATCCCCTATCCTCTCTGATGCCTTGGCAAGAGTTACTTTGTGCTTTCTCATAATAAATGATCTTCCTATATTGACAAAGAATATTCGTCGACTCTTGTTATTTGTGGTACATAACTCCCTGTGCTGTATTACCCATTCAAAAGAAGTTATCTGTGTTGTTATTCTGGCAGGATTGGTATTACCTTTCGAAAACGGTGGCAGAGCGTGAGGCTTTTGCTTATGCAGCAAAAACTGGGCTGGACATTGTAACTATTTGCCCATCATTGGTGATTGGACCCTTAATGCAATCTACAGTTAACGCGAGTAGTAGAGTTCTCATTAACTATTTCAAAGGTAACCGTGTTACATCGTTATATTAGTTTCCTCTTGGTTTACATGGAGTTAGATAGTTAAAATCATAATTCTAAGCAGTATTATGTTTAAGCTGTGTTATCAGAAATGATATCCACCTTCTTGTGTTCCAATAAGGAAAGCTTACTAATGAATAGCGTGAAAGTCTGAAAGAACTTAATACTAAGATCAAGTTAGTATTAAGTTATTTCAATCAATAAAGTATTTTAGGCTTTAAGCTTTCTGTTAAAATGAAGTACTCATCTTTTGCAGGAGATCGTGACACTGTCGAAAATAGACTCCGGAATGTAGTGGATGTTCGTGATGTTGCCAATGCTCTCCTTTTGGCGTATGAAAATCCAGGAGCATCCGGACGATACATCTGCAGCTCAGCTCCAATAAGAGTCTCTGATATGATAAACATTTTAAAGACCTTATATCCAACTTATACTTATCCCAAAAAGTAAGCCCAACCCCTCAACAAGTTACTGAATGTGTTTTACCTGTGTTGTAGCCGTTAACTCTGCATTTGTACAACAGATATGGCTGGCATTTCATAAAAGGGGAGGGTACATAAACTTGAGATAACTAGGTAGAATTAAAGATCCATAATATTTTCCCTGAATTCATACACCCACATCACTTGGTTCAATAAAACAGAACTGAGTACCAAGTTTATCAAAGCGGTGTGAAATTTTTATGGGCAATTATTTCACTAGACCAGTAAATGCTTCTTTTTTTTACAAGAACTAGATGCGTCATATTTGTTCCTATCTTCAGTTTCTCTATGCTTAACTTTCATGCAACTTATTCTCCTCTCATCCAATGGTTTTGTAGCTTTGTGGATGTGGAAGAGAACACCATATACAGTTCCGAGAAACTTCATAAGCTTGGCTGGAGTTTCAGGCCTATTGAGGAAACCCTCCGGGACAGCGTGGAATCCTACAAAGCATTTGGCATCCTTGATTGAGGATCCAAACTGTGAGAACTTCAGTGTCTGTTAAACTCTCCATGATTCATGTAATCTGTGTTGAGATCAACCGGGTCAATAAAGAATCGTTATTAAAACCACAAGTGCATTTCCGTTTAAAAAAAAAAACACGAATGTATCGGTGTATCCTGATTCCTGAATCTTGTCCATTGAGCAATGCAGATATATATAGTTGACAGTTGTTGGCTCGCTGGTGAGGACGGCTTAATATAAACTGGTTTGTTCTTGCGCTAATTCAGTTGGGTGATGGATTAGTTTTGAATCTTGCCTATATGAAGTTATGTACTAGTGTGCTGTGCACATTAGTTCCGTAGTTACTTGGCTAAGGCAGCATACTCTTTCCATGGTCACCTAAAATTACCAACGTTCTCTCTGCCATCTTCTTGGCGTGACCTTCTCTTGATGATCATTGCAATTTGCAAACATTAAATAAGGCAACAATTAGCACATTCCCAATTGGGTGGAGTGAGGATCAATCCAAAGATTTCATTCGTGGCATGTAGTTAACACAAAAAAAATGTATTTTTCCTCAGTACTTGTCCCAATTTCACTATCATATTGATCCGTTTCCGCAAAACTAATACAATAATAATATTATTACATATGGTTACTGATTTCAAATTTTAGTTTTTCCATTTTCTGTCAGTGTAGCGTTGAAGTTGACAATTTAGTTAAATTCACAAATATGAAATTTTCCTGATTGTTTCTGTTCGTTTCCGAAAATAGTAATGAAATAATGATACTGTTTCCATCCCTAGCCCGTGGTGATTTTATGAATCTCAGGATATATCAGCCGAGTCTTTTGGATGTACTCATAGGGTAGCGTGTGCGTGTGAGCACCTGTGTTTCTTCCATGTTTGAAAAAACAAAATAAAATCTTATGATTTAAAAACTAAAACGATGAAAGATAGAAAAGTTTTATTAAGAAAAACTAAAACGAAGTAATTTAAAAATGGTGGTTCGTTCAAAAAACGAAATTCTTAAAAATATAGTCACAAAATATTTTTATCTATGATAGGATTTAATCCATCTTTTTAAAACTAATCTGAAATGTCCAATCTAGATTCCTTTTTAAAGGGACTATCTACCCTTCATTTGACAGAAAACCCCTCCTAATATCTTGTAAATTTTAGACCGTTGAATTGCGTTGAGATTCATGCAAAGTCTACAAAACACTAACCCTTTTCCTTTTCCCTCCTCGACACCGCACAAAGCGCTTGAGTGCGCTGCTTCCCGACGCCTCCTTTACACTGCCTCCTACGCCGCCACTCCGGCCTTGCCGGCTGGCCGGAAGGCGTCAACCACCTGCGAGGCCCTCCCGGCTGGCCTCTTCCCCCTCTCTTTCCCCCTCTCTCTCCTCTCCTTTTCCTCAAGCCGGTGGTGGCGAGCTGTCCCCACACCGCCGTCTTCCCCATCTCCGACAACGGGGCATCACCACCGGCCGCCTCCTCCTAACAGTCCTCCCGCTTTGCCCCCGCCGCCTACACCAGCCCACCGTCCACTTCCAATCACGAGGCTTCGGCGGCGGGGCTGCCGCCTCCCACGACCATCCTATAATGACAGCGAACTCCCCCCTCTTTCCCCTTCCTCTCCTATCTCAATCTGGGACCCTAATTCGTCGGCCCTCCGTCAGAGCTTGGGTTGTCGCTAGCGTCGGAGAAGAAGAGGAGGTCGTTGGAGTTAGAGAAGAAACACCTAAAGCATAAATCACGAAGCACATCTAGCGATCCAAAATCTGTAAGATTTGGGAATGAATTTTCTGTCGAAAAATGATTAGCAATTCCATTCCTTAAAATGGGTCAAATATGTTGCGGAGGAATTAGGGAATATGCCAGTACATATCACCTACGAAATGCTATCCATAGAGGGAGCAGCCGCACAGGCTGTACGGGCGGCGTGGCGGGCGCACGTGTCCCGGCTGCCTGCGATACGTGTCGCGCGCGCGTGCAGCCGGGCAGCCGCCGCCGCAGCCACCGCTCGCGTATATAAATGGAGGCTTCCGGCGATCGAGGGGACGAGGAGAGAAAACCACCATGGACGACGGCGCCGCCGCCGCCGCCGCTGGGAGGGAGACGACGACGAAGAAGAAGAAGAACAAGAAGACGACGGTGTGCGTCACCGGCGCCGCGGCTTCGTCGCCTCGTGGCTCGTCCATCGCCTCCTCTCCTCCGGCGACTACGTCGTGCATGGCACCGTCCGGACCCAGGTAAGATATCGCGCGACGACCAAATCGAATCGAATCGATCGAATGACGCCGCGCGTTGATGCCGCCGGCCGCGTTCGTGCAGGTGATGCCAAGAACGGTCACCTGAGGGAGATGGACGACGGCGCCGGCGAGCGGCGGCTGCGGCTGCGGCTGTTCAAGGCCGACGTGCTGGACCGCGCCAGCGTGGCCGCCGCCGTCGCGGCTGCGCCGGCGTCTTCCACGTCGCCAGCCCCGTCCCCGCCTCCAAGCCCCACAACCCGACGTAAGTATATACAACTTGTTTTAAAACCGCCCCGAAATTAATCAGAAACCACGGAAGAAACGTAGTAGAGAATCAAACACGATAACGACACGAGACACGATATTTGGTAAGGCAGAGTTCCAGCCGAGACCAGACTGCACCTGACGCGACGTACGGCGTCCCGGCCGTCGCCGTTTGATTTTTATTTCTCCGGCGCTGGCGCTGGCAGGCGGAGGTGCTGGCTCCGGCGTGGCGGGCACGCGGAACGTGGTGGAGGCGAGCCACGAGGCGGGCGTCCGCCGCGTCGTGGTGGTGTCCTCCGCCGCCGCCGTCATCCTCAACCCGGCCTTCCCCCGCGACGCCGTCCTCGACGAGGACGCGTGGTCGGACGAGCACTACTGCCGATCCATCGAGGTAAACACAACCGAAATGTGTCAAAATGCAACACAAACAAATTAACCATCGATCAATATTCAAAAAGAAAAATAGAAATAAAATCATTCGCACGTATTTTGAGTTGCCATGCATCGAACTGAAATTCCGAGACGATCTTGGTTAGAACTGGTACTGCCTCTCCAAGACGCTCGCCGAGCGCGAGGCGTGGCGTTTCGCGGCTGACAACGCCGCCGCCATGGACGTCGTCACCGTCTGTCCGCCATTAATTCTTGCCTCTGCTCCAATCCACCGTGAACACCAGCAGCTCCATCCTCATCAACCTGATCAAAGGTAATTAAGAAATATTCAGACAACTGTCTTGTCAATATATCCAGAATTTGATTAGCTCGATCATAATTAAGCAAGCAATGCATCTGCATCTGACAGTAATACCGACTGAATTCCAAGGGCTAGTAGCATATGAACATCTAACAGAAACTGAATTCCTAGCAATCGATGTGTTTCTCACCGGTTAATTGCTTTTATGCACGTGCTCGCCGGCGGCGGCGGCGGCAGGCGGCGGCGGTGATGATGAGGAGAAGACGGACAAGAGGAGGAACGTGGTTGACGTGCGTGATGTCGCCGCGCACTCGTCCTGACGTACGAAAATCCGGCGGCTTCCGGCCGCTACATCTGCAGGCATACGACATCAAGGTGTCTGAAATGGTTGACGTCGTCAGGCGCTTCTTCCCAGATATCAACTACCCAAAGTAAGCACATATACTCTACTCCCTCCATAGGGATTATGGGGTTCGAATTCTTTTTTCTCCGCTGATATAAGGGTTATGGAATACTTCATCTGTTTTTTAATACGTATGACACCATCGACTTTTAGACATACTTTAATCATTCGTTTTATTTTAAAAAAATCAAATAAAAAAATATAATTCATGCTTAAAAACATTTAATAATAAATCAAGTACAACAAAATAAAGATAATTACATAATATTTGCATAAAACAAATGATGTCATATCTTAAAATATCAATGATGCCATATTTTAAAAAAAAGAGTAAGGAGTGCTATCTTTCAATCTATCCAGTCACTTGAGTGCTATCTTTCAACTATCCAGCCACTTTATCTATTGATGACGGGTAGCGGCTATTAAGTTTGACTAAAGTTATAGAAAAATTTAACAATATCTAAAATAAAACTAGTCTCTTAAATCTAACATTAAATATAGTTTGATACATGTTTGTTTATGTTGAAAATACTATCATATTTTTTTTCATAAATTGATCAACTTAAAATAATTTAAATAGGAAAAAAAAGTCAAATAACTTATAATATGAAACGGATGGAGTACTAAACAACCTAAAATCTCTTATATTTATGGACAGATGGAGTGTATACATATCCCCAATGCACCTGTGAGGCTATTGTCATGTCAAGAACTCTCTCCCTCCATTTTTATTTACATGACGTTGGTTAATTAGTTCGATAATAAAAAAAAACATGTTTAAATTGCTTGATATACATGTGAGTGAATCATATAAACGTAAAACTTGCAGTTTTTTTTAGCTTGGTGATGATTAATTAATGGCAGGTTTGTGGGAGGGGAGGATGAGAGGATTTTGAGCTCCAAGAAGCTGCAGAAGCTGGGGTGGAAGTTCAGGACGGTGGAGGAATGCTGAGGGATAAGCGTTCAATCCTACAAGGCTGCTGGGATCCTGATGAGGTAGAGGACTGGGATTTGAAAGAAAAAAATTTAAACTAGCGTAGTGAATTGTTGAAGGTTGGAATAATTCAGCTGTGCAAGGCAATAAAACTTGTTTACAAATTGCATCGGTAGGCAGTTAAATGTGTGTGCACTCTTTTCTTAGAGGAAAGAAAAGGAGAGATTAAGACTGGAGAGTGCATTGTATGTTGATTGTGAAACCAGGTTGCCTGAGGAGGGAGAGTTTGGTTCCTACCTCTTGGCAGTAATAAGTAATAATAACAACAATTTGATAGGACCACCGACCACAGCAGGAGTGCTTGTTTTTCCGGTGTGGTTCATGCATGTAAAGTATAAAACTTAAAAGATTTCAGGAATAACCCAAAAAAAATATAGTTCGTTCTTGTTTTGGGTGTTGTTCATGTACGTAAGTATAAAATCATAACAGAAACCCAGGAAAAAAAACAAATTATAGGTTGAGCTTGTTGGGGTGTGGTTAAATTTAAACAAAGGAAAAAAAGGGTGTGTTTAAATTGAACAAGCAACACAAATTTTTGGCTGGGTGTAGTTAAATTTAAACAAGGAAAAGAATTGGTGTGGTTAAATTTAAACAAAGCAAAAAAAAATTATCCATGGTTAAATTTTTAAAAAATATTGTCTGGTGTGGTTAAATTTAAACAAAGGAAAAGAATTGGATGTGGTTAAAACAAAGCAAAAAATTTTGGCCGTGGTTAAATTTAACAAAGGAAAAATTAAATATTGTCTGGTGTGGTTAAATTTACAAAGGAAAAATTGGTGTGTTAAAACAAAGCAAAAAATTTTGGCCGTGTATTTGGTGTTAATTTAAACAAGAAAAAATTTGTCAAGAAGAAATTTTGGCCGTGTTAATTTGGTGTTAATTTAAACAAAGGAAAAAAATATTGGGTAATTTTGGCCGTGTTAATTTCAGAATGGGTAAATTTTGGCCGTGTTAATTTTGGTGGTTAAATTTAAACAAAGGAAAAAATATTGGGTAAATTTTGGCCGTGTTAATTTTGGTGGTTAAATTTAAACAAAGGAAAAAAATATTGTCAAGAATGGGATTCGAACCCATGCCCTTTCGGACCAGTACCTGAAACTGGCGCCTTAGACCAACTCGGCCATCTTGACTTCGTGCAAAGTGAATCAAGCTTGGCAATAAGGTCGATAAGTGGACCGGTGTTGCGTCGCGGGCCGCGCGATGCAGCAGGGAACCGGATGGGCCGTGTGCGCGTTACCCCAAAAGGCCCGTGACCGCATCGTGGCGTCCCAATTAGGCCCTTCTCGGACGCTCTCCTGCTAGGCCACGGTGCTGACCGGAAGCAACGGCGACTACGGCCCTCCAACACACAAATCTCAAGACTAATTCGTTTGTTGTGACAAGTTGGTTTTTCTTAGAACAAAGTGAGTACACCTTTTGTCCTAAAATATGTCACATCTGTATGTGACACGCGCACACTTACGGACTTACCTATTCCAAAGATTTAGCATGTCTTACTGTTAACGGGTGCATCGTCTATCAATGAAGTCAGTTGGACTAAAAGTATAAAAAGTCATAATATGAACATTCGTACTGAAACGAAACCCATGAACTGATTCCACCACGAGAAATTCTAACAGTTGAGCATTTCCAAGTTCCAACCATCTTGCGACTATATACCCAACAAAAAATGAAAAAAAAAAAGAAAGG
>CM020178.1:17736435-17749760 GCA_009805545.1 Oryza longistaminata
GCACAGCGGCCGGCGGATGGGGAGAGGCAGCCAGTAGGCCCCCTAGTGGTCGTTACTCGACTGCTGCGTCCTCGCCACCAACGTCCCCGACCGCGTGCCCGACCTCGCCGGCCGCGGCGCCGACCATCTCCCTCTCGACGTCGGCGAGCGTGTTGGAGTCCAGGTTGCCGCCCCACGGAGGGACCTTCGTGCGTCCCAATTAGGCCCGTGACCGCATCGTGCGTCCCAATTAGGCCCTTCTCGGACGCTCTCCTGCTAGGCCACGGTGCTGACCGGAAGCAACGGCGACTACGGTCCCTCCAACACAACAATCTCAAGACTAATTCGTTTGTTGTGACAAGTTGGTTTTTCTTAGAACAAAGTGAGTACACCCTTTTGTCCTAAAATATGTCACATCTGTATGTGACACGCGCACACTTACCTACTTCCAAAGATTTAGCGATGTCTTACTGTTAACGGGTGCATCGTCTATCAATGAAGGTCAGTTGGACTAAAAGTATAAATAGTCATAAATATGAACATTCGTACTGAAACGAAACCCATGAACTGATTCCACCACGAGAAATCTAACCAGTTGAGCATTTCCAAGTTCCAACCATCTTGCGACTATATACCCAACAAAAAAAAATGAAAAAAAAAGAAGAAGGTTCCAACAATCCTGGGTGAATCCTGACCTCGAGTCAAGGTGTTAATCCCAGCAACTATCCGTGCCAAACCGGCAAATACTATCACCATTGCAGCAACATTCACAAAGTGCTACCCATGTACTAGTAGCGATTACGTAAGGTCAAGCAACAGACTCTGACGCCAGCATCAGACGTGACGGCATGTTGCATTGCAATGCCCCTCAAATTATTTCACCAAAAAAACTGGACTGTGATGTCAATAGCACCGGCACTTTCCGTGCAAGCGTGTTCCTCTAGCTAGTCTACCTCCACTTTTTTTTCTAAGATGTGTTTAATTCACACTGAAGTTTGAAAGTTTGATTGAAATTGGTACGATGTGATAGAAAAATTGTATGTGATGTGATGGAAAGTTGGAAGTTTGAAAAAAAAAACTTTAAAACTAAACAGGGCCCTTCTTTTTTGGAATTCTTCTCGTTGACAAAAGCTGGCTGATACTAGTGCTATTCACTCGTGCATATGTGCCGCAGAAGTCAGAACGGCAGAAGCAAGAATTTGGTTCAGCTTGCAACCTCCCATTCTGCTGCTAAAATCGGCCTGTGATTAGTTCACGCTAAAATTAGTAGTTTGGTTGAAATTGAAACAATGTGACGGAAAAGTTAGAAGTTTACGTGTGTAGAAAAGTTTTGATCTAATGAAAAAGTGAAAAAAAATTGGATCTAAGCAAGGGCTGAATAGGGAACATAAACATCAAGTGTCGCAAAGTCTGTGCTTTACCATGCATGGCTGCGGACCCAATTATATTGGGCCTCATCGATTAGCCATATTTTCTAATAAATTAAAATGATTTATTAGAAAATTAAAATAAATTTGTATATATAACTTTTATATATTTTTTCGTAACGACTTAAAAGTCAATGCTAAAAAGAAATTACGTTAAAAATATATTAAAATCAACTTTAAAATTGAGTAAAAAAATTTAAATTTTGGTTTTTGCTTTGGCTTACTAGGCTAACCGATAGAGCTCATTGTGTATGAGAAAAGAAGACAATTAAGGCTATGTTTTTTCTCCCCTTTCCCAACTCACTTCCCTCATTTTCTGCGAGCACGCTTTTCAAACTGCTAAACGGTGTATTTTTTGCAAAAGTTTTCTATATGAAAGTTGCTTTAAGAGCAAGTTTAATAGTATAGCCCACTACTAGCTCCAATTCATCTATAGCCAATTCATATAATAGTTGCTTACTATACTATTAATATAAGCTCCCACCTGTCATACACACATTGTGTCTTGAAGTCCGCGCTGCAGCTGGCTACAAATATGTAAAGATCCAATAATATTTAGTACTGGAGTGTTTTACTTGATCTTGTTGTTGAGATTTTTTTATATTGTTTAGTGTTTGGAAATGAATTCTGCAACGGTGCTCACAGATCTGTGAGCACCGTTGCAGATATTCTAGAATAAGTACGATGACCTGCTTGTACATGGCTTATATGGCTGGTGTTGTTGTCCGTTTTTTACCATTGAAGAAAAGACATATACAAACGGTGGATACAACAGCGGCTTGATATTGTTATTACAAAAATGTATAATACGTAACATTGACTTTTGTCATATTTTTTTAGTAACATTTACAGTCAACTAACGTTTACTCAGTACCTTATATATAGTAGCAAAGTAATTTTGATGCCAATAAATATTCCTCATTTCTCGTATGTCATTTAAATTAAATAGGTAGACAATTTTCACATGAAAAGAAAGGATAAGAGAGATAGACTTAAGAAAATTTTTCAATAGGTAACCATGCTAACTCTTCTTGTAAAAGCAGTGTTGAGCCATTCTTTAGAAATTTCATAGGATTTGAGAACTCAACCTTTTTTGAATAGGATTCATATAAGATTTGAATCTTGTAGAATTTCTCAACAATCATTTGTTCAAATAGGGCCTGAAGATGTCCAGTTTCCGTGCATGGTATTTGTGTTCTTCTCCAATCAGTTACCACAAACGTTTGGACAACTGTCACATTTGGCCGAGCTCAATAACGAAGTTTGAGAAATCACACATGTGCTCACATTTACTCTATTATTCTTTCAGTGGTACGGCGGCATACCTGTCGACAGCGAGACGTCTTTGGTGACTTCATCCAAATCAAAATATGCCGACCGACTTCCCTTCAAAAGTGCTCAATAGGGATAAGGTGGTACGTGCATTTATAAGGGTGGGTGTGCGTGTGTTCGTGCCGTGTGTTCAAGCACCTCGTTCCTACTTTGTATTGGTTTCTAAAGAAAAGCTAGTGCACTACTGTACAACATCAGATCAGTTTCATACTGTGATCGCCTGAAAGGTCCAAGCCGCAGGATCTTCTTCCCTTTGGGTGACATTGCGCGGAGCCCGCTGCCGTCTAGACGTTGTTGCAGTGCACTTTGCATTAGCACTGACCCAACCCAACATATGATCGTTGCGTGCATTGACCGATGCCGGAGGCTTTTTGTGGCGTTGTGGGCCTCGTTTAGCTGCTGCGTCCTGCATTTCAGCATCACTGTAATTATTGATCGCGCCAACTCGTTGGATTTGCTAACGTCTGAAACTCTGAGATCCTTGTTATAGAAAAAAAAAAAAAAAACCTGTTTGTATTGCACTTGTACACTGAACTTCATTGAAACCCATCGATGATTTTCTGTTAGAAGACTCGTCGTGTGAAGTTCAGTTCTAACGGGCTTGGGCCTTGTATGGAGAGAGAAGCCGCCAGTTAGGCCCACCAGGCCATTTATCGGTATATTCCATGACAGCCCGGGCCCAACGATCGCGCTAAGTACACCGGAAGTAAAATTTGGTAAGACTTAAGTCCTATACGCTTCCTAGAAAGACTTTTGCTTCCCGCACGAACCTGTCGACAAATCTTAGAGTAGCCGAATATCTTTTTGTTTCCCTTTTTCTTCCTCCGGCCAGGGACTTGGCGCCAATCAACTCGCTCTTCAGGCCGAGGTCCATGCATCTTCACACGCAGCAAGGTCCGGGGGCAGGTCTGGAGCAGAGTTTCTGGTTGCCACGCACCCGTCATGCTTCTTCCATGGCAAAATATTCACCTGACATTGTTGTTGGTCAATAGGTAATGGATGAACTTGCATGCACTAGAACTTGGGAAAACATCAAATTGATAGATGTCGCCATGTCGATGTGTGTGTGAAGCCTCTTAAATACGTTGCATCCTAGCTATGATTAGGTCCTGGTTGGTCAAAAGAAGAAAAATGATTAGGCCCTGAGCTTAAGACAGCGCTATTGACGGCGGTTGGGTTGACAGAGGTCGCTGCCGCTGCGCCCGCTTTGGCGCCCTCTTTCTCACCCATCGTCCAGTGCTGCTAGCTGTGACCTCGTTTCCGGTGGGCGCAGCAGATGCCAGTCAGAACTGTGTGGGGCTTGATGCTTGGCCTGGCAGCGGCCGGGTAGTACGAAGATGGGAGATTGGAGAAGAGAGAGAGGAACAGAGAACTGTTGGGAGAAGAGACTTGCTGCTCTAAGTTCGTTTGGACTATGTGTCGTGTAGGAAGCAAAGTTTTCGGTGAGCGTAGACGGAAGTCTTACCAAATTTTCTTCCACCGCAAGGTCACCCGAGTCCGGAGTCGATCGAGGCTCCGCTCGTCTTCTCCGATTCCGGAGCGGCCATTGGCAACACTAGGCCAAACCCAGCAAGTATATAATCCACACGTGTCCTCCCACCAGCAGCGAACGAGCACCACTGCCACGAGCACAACCGTACGTGCAGCAACAGAGATCAAGCAGACGAGAACGCGCGCTCTCCCTCCCCTGCAGCTAGCCATGATGAGGGACATGGCGAAAGCCACGACGGCGGGCAGCGACGGCGCTCGCCCTCATCCCGTCCTGGTGTTCTCGCCGTCCCGCCGCCGCCGCAGCGAGAATGTTCAATGACCAATCGACGCCCGACGGAGCCAGCATCTGGGACCTCGGCGGATCACTGGTCGGGGCCGGAGAGCGTCCGCGGTTCGACGGGCAAGGGCCGGGCCCATACAGCGGCCGTCTCCGACGGCCGCGGTCATGAAGGTTGGAACGGCGAGGCGGCTGGCTGGAAGCACTACATCGTACAGCCCAGCTCAACAACAACAAGTGGCGGCATCCGACTCTCCCCCGGTTCAGACCGAGAGCAAATGCGGCCGTCCGTTAGCCTAACGGTTTCACTACAAAACCGGGCAACCTGTAATCGCCGACGCCTACTGGGACTGAATGCGAGTTGGGCCGAAAAGGCGGGAGGCAACGCGTCTAGCCACGAAGGCTTGATGCGTGCCACTTCGCTTCATCCAATGGGTGGACCATTGATGCAGGTTACCGGAGATGTGTATTTCACTGCACAGCATGAACTACCAACATCTCAGCACGAGCAAGTGCACGGCGACGCAAGGATTCGACCGCGATCGGCTCATGAAGTATGACGCCACGAAAACTAACCAAGTCACCGTGCTCTTCGAATCCAACATAACCTACCGTGAACGGTGTCGCCATTAGCGCTGACGAACACATTGTTGTTTGCATTGACCGGGGCCATGTAAGTTGAATGAGGCATTGGATCCGCAGGCCCGATAGACTGGGCAATTCTGGCCATTTGCTGACCTCGCCGCGCTATCTGGATAAGTGAGGCTGATGGAAAAGGTGTTATTGGGTAGCGCTTTTCCCATCCGGGGTGAAAAGAAAGTATGAGCTTCCATTGGTCCGGACAATCACTTGTTGCAATGAGAGCTTAGTGCTGGTGGAAAGCGGTGCCAACGCGGATGAGAGGACCAAGAGCTTGAGACCAACTGAAGTGATGGAGAGGAAGGAATGGCAAAATATACATGGAAAGAGTTGAATGCCGGATGTTGGAGTCGTCAAAAGCAGCTAGATGTAGCATCAATTTGTACTTATGACCTAGATTCATTGCATTTATGTGTGCTTTGGATTTCTTTTGCCCCATGTTATAAGTATAATATACAAGTGTATCAGATTATTTAAGTGAGAAATTCCAGATCTTAATGAGAACATCGTATAAAAGCCAAGCATATCACACAGGATGTTGCTGGACTGATATCACAAAACGCTTTCACTTCAGAGGTCAGTGCGCCATCGATGATTTGAGCCTGAATGAACACGCCCCTTAAACTTTGTGGTCGGTGCAAATGTGAGAGTAGTTGACAAATGATATAGAACTGATCGGATAACAGTATTAACCTAGGGACGCGGTAGAATTAAGCGAGTGAAGAATAATACTTAACTTGACGTCTTCACTCTTAAAATATTGGCGGATACTGGGACGAGAAAGGAACCGGTTGTCCAGTACAAACTATTATGGTTGGCCCTGCTGTTTTCAGCTTTTCATTAGATTATTGAAATGGATATTTACCATGAGTTTTGTAGAATATGTTTTAATTTTCTAACAACCTTTTCTACTGAATTACTTAGACCACTTATTATAAATTATCTATTAAACTGTATGTTAAGTTTTTCTTGGAATATTTAAATTGCACTATAACCGAGTAGATAATATATGCAAAATAATTCACTTAAGAATCTAAATCAAACAGTTGAAGAACCTAAATCAAACAGGTTCTAAGGGCTCCATTCCAACACCCCTTACAAATGAATCTTACAAAGTCTTTAAATTACAATAGAATGGGCTTGTTTGAAACGAATGAGGCTCAAAAATTCTATGCTTTTTCAGTGGTATTACCAAACAATTTTTAAACAAAATCTTCTGGATTTATTTTTCCGTCGGATTCGTTGAAGCATGATATTTTACTCATGACATTTTCATGTTCTGTATTTTCCGGAATCATGTACTCCAGATATAATTCCTGAGTAGAACCAAATTGTTTGTTTGGTTAATAATTTTAAAATCTCACTATAAATTTGATGATATATAGTTTTTGGCGGCAAACTAAAATGTCATTACTTTTTTTTAGAAGAAAGAGTATAACCCATTTTGATTATACAGTTTTGGTGGCAAACTAAAAATGTCATTTACTTTTTTTTAGAGAAGGGTATAACCTAATCTGAAATTCGCTCATATGAATATTGAACTTAAGAAGAAGGGTATAACCCAATCTGAAATTCGCTCAATGAGGATTTGAACTCAAGACCTAAGGGTGATAATTAGGTTACTGTAACACTACACTACAACATGCCCTTTTCACAAATATCATTTACTTAGGGTAATAGTTTGGATGGCTCGAAAGAGCATCGAACAGTTGAGGAAGTGTAGGAGAAGAGATATAATTTGAAATTATACTATTCATTTTTTTCAGAAATATCGGGATGTAATTCTTTTAGAAGAAATATATCGTCGATCTCGCACAACCGGTGCACGAAGACGTGTGCATGATGACACGGGCGATAGTAGCGAATCTAGAAAATTGATTCGTCAGCGTCATAATGCATCTATCGGTGTCATAGGCTCATAGCATACTAATTATATTTAAACTATAGTGTTATAATATATGGATAAACAGTTTTAACCATAGGTTTGCCGAAAGTTATTGGTGTCGCATACCCCAATGCTAACACTGAGATTCCGCGCCTGATGGGAGGTCTTTTGCCGGTGTCACATGACACCGATGCTAACAGTGTAAATCCACCAGATGGGTGGTCTCGTGCGGTGACGACTCGAGACTGTGCGGTGTTGCAGAGAGGGTATTAATTATCACTACTTAATCGCTAATCACGATCATTAGTTGACAATGTTTTGGCGCTGGCACTGGTTGTGGGTGCGGTATGCGCTGGTTGGCCTTGCGAGTCCGCTCGGTCTTGCGCTTTGCTACGTGACACCATCTCGCGTCGCCATGCGAGACCGCTCATGTCGTTATTTTTTTTACCGGTTATGCGAGTCAACTGTATATTTCTGTTAAATAAATTTCTCTCAATATTTGTGAAAAAATTTACATGAATAGTATATTTTCAAATTTAATTCGTGAAGGAGACACATGTGGGTGTCATT
The DNA here is from genome assembly GCA_009805545.1 of Oryza longistaminata. Lineage (NCBI taxonomy): Eukaryota > Viridiplantae > Streptophyta > Magnoliopsida > Poales > Poaceae > Oryza > Oryza longistaminata. Next base: position 17,744,036 of record CM020178.1, read on the forward strand.
TTTTTTCCTTAAAAATGTTTTGCATATAATGAGATTGTGACACGTCATAAGTGTCACGTAAGGATGAAATTTCATCATCTAGACCACTGGAGACGAAATGAATTGGTTTTAGCATTGAAAGATGGAAAGAGGGCTTTATAATAGTTTTTAGTTTTGAGTTACTCCATTCGTCCTATAATATAAAAATTAAAATTGAGGATGTAAAAAGTACAATTGATGGTACAAAAGAGATGAATAAACTAGTTAAAAAATTGATAGACAAAAAGTGGGTGGGTAGGTGAGAAATAAAAACTACCGAGTAATCTCAAAATCACAAATTTATTTCCCATAATCAAGGAGGCGATATCGACTTTTTTTTTTTCCCAAACGAATGGGGGGCCATATAATCGAGACGGCGCTGTGGCGGCCAACCGAGCTCCGCAGCGGAGAGGAGTGTGGGGGTGAGGAAGTCCGAAGGCATGGCGGCGGCGACGGCGAGGCAGACGGTGTGCGTCACCGGCGCCGGGGGGTTCATGGCCTCGTCGCACGTCGAGCTGCTCCTCTCCCGGGGGAACTACGCGGTCCGCGGCACCGTGCGGGATCCAGGTGAGGCCGCCCACACATACACCTTCACAGCCCCTCCAAACCTCGCTTTTGCTTTTTGATTCGTCGCCCCGGAGTTGGTGAAATTTGGGGCGGAAGTATGCGAGGTGGAAGCGTGGATGGATGGAGTTTGGTTTCAGAGGGTATTATCTCAAAAAAAAAAAAAAGAAGCAAAAAGGGTTCAGGGGTGTAATACTCATAATAGATGAATAAATAAATAAATAAATAATGATCCGCATGTTGCTGGAAGCAAAGAGGAGAGAGTTTCTAGTTCCTAATTTGTAGTTCTTTTTGTTGGCCTGAAATGTTAGTTTGGTCCTCGTACAACTATTTGCTATCTTTATTAGGTTGAAAATCAAAGAATTTTGAAGATCCTAATCTTTGAAGTTATTTTAAAAATTACATTGTATATGCTTATTATGATGGGACAAAAGTTTTGCTATGTATGATGGTGGTGTGCCTGCGTCTGTATGCTGTAGGTGATGCCAAGAATGATCATCTCAGGGCGCTACAAGGTGCCGAGGAGAGGTTGCAGCTGCTCAAGGCTGATATGTTGGACTATGACAGTGTAGCTTCAGCGGTTGGCCGGTTGTGAGGGCGTCTTCCATGTCGCCAGCCCTGTACCCTCTGGCCGATCCACCAACCCTGAGGTTAATTTGACAAGAACATATATTTGTTGGGTTGATGTCGAACACCATGGGAAATGGGGTGATTTTTTTTGTGTTGAATCAAGGGGCCATCGCTGGTTATGGTTTTAACATGGTGAAATTGGTGATATTAGTATAAAGCAGTTGATGTTAGCTCAGAAGTGAAGTCGCATATTTCAGGATATCTGTGTTCCCCATAAAATTAATGATTACAGACAATTCATTCTGATTTATGCTTTGCACCATCGTTGACTCCTGGCTCATGAATTGTATTCCTATGTCGACATTATATAACTATTGTTGTTTTGCAGGTAGAGGTCATAGCTCCTGCTGTAACAGGCACACTTAATGTGTTGAAGGCCTGCCATGAGGCAAAAGTTAAGCGAGTTGTCATGGTGTCTTCAATTGCTGCCGTGTTCAATAATCCTAAACTGGCCAAAGGATAAGGCTTTCACTGAAGACAGTTGGGTCAGATGAGGAATTATGCAGAAAGAATCAGGTAATGTTCTTAATCCTTCAAGTAAGCCAATGCCTTTTCCGTTGCTAAATTTTATATGTGCTAATGTCCTTGGGAGGAGCAAATTTCAGATACCTTTTTCAGTATATGTTGCTACTGGCAAATTGATTGCTATGACATTAGATGCCTTGGATCCCCTAATCCTCTCTGATGCCTTGGCAAGAGTTACTTTGTGCTTTCTCATAATAAATGATCTTCCTATATTGACAAAGAATATTCGTCGACTCTTGTTATTTGTGGTACATAACTCCGTGCTGTATTACCCATTCAAAAGAAGTTATCTGTGTTGTTATTCTGGCAGGATTGGTATTACCTTTCGAAAACGGTGGCAGAGCGTGAGGCTTTTGCTTATGCAGCAAAAACTGGGCGGACATTGTAACTATTTGCCCATCATTGGTGATTGGACCCTTGATGCAATCTACAGTTAACGGGCGAGTAGTAGAGTTCTCATTAACTATTTCAAAGGTAAACCGTGTTACATCGTTATATTAGTTTCCTCTTGGTTTACAATGGAGTTAGATAGTTAAAATCATAATTCTAAGCAGTATTATGTTAAGCTGTGTTATCAGAATGATATCCACCTTCTTGTGTTCCAATAAGGAAAGCTTACTAATGAATAGCGTGAAAGTCTGAAAGAACTTAATACTAAGATCAAGTTATTTCAATCAATAAAGTATTTTAGGTTTAAGCTTTCTGTTAAAATGAAGTACTCATCTTTTGCAGGAGATCGTGACACTGTCGAAAATAGACTCCGGAAATGTAGTGGATGTTCGCGATGTTGCAATGCTCTTCTTTTGGCGTATGAAAATCCAGGAGCATCCGGACGATACATCTGCAGCTCAGCTCCAATAAGAGTCTCTGATATGATAAACATTTTTAAAGACCTTATATCCAACTTATACTTATCCCAAAAAGTAAGCCCAACCCCTCAACAAGTTACTGGATGTGTTTTACCTGTGTTGTAGCCGTTAACTCTGCATTTGTACAACAGATATGGCTGGCATTTCATAAAGGGGAGGGTACATAAACTTGAGATAACTAGGTAGAATAAAGATCCATAATATTTTTCCTGAATTCATACACCCACATCACTGGTTCAATAAAACAGAACTGAGTACCAAGTTTATCAAAGCGGTGTGAAATTTTTATGGGCAATTATTTCACTAGAACCAGTAATTGCTTCTTTTTTTAACAAGAACTAGAATGCGTCATATTTGTTCCTATCTTCAGTTTCTCTATGCTTAACTTTCATGCAACTTATTCTCCTCTCATCCAATGGTTTGTAGCTTTTGTGGATGTGGAAGAGAACACACATATACAGTTCCGAGAAACTCATAAGCTTGGCTGGAGTTTCAGGCCTATTGAGGAAACCCTCCGGAGACAGCGTGGAATCCTACAAAGCATTTGGCATCCTTGATTGAGGATCCAAACTGTGAAACTACAGTGGCTGTAAACTCATCATGATTCATGTAATCTGTGTTGAGAACTTGAGATCAACCGAGTCAATAAGAATCATTATTAAAACCACTAGTGCATTTGCGTTAAAAAAAAACACTAGTGTATCGGTGTATCCTGATTCCTGAATCTTGTCCATTGAGCAATGCAGATATATATAGTTGACAGTTGTTGGCTGCTTAATATAACTGGTTTGTTCTTGCGCTAATTCAGTTGGGTGATGGATTAGTTTTGAATCTTGCCTATATGAAGTTATGTACTAGTGTGCTGTGCCCATTAGTTCCGTAGTTACTTTGGCTCAAGGCAGCATACTCTTTCCATGTTCACCTAAATTACCAACGTTCTCTCTGCCATCTTCTTTGCGTGACCTTCCCTTGATGATCATTGCAATTTGCAAACATTAAATAAGGCAACAATTAGCACATTCCCAATTAGGTGGAGTGAGGATCAATCCAAAGATTTCATTCGTGGCATGTAGTTAACCAAAATTGTTTTTTTTTTCCTCAGTACTTGTCCCAATTTCACTATCATATTGATCTGTTTCCGCAAAACTAATACAATAAATAATAATATTAATATATGGTTACTGATTTCAAATTTTAGTTTTTCCAATTTCTGTCAGTGTGGCGTTGAAGTTGACAATTTAGTTAATTCACAAATATGAAAATTTCCTGATTGTTTCTGTTCTTTCCGAAAATAGTAATGAAATAATGATGTTTGTTTCATCCCTAGCCCGTGGTGATTTTATGAATCTCAGGATATTTGCCGAGTTTTTTTATGTACTCATAGGGTACGTGTGCGTGTGAGCACCTGTGTTTCTTCCATGTTTGAAAAAACAAAACAAAATCTTATGATTTAAAACTTATATATATATTTAATTTAACGATGAAAGATAGAAAAGTTTTATTAAGAAAAACTAAAACGAAGTAATTTAAAAATGGTGGTTCGTTCAAAAAACGAAATTCTTAAAATATAGTCACAAAAATATTTTTCTCTATGATAGGATTAATCCATCTTTTAAAAGAAGGGATTTAATCCATCTTTTTAAAACTAATCTGAATGTCCAATCTAAATTCCTTTTTAAAGGGACTATCTACCCTCATTTGACAGAAAACCCCCCTAATATCTTGTAAATTTTAAGACCGTTGAATTGCGTTGAGATTCTGCAAAGTCCACAAAACACTACCCTTTTCCTTTTCCCTCCTCGACACCGCAAAAAGCGCTTGAGTGCGCTGCTTCCCGACGCCTCCTTTACACGCCTCCTACGCCCGCCACCCTCGCCTTGTGGCTGGCCAGAAGGCGTCAACCACCTGGGAGGTCCTCCTCTCGGTTGGCCTCTTCCCCTCTCTCCTCCTCTCCTTTTCCTCAAGCCGGTGGTGGCAAGCTGTCCCCGGCCCCGTCTTCCCCATCTCCGAGACGGGGCATCACCACGGCCGCCTCCTCCTAACAGTCTCCCGCTTTGCCCCGCCTACACCAGCCCACCGTCCCTTCCACACGAGGCTTCGGCGCGGGGCTGCCGCCTCCCCGACCATCCTGTAATGACAGGAACTCCCCTCTTCCCCCTTCCTCTCCTACCTCAATCTGGGACCCTAATTCGTCGGCCTCCGCCAGAGCTTGGGTTGTCGCTGGCGTCGGAGAAGAAGAGGAGGTTTGTCGAGTTAGAGAAGAAACACCTAAAGTATAAAATCTTACTAAAATGGGTCAAAATATTTTTTGCGGAGGAATTAGGGAATATGCCAGTCACATCACCTACAGAAATCTATCCATAGAGGGAGCAGCCGCACAGGCTGTACGGGCGGCGTGGCGGGCGCACGTGTCCCGGCGCCTGCGATACGTGTCGCGCGCGCGTGCAGCCGGGCAGCCGCCGCCGCAGCCACCGCTCGCGTATATAAATGGAGGCTTCCGGCATAGGGGACGAGGAGAGAAAACCACCATGGACGACGGGCCGCCGCCGCCGCCGCGGAGGGAGACGACGACGAGAAGAAAAGAACAAGAAGAGACGGTGTGCGTCACCGGCGCCGGCGGCTTCGTCGCCTCGTGGCTCGTCCATCGCCTCCTCTCCTCGGCGACTACGTCGTGCATGGCACCGTCCGCGACCCAGGTAAGATATGCGCGACGACCAAATCGAATCGAATCGATCGAATGACGCGCGCGTTGATGGCCGCCGGCCGGTTCGTGCAGGTGATGCCAAGAACGGTCACCTGAGGGAGATGGACGACGGCGCCGGCGAGCGGGCGGCTGCGGCTGTTCAAGGCCGACGTGCTGGACCGCGCCAGCGTGGCCGCCGCCGTCGCGCTGCGCCGGCGTCTTCCACGTCGCCAGCCCCGTCCCCGCCTCCAAGCCCCACAACCCCGACGTAAGTATATACAACTTGTTATAAAACCGCCCCGAAATACATCAAAACCAAACCCGGAAGAAACGTAGTAGAAGATCTAACACGATAACGACACGAGACACGATATTTGGTAACGAGTTCTCAGCGAGACCAGACCTACTGACCGGCGACGTACGGCGTCCCGGGCCC
>CM020178.1:17749785-17790808 GCA_009805545.1 Oryza longistaminata
GTACGTCGCCGTTTGATTTTTAATTTCTCCGGCGCTGGCGTTGGCAGGCGGAGGTGCTGGCTCCGGCGGTGGCGGGCACGCGGAACGTGGTGGAGGCGAGCCACGAGGCGGGCGTCCGCCGAGTCGTGGTGGTGTCCTCCGCCGCCGCCGTCATCCTCAACCCGGCCTTCCCCCGCGACGCCGTCCTCGACGAGGACGCGTGGTCGGACGAGCACTACTGCCGATCCATCGAGGTAAACACAACCGAAATGTGTCAAAATGCAACACAAACAAATTAAACCATCGATCAATATTCAAAAAGAAAAATAGAAATAAAATCATTCGCACGTATTTTGAGTTGCCATGCATCGAACTGAAATTCCGAGACGATCTTGGTTAGAACTGGTACTGCCTCTCCAAGACGCTCGCCGAGCGCGAGGCGTGGCGTTTCGCGGCTGACAACGCCGCCGCCATGGACGTCGTCACCGTCTGTCCGCCATTAATTCTTGGACCTCTGCTCCAATCCACCGTGAACACCAGCAGCTCCATCCTCATCAACCTGATCAAAGGTAATTAAGAAATATTCAGAACACTGTCTTGTACATATATCCAGAAATTGATTAGCTCGATCATAATTAAGCAGCAAATGCATCTGCATCTGACAGTAATACCGACTGAATTCCAAGAGCTAGTAGCATATGAACATCTGACAGAAACTGAATTCCTAGCAATCGATGTGTTTCTCACCGGTTAATTGCTTTTATGCACGTGCTCGCCGGCGGCGGCGGCGGCAGGCGGCGGCGGTGATGATGAGGAGAAGACGGACAAGAGGAGGAACGTGGTTGACGTGCGTGATGTCGCCGCCGCACTCGTCCTGACGTACGAAAATCCGGCGGCTTCCGGCCGCTACATCTGCAGCGCATACGACATCAAGGTGTCTGAAATGATTGACGTCGTCAGGCGCTTCTTCCCAGATATCAACTACCCAAAGTAAGCACATATACTCTACTCCCTCCATAGGGATTATGGGGTTCGAATTCTTTTTTCTCCGCTGATATAAGGGTTATGGAATACTTCATCTGTTTTTTAATACATATGACACCATCGACTTTTAGACATACTTTAATCATTCGTTTTATTTTAAAAAAAAATCAAACATAAAAAATATAATTCATGCTTAAAAACATTTAATAATAAATCAAGTCACAACAAAATAAAGATAATTACATAATATTTTTGCATAAGACAAATGATGTCATATCTTAAAATATCAATGATGCCATATATTAAAAAAAAAGAGTAAGGAGTGCTATCTTTCAATCTATCCAGTCACTTGAGTGCTATCTTTCAATCTATCCAGCCACTTTATCTATTGATGACGGGTAGCGGCTATTAAGTTTGACTAAAGTTATAGAAAAAATTAACAATATCTAAAATAAAACTAGTCTCATTAAATCTAACATTAAATATAGTTTGATAACATGTTTGTTTTATGTTGAAAATACTATCATATTTTTTTTCATAAATTTGATCAAACTTAAAATAATTTAAATAGAAAAAAAAAGTCAAATAACTTATAATATGAAACGGATGGAGTACTAAACAAACTAAAATCTCTTATATTTATGGACAGATGGAGTGTATACATATCCCCAATGCACCTGTGAGGCTATTGTCATGTCAAGAACTCTCTCCCTCCATTTTTATTTACATGACGTTGGTTAATTAGTTCGATAAAATAAAAAAAACATTGTTTAAATTGCTTGATATACATGTGAGTGAATCATATAAACGTAAAACTTGCAGTTTTTTTTAGCTTGGTGATGATTAATTAATGGCAGGTTTGTGGGAGGGGAGGATGAGAGGATTTTGAGCTCCAAGAAGCTGCAGAAGCTGGGGTGGAAGTTCAGGACGGTGGAGGAATGCCTGAGGGATAGCGTTCAATCCTACAAGGCTGCTGGGATCCTGAAATGAGGTAGAGAGACTGGGATTTGAAAGAAAAAAATTTAAACTAGCGTAGTGAATTGTTGAAGGTTGGAATAATTCAGCTGTGCAAGGCAATAAAACTTGTTTACAAATTGCATCGGTAGGCAGTTAAATGTGTGTGCACTCTTTTCTTAGAGGAAAGAAAAGGAGAGATTTTAAGACTGGAGAGTGCATTGTATGTTGATTGTGAAACCAGGTTGCCTGAGGAGGGAGAGTTTGGTTCCCTACCTCTTGGCAGTAATAAGTAATAATAACAACAATTTGATAGGACCACCGACCACAGCAGGAGTGCTTGTTTTTCCGGTGTGGTTCATGCATGTAAAGTATAAAACTTAAAAGATTTCAGGAATAACCCAAAAAAAATATAGTTCGTTCTTGTTTTGGGTGTTGTTCATGTACGTAAGTATAAAATCATAACAGAAACCCAGGAAAAAAAACAAATTATAGGTTGAGCTTGTTTTGGGTGTGGTTAAATTTAAACAAAGGAAAAAAAGGGTGTGTTTAAATTGAACAAAGCAACACAAATTTTTGGCTGGGTGTAGTTAAATTTAAACAAAGGAAAAGAATTGGGTGTGGTTAAATTTAAACAAAGCAAAAAAAAATTATCCATGGTTAAATTTTTAAAAAATATTGTCTGGTGTGGTTAAATTTAAACAAAGGAAAAGAATTGGATGTGGTTAAAACAAAGCAAAAAAATTTTGGCCGTGGTTAAATTTAAACAAAGGAAAAATTAAATATTGTCTGGTGTGGTTAAATTTAAACAAAGGAAAAGAATTGGGTGTGGTTAAAACAAAGCAAAAAAATTTTGGCCGTGTTAATTTTGGTGGTTAAATTTAAACAAAGGAAAAAAAATATTGTCAAGAATGGGTAAATTTTGGCCGTGTTAATTTTGGTGGTTAAATTTAAACAAAGGAAAAAAATATTGTGTGCTTAAAACAAAGCAAAAAATTTTTGGCCGTGTTAATTTTGGTGGTTAAATTTAAACAAAGGAAAAAAATATTGGGTAAATTTTGGCCGTGTTAATTTCAGAATGGGTAAATTTTGGCCGTGTTAATTTTGGTGGTTAAATTTAAACAAAGGAAAAAAATATTGGGTAAATTTTGGCCGTGTTAATTTCAGAATGGGTAAATTTTGGCCGTGTTAATTTTGGTGGTTAAATTTAAACAAAGGAAAAAAATATTGGGTGAATTTTGGCCGTGTTAATTTCAGAATGGGTAAATTTTGGCCGTGTTAATTTTGGTGGTTAAATTTAAACAAAGGAAAAAAATATTGTCAAGAATGGGATTCGAACCCATGCCCTTTCGGACCAGTACCTGAAACTGGCGCCTTAGACCAACTCGGCCATCTTGACTTCGTGCCAAGTGAATCAAGCTTGGCAATAAGGTCGATAAGTGGACCGGTGTTGCGTCGCGGGCCGCGCGATGCAGCAGGGAAACCGGATGGGCCGTGTGCGCGTTACCCCAAAAGGCCCGTGACCGCATCGTGCGTCCCAATTAGGCCCTTCTCGGACGCTCTCCTGCTAGGCCACGGTGCTGACCGGAAGCAACGGCGACTACGGTCCCTCCAACACAACAATCTCAAGACTAATTCGTTTGTTGTGACAAGTTGGTTTTTCTTAGAACAAAGTGAGTACACCCTTTTGTCCTAAAATATGTCACATCTGTATGTGACACGCGCACACTTACCTACTTCCAAAGATTTAGCGATGTCTTACTGTTAACGGGTGCATCGTCTATCAATGAAAGTCAGTTGGACTAAAAGTATAAATAGTCATAAATATGAACATTCGTACTGAAACGAAACCCATGAACTGATTCCACCACGAGAAATCTAACCAGTTGAGCATTTCCAAGTTCCAACCATCTTGCGACTATATACCCAACAAAAAAAAATGAAAAAAAAAGAAGAAGGTTCCAACAATCCTGGGTGAATCCTGACCTCGAGTCAAGGTGTTAATCCCAGCAACTATCCGTGCCAAACCGGCAAATACTATCACCATTGCAGCAACATTCACAAAGTGCTACCCATGTACTAGTAGCGATTACGTAAGGTCAAGCAACAGACTCTGACGCCAGCATCAGACGTGACGGCATGTTGCATTGCAATGCCCCTCAAATTATTTCACCAAAAAAACTGGACTGTGATGTCAATAGCACCGGCACTTTCCGTGCAAGCGTGTTCCTCTAGCTAGTCTACCTCCACTTTTTTTTCTAAGATGTGTTTAATTCACACTGAAGTTTGAAAGTTTGATTGAAATTGGTACGATGTGATAGAAAAATTGTATGTGATGTGATGGAAAGTTGGAAGTTTGAAAAAAAAAACTTTAAAACTAAACAGGGCCCTTCTTTTTTGGAATTCTTCTCGTTGACAAAAGCTGGCTGATACTAGTGCTATTCACTCGTGCATATGTGCCGCAGAAGTCAGAACGGCAGAAGCAAGAATTTGGTTCAGCTTGCAACCTCCCATTCTGCTGCTAAAATCGGCCTGTAATTAGTTCACGCTAAAATTAGTAGTTTGGTTGAAATTGGAACGGATGTGACGGAAAAGTTAGAAGTTTATGTGTGTAGAAAAGTTTTGATCTAATGAAAAAGTGAAAAAAAATTGGATCTAAGCAAGGGCTGAATAGGGAACATAAACATCAAGTGTCGCAAAGTCTGTACTTTACCATGCATGGCTGCGGACCCAATTATATTGGGCCTCATCGATTATCCATATTTTCTAATAAATTAAAATGATTTATTAGAAAATTAAAATAAATTTGTATATATAACTTTTATATATTTTTTCGTAACGACTTAAAAGTCAATGCTAAAAAGAAATTACGTTAAAAATATATTAAAATCAACTTTAAAATTGAGTAAAAAAATTTAAATTTTGGTTTTTGCTTTGGCTTACTAGGCTAACCGATAGAGCTCATTGTGTATGAGAAAAGAAGACAATTAAGGCTATGTTTTTTCTCCCCTTTCCCAACTCACTTCCCTCATTTTCTGCGCGCACGCTTTTCAAACTGCTAAACGGTGTATTTTTTGCAAAAGTTTTCTATATGAAAGTTGCTTTAAGAGCAAGTTTAATAGTATAGCCCACTACTAGCTCCAATTCATCTATAGCCAATTCATATAATAGTTGCTTACTATACTATTAATATAAGCTCCCACCTGTCATACACACATTGTGTCTTGAAGTCCGCGCTGCAGCTGGCTACAAATATGTAGCCCGCTGCTCTTCTCTCTCATCTTTTACCTTATTAAAATATGTTTACAGCTGGCTAAGGGCATCCACAATGTACTACAAAAGTAGTCCATAGGGAATAAACTATTCCATTCAGCCATCTAGTAACATCGTGCAACTAGTCCATATAAAGGAAATAGCAAAAAGTAATCATATGCATATGGACTACCCATATGACATAAATAATATTATCTATCTCTACTTCTCTCTCTTCTCCTAATGTCACATTGTATTCATATACATTGTGAGGATTGATATAGGTAAAGTTTATTTATGTGGGTCCTAACTATATAGACCACTTTTGCCATATACATTGATGATGCCCTAATAGCCTGCTATTGTACCTACTCTAAAAGTTTTTTAAGGCTAATACTTAATTAATCTCACTATAATTGTGTGCTTGGTTTTCTGTGTTGGGAGGCAAGGATCCCAAACAGAGTCAGGCAGAAGGACCAACAACCAATTTCTTTCACCAAAATTACCTCGTTGCAGTCATTCATACTACGTTCTCTTTAATAGTTGGCTGTATCTTCTTTAAAGCATAGGCCGCAATAAATTTTATTATCTTTTAAAAAAAGGTTACCTCAACTCCAGATGTAGCTGCATATTTGTATCCAGTTCAAATTGGGTCAAGAATCTTTTTCTGTGTGGTACGTGCAAGCATTACTATCTCGATTGGGATATGGCACTTCGGCAAAGTGGAATGGAATTTGCATACGCAGCAGAATATAATAGGCTCATTGGGAGTTCGGGTCAAGAAGCTTCTTTCCGTGCAGTTTTGGATAAACATACAGAGATCATGTCTCTTTAGCCCCTTTATTTTCTCATAATTTATGCAGAACTCCTCCACTCTTTACGGCAAAAGGGGCCGGGAAGGGTGCTTCTTCTTGCAAAATCTCGATCGCAAATCCACAAAATTGTTCAAACAGAATTAGTAGCCCATCCTTTCACATTATAAACCGTAACACTTATTAGCAGTAGAAAAGTTTTACGTAAAACTTTTTTATATATGCTCTAAGCGACATGCTAAAAAATAAATTACAATAATACTATTGAAACCAAATCTAAAATTAAGTTTAAAAATTTAAATTTTTGGTAAAACTACATTTTCTAAGCAAAAATAAATCTAAGCCTAAAGCAAAGCGAGGGGTTTCTTATAGTGGAACCTGCTTACCCAAATTCAATTTGTAAACTTGATATGAGGCTAGTTGTTCTTTCAATAGTGGACGACGTACTCATCGATGGTAGGACACATGTGATGATTTGGTCAATCTCACAACATGCCGGTCTAATCTTTCAAGTGTTCTTATAAAGATAGAATTTACGTGTATTACGCAAATTGTGCGTGTATTGTCAGCGTATATGTGGTGTACGGTGTTTCTTATAGTGGAACCTGCTTACCCAAATTCAATTTGTAAACTTGATATGAGGCTAGTTGTTCTTTCAATAGTGGACGACGTACTCATCGATGGTAGGACACATGTGATGATTTGGTCAATCTCACAACATGCCGGTCTAATCTTTCAAGTGTTCTTATAAAGATAGAATTTACGTGTATTACGCAAATTGTGCGTGTATTGTCAGCGTATATGTGGTGTACGGTGTTTTAGAAAACAAACTCTAAGCCTAAAAAGAGTAGAAGCCTGTATTACACACATCAATAATGGTAAAATGATAAAATAGTGAAATGCCGGCACTTTTTTTCCGGACAGGAGGCCTTTTCACACAAGAGGTGGATTAGTAAGCATCATTCTGCAAAGATGAGTATTGGCTGAGATGGCATGGACATAGACGTCTAGAAGTATCAGGACACAAAGTAGGGGACCACTTAATTCAGCTACTCTAATCAGTGGATATGTTTATTGTTCTTTCATCCTTCTGGAATGACGTGCACTAACCCAAGTAGTTTTTTTTTTCTGGAAAATCAAAATATTAGGCTTGAACAATCCATGTGATATGCACTACTCAATTTATAATTAAAAAATCGAGATTTGGACTGCCAAATCCTAGTTTGATGATTTAACACTGCTGAAGAGCTGTGTTATCATTTTTTCACTATGTTATATAATTATAACTAAAATCGAGATTAACTAAAATACATTTTTATATTAGCATATTCGAAAATTGAATAAAAGGTGTCCCTAATATTTTGATTTGTGCTCGTTTGTTCAAGACATGTACAACCTTTTGCTTGTATGGCGAGAATAAGTCAGATGTTGTTAGTACACAAGACATATCAATTTTTTTTTTTGTTTAGTCTCTCACTGCAATGTCAGGTGGATCCTGCTTTATGCATTCTGAATTACTACTTGCTCCCTCTAATTTCAGATACTAATCATTTTAGTTTTCGTAATTTTTTTCTATAGTAACTTGTGTTAAACTTTTAAACACTGTTTCCATCTTTTATTCTATGCCTACCTTTGACACATAAATGCTATCGTTCTCACAAACGAGCAGTGCTATACAAACTTTTTTTAAAAAAAAATCTTATAGAACTTTTACAAACTAAGATCTCAACCATTAAATCTAGTTAGTTCGTGGTTATGAAAAAAAATATATTCATAGTATGCCACATCATTTTTCTTTCAAGTTTATAAGAATTTTTTTTACGCGTGCCGATCATATGTCTTCATGATTTCCAATGTTATATATACAGGGCAATAGTGTCATTTGAGTTACTAATTCTTGTGTCACTTGTGTACAATTCTAAAATAACTTATAATTCAACCATATGGAGTAGGGCAATGCGGTTGTGCTTTGGATTATAGTCCAAATTTATCTTGAATTTGAAAGCTTAATTTTGAAGTACAATAAGATAGATTTTTTTTATGTCTTCCTGGTATTATGAAGATATTATGAAAACAGATGACGGCGATAAATAAAATTCTAAACTTGGGAATCAACTTGGCATTAAAGCACAATAAAGCATTGCATGTAACGCTGAACTTGCTCCACCCCCAAGCTCCATCACATCCTTTTTTTCACCTATACTATATAAAGGTGGAGGATCTAATAGAATTAATTTGACGTATAGATGTTATTATATTTTAAATTTTATAAAGTTTAACTTAAGACAAAACCAAAACTATCTTATATTGTGAAACAGGGGAGCAGGATATATATAAATCAATTTAGCCATGAAGGATATTTCGTTGAAGGTAAAGCAATTATATTACAAATACCTTGGCACCAAGAAAATTTCAGGGATCAATTTATAAAAATAAGTTTTTTAAAAGGACTAAAAAATATAAAAAAACTCCAACTAAAACAGGCGAGTATGATATACTACCTCCGCTTATTAATCAGCACTTATTTAAAAAAATTACGCCGTTGTGACATGTTTAACCATCCGTCTTATTTAAAAAAAATACATAATTATAATTTATTTAGTTGTGAGTTGTTATATCACTTTAAGTATTTTAAGCATAATTTATATCTGATACGTTTTTATAAAAAATTTTAGTAAGACGAATGCTTCAATTTAGCAAGGAAGGAGATATTTCGCAATTACAGATACAGAAAAGCACAGAAGCAGAAAAGAGAAAAGATCATCCAGGCTGAGAGTCTATATAAAATCCAAATAACAATAATTAATCAGCACGAGACAAGTCCCTATCCCACCCAAAAAAATATAAAATCCCCAAACCACCCCCTCTCTCTCCCCTTCTCTTCGCGTGATCCTTGTTCGCACGCAGTTGGCACCAACTCCCCACCACTTCGCTTCGCTCCTCACCTCTCCCGCGCGCGCGAGTTTAACCGCTTAATTATAACCGCCTCTCGGATTAGCGCGGCTATAATACCGCGCGCGATTGGCTGATTAGCCCTAGGCAACGCTCGCTAACACGCCACCACCTCGGCTTCGCTGTTTGCTGCTGCTGCTGCTCTTCTAGGGTTAGGGTTTGGGGTGGGGAGGGGTGGATGCGCGTGGGCTGGTGGTGGTGGTGGGGATGACGCCGCAGCGGTCTCCGGCGGCGGCGGCGGGGGTGGGGGGAGGAGGGGGCACGCCGGCGCTGCACTACCTGAGCGGGCCGTACGGGGACACGACGTACACCAAGGTGTTCGTCGGGGGGCTCGCGTGGGAGACGCGGAGCGAGGGGCTGAGGGCGCACTTCGAGGCGTACGGGGAGATCCTCGAGGCCGTCGTCATCACCGACCGCGCCACGGGGAGGTCCATGGGCTACGGATTCGTGAGTCCTCCCCCAATCCTCCTTCCTGTGTTTCTCTCTTCTTTCTTTCTTTCTTTCTTTTTTTCCCTTTTTTTGAAGGTAGATGTTGCGGGGGTTTTTTTTTTTTTTTGGGCTCGGGGATTGATTTTGGGGTTGAATTGGGAGGTTGTGTGGTGGCTATTGGTGGTGATCGGCCGGGAAGGTTTGTGAATTTTTTGGGAGCTTTGAATTCCCTGGTGGTAATTTGGGGAATTTTATGATTGTGGTGCGGAAATGGGGAAAGTGTTTGAAATTTAGTGGGGAATTGGAGTCCAAAGCCTCGCTGCTAATGAGGTCTAGGGTTTGGATGTTGCTATCGTTTTTAGTTCGTTTGCTACCTTTCCGAGCTTCCAAATTGGAGTTCAATTTCGCGTTTTTTCCAGTGTGAATTTGGAATTGAAGAGGGAATTTGAAGCAATTTCGTTCCGCAAGGGGAAATCGGGTCTTCTGGTTTTAACGTTTAGTCTTAATTTCGCGTGGAGGCTTGTACAGGTGACCTTCCGGGACCCAGACTCGGCGAGAATGGCGTGCATGGACCCGTACCCGGTGATCGACGGGCGCCGCGCAAACTGTAACCTTGCCATCCTAGGCCGTCCTGGGCCAGCCATGCCTTTCGGTAGGTCTTCTAGCTTAGTTTTCAGCTACCCTAATTGCATAACTGTCATATCCATATAGTATTGTTTCCTCCAGCTTAAAATTTTGTTGTAATGCTTTTTTTTTTTAACCATTATCCGTTCCCAACAAACTGGAGTTATCATGATTAGATATTTTGTACCATGCCAGAGTTGTTGCCCATAGCTTTTTCTTGTTACATATTTTCTTTCATTTGCTAACTAATGGTTTTTTTTCATTAATTATAATTCTAAAAGAAAAAAGGGACTTGTCATTGTACGATTAATAAAAGCAAATGTGTAGTCTATTAAGTTATTTATGAAAGCTAGTTGATATAAAAAATGTCATCCAAAGCTGTAGAGTCTACTACAAAATCAATTTCTGATAAGAAGCTTGATTTTTTATGGGAAAAAAAATGGAGATGATCAAGTGCTACTAGTCCTTTTTCTTTTATAAATTTTAGAGGAAAGGTATTGCAGGATTTGGTTCAAATGAAAATTAGGTAACAGAATCGATAACAGAAAGGGGACAACTCATGACTCATGATTTGGTAGTTGGTACAATCATTATTGCTTTTCGACAAAATTGGTAATTACAAGCCAGACATCTTTTTCATGGCCTGCAACTTGCAATGACAGATGGATTCTCAGATTTTGCTGGAAAGTTAGTGATCTGGCATAAGATGGAATTCTTGTCTGGAATGTTTCTCTTGCACCTAGACCAACCAGCCAGTAACCAATGAGTTATTGTTCAATCTTGGAACAAATTCAATTTCTACCCAAATTTTTGGTGAAAATTTCTGAAAATGTGAACTTCATACAACACATAATAGTAAATAGGATTAAAAAAATCAAAAGTATACAAAATAGCGTATAGCTCCTGGTATCCACTGATTTTTATCCCTAACTAGAAAATCTTTACATCGCAAAAACTCAGATAGAGCAGTATGCATTAGTAGAAAGATCAGTTGCTAAACAGCTCATGGTTACCCTGGAAAAGGGATGAAGTCCATGCTTTATTCTTAAGTTTCTTTTATATTCTGCCATTGTCAGGACTCTACAACAAAAATATATAGTTGCAAAGCTCTCTTACTGGTTTATGCATGCTTAAACACCTTATGAGGTCCGTGTGTATGTTCAATTATTGTGATAATTTGTTCCCTTCTTTGTAATGTGGTAATAGCACCTTTAAGGCCGGTCATCCCATACAATGGAGGTGTGGCGGTTCCAGGGGGCATGTATGTGCAAAGCCCAACATATCAGCAACCCCCCTACAACTATCCACAGGCATTTGTATATCCTTCTTATGGGTAGGTTAACAGCTCATTCAATGCATAATTTGCAATGATCATGCACAGCTAAGGATCTGATCTCCTGTTAGGCTGTGAATATCTGTCACATTGTTAAAGTCATAGCTAGTCTGGAATTGTGCTTTATGGGATTGTAGTATAGATAACGTCTTTGTGTGTTTCTTTTGTTTTCAAATGAACAACCTGCCTGTTGCAAGTAAATGATCGATTGTTTTTTCAAATGCAGACCATCAACTTATGGGCCAGAGTACATGTATCCTCAGGTTGAGAACTCCGGAATCTTTTGTTCCCATTTTTCTTGGTATATTATATAACGTGTTCCTTCTTAGCAATTACTCTTGCTAATTTATTATACTTTTAGTTCTGTAGAATGCATATGGTTCATATGTTGGGCAACAGTATGTTCCAGTATATGGCGGTCCCAGGACAGTAGGCCCAGCAGTTTACCCATATGGGCAGTTTGGCCAACCTGTGCCTGGTGATCAACCGTATTCACCTGGCTATGTACCAGGTCACATTCTGCCGCTATCTAATCAGAATGCTGCAAATGTTGTACGCATGTCAACAGTTCAGCAACAATATCCTCCAGGCAAGAAGTCAATCTTTGATGATTGGATTTAGAAGACTTTTGCGCACACACCCTATATTATCAATATTTCTAACATCTGCCACTTTTGTGGAAACAGGAGCTCCACGCCCTCAGCAACAGCTCTTGATCCCTGCTCGTGCACAATTCACACCAAACAACATTTCGGAACAAACGTCGGGCTGACATAAGGATGCCGACAAGTACAAATTTGAGGTGCATCCACCTTATTATTGTATGGTTTCAGCTCCAGTCAAATATAATGTTCTGACACTTTGCCTTTTGTCATAGCAGGTATCCTATAGTCTGCAGCAGGACTAAGAACAGCAGAACTGCTAATTGGGCGGCATGCTTCTTTTCTTGCAAACTGTCATCTTTTGCATTCTAAAGGTTGGTTATCCAAATTCATCTAACCTGACCAGCTTCTGTTTTATTTTTTTCACCTGGAGAACGCTACATCTATATTCTAGATTGAATCATCTGTTTATCGCTTTATTCCACAGGTTCTCCTTATCCATGGTTACCTGATCCATATAAAATGTGAATGTCAAGCTGCTCCGTTGGAAGGGGCAGGAAGGCGCGAGAGTTACGAAGCCACCTCTTGCGCTGCTTCTGTCAAAGTGTCTGTGCATTCCCCATCTCCTGCCAGGAATTCTGATAGCTGGTGGCCTGTACATGGACCAAAACTGGATGCCGGAAATGGAGTCCGGAATCCAGCCCTGTGTATAATAGCTCAAGTAGGGTCCAAAATCGTAGAGCTAGTCAATTCTTTCAAACGTTGCTGATGCGTCTGGTTACAGTTGTGTATAGCCCAATTCTCTCATCTTCGTCCTTCTCGTCATCTCCAATGCATGTGATTGTGTTGCATTATGTACAGCATTAGGGCGTTGGGTCGCGTCCTCGGCTGGTTGTGTAAATTATTCATCCCAAAACTGTAAAACTGTTTATATCACTTTATATGCAACGTGTAACTAAATAATGGCAGTTCCAATCCTAGAAAATAATCAACTGCTCCTACCTGTTAATGATTCTCTAGCGTTTTGTTTCTGTAGCTTAGCTGATTTGTTGTCAAAGGGTGCAAATCCATGGTCGTCGTCATATTCATCTAGCCTTTAAAAGACAGTTGTTGTCTCTAATATGGAGTATTCCTACTTCACATCACCTATATTGTCTTGTATAAAAAGAGCTACACGTAGATAGTTTGGAGAGCTGTGTCCGAGTCAAATATTTTTCCACTCAACACTAGCAAAATTCTATATTCATTGCCTTTAAAAACGCTCCTAGCAATCTGTTTGATCCCAGTTTGCATTATCAATAGCCAAAACAACATTCTTTTCGCTATATTATGCATTAAACAAAGGAATACGATACAAACATTGCTCATTTTAGGTACAAGGCTAGTCTAGCTCTACTTTAGTTTCACAACAAAAGCTATTACAGAAAGAAAAACAAAAACAGAATTTTATAGAGCAAATTCATCTAGTAGCTCAGGCGTTTCCACGGCACATAGTTCATAGTACTATGGAACTAGTAATATACATGATGGATTGCGGCTTTGCGAGCAATGAGCATGCTTTCCTTCAGTTTAACAATAACATATTACCTCCACAAATCATCCGTCTCAAGAGATTCCAGACATAAGGGGTAAATCCATCATCCGTCTCAAGAGATTCTAGACATAAGGGGTAAATCTTATGTCCGCATTATAGGGTTGCGAAATATTACCTCAACACATCATCGGTCTCGAGAGAGTCCAGCCATAAGGGGTAAATCCTATGTCAGTCTACAATGTTCATTTACTGATAGTCTCGTATTGCCTGAAATGAATGCTGGCAAAATCGATTCTATTCCCTCACGTATCTGGATTGATCATGTTAAACTGCAAAATATAAGATAAGCAGGTTGATCTCAGTTGAATTTACAACATACAGCATAATATGCAAGTGCCCAGAAGTAATGATTTTTTACCTTGAACTCCAGGATTTCGAAACAGATAAGATAAATCAAGGATGTCGAAAGATAGTCCTGGGCCCCCTTAGTTAACTGGAATAACGTCAACAAAATGGAGTAACAAAATCGTAGACCTAGCAGAACAAATATGTGCTATTATACTGTTAGCATGGGGCCTATTGATGATTGGAAGATTTTGTACAGTGCATGTTGAACTTCTCCAGAGCTATGCTCACAACGGATCAGATCAACTAGCAACGGGAAAAACCAGGGCAGTACTCTCCTAAATGAATCCTCCTCCAGGTTTCCCAGTAACTGCATCACGAGGAGGACCAATGAAGTCCTAGCAGCCAATTCCTCTTTTTTAGCAGCACCCAGTGGCACTACGCAATGTATAGATGCGTTTCTGTGCAAAGCTTCATTGGATGGTTCTCGCTGTGCACACTGTAGATATATCCGCAGTATTTTCTCACAAACACGAAGTATTTGTGATTCAATGTCCATTTCTTCCGACATGGATGGATAGTCACGAAACAGCACTTGCAGAAGCTTGAGGTAGGTCTGGTATGACTCATTTTCGAAATGGACAATTGCTGGCTCAGATACTTCCAAAAGGGAACATGCTTTATGAAACTTCAGCAGCAAGGAAGATTCAGAGCTCACTTCACTTGCATGTGTCGCAATAGCTGATATCATCTCCAAAAGAATATTAATATGATTGGAAGACAGATATTTTCTGTGTTCTTCATATAATTTAATTATTCCCTGCAAAAAAGGGCAAAAGACTGAGAGATACAGTGATGTGGCTGGAAATGTTAGAGCGAAATAGAAGCCACAGCAAATGGCACATCTGGGTCACTTGTCCTGTTGTCCACCTAGGAAAGGACAAGAGATTCCCAATTATCACCTAGAAAAGGAACATGCTTCATGACCCTACTTTGCCATAAGAACTGGCATAACCGTTAGGTAAAAACCAAACTGTTCCATAGAGGTAGCTAGGCAAGGTCAAGATATGTAGTGATTGATTATTTGATTCTCACACCCTTGCTTTTCGTAATAACATCATTATTCCACTCTGCTCTTTCAAAAGTTACTGCCTTAATTGACGACTAAAATTTTCAGGTCATAGTCACTAGATCATTGGAGTATTGGACGGCAAGTAAACAGCCTAGGACTAGGTTCCCAATTGTAGAGTTAGGCCCAGAGTCGACGTGAATAAAAAGTGCCATTAATCAAACTTAACATGTTATGGGTGGATTAACAAGATAATTTGTTTAACAGAGAAAAGTACCTGAACAACTAAGAGGAGCAGAGCCATATGATTCTTCAGTTTGACAATAGCATAAGAAGTTGTCTCCATATTAGCTTCCTCTTCTTCATTACCATAATTTTCATGATCTGAGTACTGATCATTTTCTGAATAAGATTCAAATCTATCAGGAATTTCAATATCTTGCATCATTCTCACAATTTTGGAGAATACAAGAAAAGTATGTGCCACCGATTCCTTGAAGCGCAGCAATATGTCTTTCCATTCCTCCTTAGAAAGTTCACCACCAACTCCCTCAATTAAGCGCATCAAAGCAGATACACCTATGCTAGCAGAATGTTTGTAGGGACTTCGGATAAAATATGTGACTATAGATGCAACCCTAGCAAGTTCTGGACGCATCACATCAAAGAAATTAATAAACAAACTCACTAAACATTTCACTGCCAATGTTTGGGTTTCAAGATTTGAAAAGTCATCCTCAGGGATACTCGATGTTGAGGTCGGATCATTTGATGAAGACCTTTCACCGCTAAATAGAGGATAAATAACAGATTCAAGGATGTTGGTCCAAAAGGACTGTGAGAAGAGTTGTCCATGATCCTTCAAAATGTCAAAAAGTACTCCCACAGCACTTCTCTTGATGGTTGATCTTGAATCGCTAGTCAATTTAGCTAAACCTGAAAGGTTAAAAGGAAATATAAAATAATAATCTTACAAATGACCTATTCCTTACGATTTTTAATCCAACAAGATTCACACTGCATGATAGTAACTAACACTAAAAAGTCGCCACACCTGCAAGGAGAGGAATCCATAAGGAAATAGAATCATCCTTGTTCACAGTGGCATTTCCATCTGACATGACTAAATTTCTGGGTTCATCAGTACACTTTTCCTGACAACCAAATCCTTCATCGGCAAGTTTAACAGCACAGAATCGGAGAAACGCAATAGCATTGAGATTAGCATCACTGTTAAATTGGCTACTTGTAAACGCAATAAGACAGTTAACACAATCAGTGAATGTGGTGTTCTCCGTCTCAGTTATGTATGGAAAGTAATCTCGAACAATTTTTTCCACAGTTTCAAACGCCAATAGGACAATACTTTTTGTATCATCAGCTGCAGCAGAAGAAAATACCTGCACAGTGCAAAAATAATTCAATAAATACCATAATAATGCATATTTTAGCCCTTTTTTCAGGAGAGAAACGTTGCTGCAATGCATACCATAAAAACACCCTTCCAGCCAGATTTTATGTTGTTAACGCGACTTAGAACCATCTGTGAGACACACCGGACAATCAGCTCTCGTACTTCTGGAGCATTACTCTTCTGCATAACAATCACGAAAGGTCTAAGGAACTCATTCTGGAAGTTATAGTTTGCCAGTTCTTCTCTTTCCAGAAACTTCATTGCCAGCTGCCTCAGAGAGTCCATCACAAATATTGCAACAGAAAGATTTTCTAGCAGTCCAACAGATACAAAAAATTCTGACAGAACTTTCCAGATTCGAGACCACACCAAACGTATGCGGTTCACGTTGTAATGCCTGCACGAATTTTGTTCAGAATTAGAATAGTTGAGAAGTACTGGATCACAGCTACTATCTGCTAGTGAAAGGTAGATTTACAAGTGGATCTAGGAAATTCTTACGCGATTTCTACTATTTTTGTAAGGCAGAAGATACGAGGATCCGTTGGAGACTGCAACTCAGTCATTGAGACCTTGCAAAGAGCTTTCACAAAAGCAACGATGGCATCACTGTTTAATCTTTGGCTGTGGGTAAATATATGATTTAACTCAACAATACCAATCTGGTCCAACAAATTTAAGTTCGATATGAAATTACTGATCTGTTCAGGAGTAACCAATGATGAGGCACTGGTTTTTGCCACTGTGCTGTCGTAAGAACCTCCTCTAACAGCAGCCATTACAGCAGGATTCTGAAGAGCACTGGTTCTCTTTGAAGATTGACCAGAGCTGGACTTATGATTTTTTTGTTCGGACTCAACTAAGGGTACTGTAAGAAACGAAGAGTCAGTGGGTACCCCTTCTCCAAGCAGGTGCAAATGCTCAAACCGCGACAAACAAGTCAATACATGTTCCCATGCTTCCTGCAAGTAATTGCCATCTTCGATCGCAATGGATATAATAGCCTGTCGAAATCATAGACTAAGTATATCATTCCACTGTTTTAAAACAGTCAGATATGCCAGACATGGAATGCACATACAGAACATATGAGCTGAAATTGATCGAACACATTTTATATGCTCCTTCTATATGCTTCAAAGAGTATAAATTTATATGCTTTTTTTAAGTAGAAGTTGGTTACTTGGAAGTCAGAAGCAACATTTTTTTTATGTAAATTTGAAATTGCACAAGAAAGGGTAATGTTTTTGTGTGGCCTTTTACCTTCATAGCATCGACATTCTTCTGTTTCATGTCTGCAGCAGAATGGAGGGATGTGAATTTGGCTATGGTTGTCAAAAAAGCATCTCTCTGTGTCTGCATGCACATAACAGATGTGATATGCACAGCAAATCTTAATCCCTTTAAACACTGCGCTGCAGAAGCCTTATCATCGCTTTGGTCTAGTGTCACACTGAATGCTGCCATCATAGGAGCCCAACAGGCCTCCATCATGAATCTTAAAATGGTTGCATCAGAAACAATATAGAACACAGACCTGCATCATGCACAAGCTCAACCTCATCAAACATCAGAGCATATGAGTACTTAACAAAGAAAAATCATGTTGATCTTACTCCGATTTCCTGCATTTTGCTTTAAATTTCTCCTGTATGTGCTTAATGAGCAAGTCATTTGCACCTAATGCTTTGTCTTCTGCCTGTCCCCAGTTGACAAAATTAATGATATTGTCTAAGCCAAGAAGCTTGCTTATGCTATTGGGTTGTTTGATTTGTGTCGTTGAAGAATCAGCACTCATTTTAATTTCCTTATTGACAATTTGGTCATATAATGCACTAAGATAATCTTCAGGTAAGTCCTTCCCATCATCAATTCCTCGGTTATTGCGCATGAAATCAGCCTTAGACATCTGCACAAGAAATCTTGCAATATAAGCGAGCTATTCCCAGATGACAAAGTAGGAAGATCATCATAGACTAACCTTATCTTTCACCATGACACTGTGAGCATCAGTGTTTAGCAAGATAACAGAGTAAGCAAGAATATAGGCAGTATCTGCACTAGTAAAAGCATTAGGATTGCATTTACAGTAGCGTTCAGCAAATTTTTCCATGATCCGGTCAATTTTCTGTGCTTCCCCTGGTAATCTGAAACCTTGCAAGAAAAACCTGATTGCTTCACCGAAGTCCATGCCTTTAAAGTTCAGTGCATCCACATAAGCATGCATGACTTTGAGGGGGAAGTCATCCCTTTCACCCAAATAGTCTCCTATCATTGTTGCATTTAAGCCAGCAGTGTTTTTCAAGAAAAGAGCCACATCTTCCGGAGAATGGCCTATTTTCTTGCTGCGGACAAGAAAATCGATACCTTTGGAAGGCTTCCTGTTAAACAAGGCAATTCCTTTCTGCCAAAAGAAATTGTAGACCCATCAGTCATCCAAAGTACAAACTATTGAACAGAAGAAGAAAAAAACACTTCAGCCTAAAGAAAGAGAGAAACAACGTAAAAATTAGGAAACCTAATTCAAGTTGGAAAAAAGTTACACCTGAAGTTCTATTTTATAAGCACGCCGTTGCTCAAGTGAGGAAGAATCAGATATGTCAGAGCTGCTTGTGTCAGGTTGCATGTCATAATCCATTCCACTTCCATCTCCATTGGTAGTATGATTGTCCATTGAGCCTGGAGTTTCAGAACTAATTGGGGAAAATTCACCAATTCTCAGTTGTCGGTCCATCCAGGAACACATTGACTTAACAATAACCGCAAGGCACTTGACAGATTCAATTCGAAATGTTTGGTCTTGTGCGACAGTTAATGTTGTTGTTGATCCAGCAGGGACACCTAAAGCAGTCTTTACTAGTCCATTGACAATCCTGTGAAGATCTGATGGAATTAAAATTGCTTTACTAAGAAATCATAGAGTGACATATACTTTTAGTAGAAGTGATGCTAAAGGCTCTTATTGATAGGAAAATTATAAAGAGAGTGACAAATATTGTCAGTAGAAGTAATGCTAATGGTTCCTATTGACTACAAAACAAAAATAAGGGTGTGTGTCCATCAAGAAGAGAAGTAGAGTACCTTTCAAAAATGTTTGGCGCATCAACATCACAATCATAGTTCACAAAAATATCAATGATAACCTGAGGCTCTTTACATATTTTCTCCAAAAAGTTTAGAACTGTCATTTTCTGCAGAAAGCTAGGCTGAAGAACATTTTCAAGAACTCTAAGGATAAGCATAGGAAAAAATAATCCAATTTCCTCTTTCAAGCCAGATCTAAACCTTGACAGCAGACCAACAAAAATGGAGCACAGAAGCTGGAAAACACTCATTGCTGACAAGGCACTGTTCTTCAGCAAGGATAAAAATAGGTGCTTCTTAATTGCTTCAAGATACCTGCATCGGTAGGGGAGAAGGTCAGAATTCCAGAGCTATACCTTCTGTTGAACCCAATATTCAGTTCAACATTTAGACATGGAATGACCCAAATTCCTCATGCATGAATTTGTTTGGATGTCATTATTTGATGCATTCCTATATGTATGAATTGAATATTAAACTTTAAACTATTGATGAAAAATGATTTAATACACAACATGAAGTGTAATCTTTGAATTCAAGAAGACAAGTGGGGACATCATCTATAAACTAAAACCCCACAACTTTAGATTGGTAACCACGACTTCATAAGTGTCAAGTGGCATTTGCTCTTCTTTCCTAACAAATGATCAGTGCGGGTCTGCAAGTCACAGGGTGCGTACACTGTCTCTACATGGTCTGCCAGCATTTGGAATATTTATTGAGGGGATGCCACAAATTGACTAGAAATTGAAAATTTCCAATAGAACCCAGAATCAGTTGCTCAATATTTGGTATATCTTCACCTGGGCAACCTATCATGCAGAAACAACACGGGCATATGCCATCTGGCTAGAGAAATGGTAAATACTACTCTCCCATACCCCAAATCGTAAACCTTACCAAAAAAACTCCCACTATTGTTGGCCGAAATTTTTCTACATTTGGCAAATCCACCTTAATTATCGTCTTTTAGCACATATCAAGACTCATGGCAAAACTAATGAAGAAAATAGGCAATGCTGAGTTCTAATGGATATAATTAGCACAAGCATATATCAATCCAAAACATACATACATCTCATTCGACTTCCAGAATGGCCCTGCATTGTCAACAACCGTTCTAAGCAGCTCAAGTGACAAAACCTTCCCCCGCAGCAGCACCGGATCATCGGGGTTATCCGGCGTGGCAAACTTCATCGACAGCTTGCAAAGGTTTTTGAACAATGCCAGCCCATCCTCCCTGATCCTGCTCATCCCCACATCATCTCCATTTTCATCTGCCTCAGCTGGCAAATCCGATGGGGGAACCTCCTCTGGCACATCGCTCCCCTCCATTGCCTCGTTTATGAACGCCTGCGCCGCCTGCACTACGCTGGAGTCATTCAGGCTGCGATCGGAGAGGTCCATCATGTCGGCGGCGGAGACGGTACGCACGCGCACGTCCATGGCGTCCGCCTCGACGCGCGCGAACACGATGGCGAGCACCTGCGCGAGCGCCAGCTTCGCGCAGAGCTGGTTCCCGCCGCTCGCGCTGCCGAGGTAGAGGTTGTAGCACGCCCTCACGACGTGGCCCAGGCAGTCCCCGGAGACGGAGACCGAGGGGCACCGCGCGAAGGCGACCAGCACGCGGAGCGCGGCGAGCTCGAGGCCCTCGTCCCCGAGCCCCCCGCAGGAGACCACGGCCGCGAAGAGCTTGGATACCGGCGAGGCGGCGTCGTCAGCAGCGCCAGCACCAGCGGCGGCGACGGCTACGACCTCGCCGTGGAGGAGGCGGAGGGAGAGGAGGGTGGAGACGCACTCCAGCGCGGGCTCGGCGACCTTGGGGGAGGCCGGGTCGAGCGCGATCAGGAGCGCGCGGATTGCCGCGTCTCGTTCAGATCATACTTCCTCTGTCCCGTAAAACATGACGTTTTAAGGTTTCTCACCCAGATCAATGTTTGCTAACAATGACCAATTTACCCTCATTAATTTGATTAAGTTCTGATGTGCATGCACTCTAGAAGGTCCCACGGACTAATAGAGATTGGAGTTAAATAGCAAACGAACCACACCTTGACTGCCACGTGGATTTGCATAAGCACATTGGAGCCAGGGCCATAAAAATTACACAGGAGAAAACAATCATTACCATAGTTTAAACATTTGAATTAGCATATGGAGGATGTGCTTTGGCGCCTAGCTAGGAGTGCCCGTTCATTTCTGAAAGTGGGCTACTTCGTGATTACGGCTAGGACGACATTTTTTCTGGGACATTAGTTGGATGGGAGAACGTCCATTTTTTTTGGGACGGAGGTAGTAAGTAGGATACTGTACCTTTTGCTTAATTACCAACTTTATGCGTATAGAAATTAGTTTGTCTTTATTAGAAAATGACCTAATATTAAATAGATAGAAGGATGAGACACCAGCTAGCTTTGGAAGATCCCTAAGCATTTCTCGTTACTTGTGTATAGCTCATTAGCCCCATTCTTCTCGGATTTTTTTTTCTAAGATGGTAGCTGCAGATTATTTGCTTCACGTTTTAAAAAGATGATTTTTTTTTAGTAAATGATTTTTTAGGAAGCTTTCTTCTGCTGCATTAGACTGTCTATTCTAAGCTATTTGTGAATTTTATTGTATTTTTATAATATTATTTTATCATACTAATCATGTCAACAAAATACGTACTCCATCAATTATCTAAGGAAATAGTTGTTTCTAACAGGACCTTAGCCTTGAATAGTTGAACTGTTAAGTGTTAACACCATGGCCAACTTTGTTTGTGTTGCTTAATCACAGTTCGGGTTAGTACTTAGTGGTAGGTACGAGAAACTGTGTTTCTTACTCAGTGATGATTTGGGTGGTTTTACAATTAAGCTTTCGACAGAACTATAACGAACTGAAACAAATTGAACGTCTTCCCTGAATGCAAATCATTCCGGAACAGAAAGTTGCGTTTACTGTCAAAAAATTATGGTAGATTGATATATTCACGATTAATGGAAAGCAATGATCAACAATGTTTGCACTTGTTTGTTTATTTGTTCAATTTACTCACATCAAGGTAAATATTACTGACGAGCAATACCTCTTTTTTTTTTGTCATGTGCATGATGATACTACCATACACTTCCAGAGAACCGGGCAAGCAGGAGTAACTGTAAATCTTCCGGCAAGATGAGAAGCCAGCAAACAACTCAACAAAACCAGATTTCAAAACTACCTGGATAATGGATAGGAGGATATTATAAAAACAAGGGGGAAATGAACCAAAAAAAAAATAGTCCATGGATAGGCGGCTGCGGCAGCACGACAGGCGATAGACACGCCAATTTGATTTGCTAACTACAATACAAGACTGGAAACAACTTTGCAAGGAAGCGGCAGCCTAGCAAGCAGCTGCTGCTAAACGGAACGGTCCGGTATCTAGCTTGATCCTCGCCCTCGAGCCCTTGCAACGCCTCCCATGGAGTAGTAATGTTTCTTCTAGCTGTTGTTCACTGCTTGTCTTCTTTCCGGTTACCGTCGCGAGATCTCTTCCGGCGCTGCTTCGAGCCACCGGGTTTCGGTTGGGTAGACCGGGCACCAGGAGTAGGCACACGATGCTCACGAGCCAAAGCAGGGAAACCAGCGGCAGGGTTTCTGCAAACAGGAAAAGGTTTACCTTTAGCATCAGGTTTATGACTCAAATATACTGTAGGAGCATCAGGATTATGACTCAAGCATACTGTAGGATAGCAAAGAAACCATGTTCCAGTTAATGTCAACTTCAGTCGGTGATTGATTAGGTCCAAAGTTAGAAAACAGCAGGCTATAAGTAAGTGTTAATGTATAAACAATGCAGAATTGTGCATCAACCACGCATACTTGTACACAGAAATGTAGGCAACAATTGGCTACAACTACAACAGCTAGCTGTTTGATTTCATGGGAATTCAACAAAAATTAGCTTAGGCGGATCATCCATGAGACCAGACCGAATATATTGATGCCAAGCAAAATCCAAAAGGCACCAAGCTAATAGCTGTTTGTCAGCATACTGAGCAATTCAAAATGATCGGCAAGAAAAGATTTGTTCATCCATGTCGGAACAGAAGTATGAAACAGAAAATGTTGTCGATATGTCTTACCCATGAGTACGGCAGACTCCTGCATGGCTGTGGCGGCACCGACAGGCCTATCCTTCAACAAGCTCTGGCGCAGCGCCATGTTCTCAGCTGCGCAGCACTGAAGCGCGTAGCTGAGGCGACGGCACTCGGCCTCAAGATACTTGCTCTTAGTCTCTAAATCCTTAACATACATCTTCTTCCTCTCCCTCGATTTCATGGCAGAATCCCTATTTCTCATCTGCCTGATAAATTCATAACACATACTATTAGATTATTGTCTAACTAAAACATCTTTGATTACGAAAACATCTTATAGTTGAAAAGACCATACACTCTTACAATTGAAAGCCTAGCAATTTCTTACAATTTCACAAACGATTAGCACTAAAAAGGCCATGCATCTTATTACGACAAATTAGATCATATATTCATGTACATATATAATGTTTTATTAATAAAAAAAATGTATGGGTGTAGTGCGGTTCTGGACTTCTGGCACTCACTGAATAAGATCAATTGTGTTGAGCTAAAAACCTGACCATTATTCTTAGCTACGTGCCTACGTATGTAAATTCACGAATCACAATTTGTACACACGAAATTAGAGAAAACCCCTAATTTTGAGAAACTCCTAATTATTAGGCAGTTCATACATACCTCCTCTTCTTCTTGCTCATGGGATCATCGCCATCCACCTCCACATCCTCCTTCTCCGCGTCCGGGGTAGCCACCTCATTCTCCTTCCCGGAATCCCCATCCGTGCTTCCGCCCGCCTCACTCCCCTTCCCCTCTTCCTCCCATACACTTCCAGAGAACCGGGCAAGCAGGAGTAACTGTAAATCTTCCGGCAAGATGAGAAGCCAGCAAACAACTCAACAAAACCAGATTTCAAAACTACCTGGATAATGGATAGGAGGATATTATAAAAACAAGGGGGGAATGAGCCAAAAAATGAAAAATATAGTCCATGGATAAGCGGCAGCACGACAGGCGATAGACACGCCAATTTGATTTGCTAACTACAATACAAGACTGGAAACTTTG
Organism: Oryza longistaminata; assembly: GCA_009805545.1. Taxonomy (NCBI): domain Eukaryota; kingdom Viridiplantae; phylum Streptophyta; class Magnoliopsida; order Poales; family Poaceae; genus Oryza; species Oryza longistaminata. Next base: position 17,774,285 of record CM020178.1, read on the forward strand.
CAAGGAGGTGGCAGCCTAGCAAGCAGCTGCTGCTAAACGGAACGGTCCGGTATCTAGCTTGATCCTCGCCCTCGAGCCCTTGCAACGCCTCCCATGGAGTAGTAATGTTTCTTCTAGCTGTTGTTCACTGCTTGTCTTCTTTCCGGTTACCGTCGCGAGATCTCTTCCGGCGCTGCTTCGAGCCACCGGGTTTCGGTTGGGTAGACCGGGCACCAGGAGTAGGCACACGATGCTCACGAGCCAAAGCAGGGAAACCAGCGGCAGGGTTTCTGCAAACAGGAAAAGGTTTACCTTTAGCATCAGGTTTATGACTCAAATATACTGTAGGAGCATCAGGATTATGACTCAAGCATACTGTAGGATAGCAAAGAAACCATGTTCCAGTTAATGTCAACTTCAGTCGGTGATTGATTAGGTCCAAAGTTAGAAAGCAGCAGGCTATAAGCAAGTGTTAATGTATAAACAATGCAGATTTGTGCATCAACCACGCATACTTGTACACAGAAAGTGTATGAGTCAACAATTGGCTATAACTACAATAGCTAGCTGTTCAAGTTCATGGGGTTTCAACCAACAAACTAGAGAAGGTGGATCATCCATGAGAGCAAATCGAAAAGGCAATTTAGTGGCATTGTTTAGGTTTTAGTGTTTAGGCGTGCCCCTGGAGCTTCAGTGGTGAGATTTGGGCCAAGTTCATGGGAAGGTTGAATAAGAAGGGCTTTCTCTTGCTATTAGCCATTTGGGGAAGTGGTTTCAGTAATTCAGTCTGTACAGAACTAGAGTACTGTAATTGGTTGCCATAGGGTTTATGGATAATCTGGGTGCCGAAAGACTTTTATGGCTTAAGATAGGATGCAATCTCACTCTTGCAGCCTGTTTTAGTGATTTAGTGGGGAAATAGCTATGGTGATGTGTTACATCTTATTTTACTGGGTGTTTAGAACGCTGGCCATTGTAAGGTACTAAGGTTAGCTTAATTGTACGTTAATACTAGCTACCCATACTACCATGCTATTTTGCAACATGGACTACTGGAGTGTGGATTTAGCTGCTTTAGCTTTTAGCAATTCGAGTAGCACTATGTTTGGGCAGATCAAATATTACTTTTTTCATGCGATCAATTTTCTTTTGTGTATGGCTTTAATTGTTTGGCAACTATTGAGTTGAAGCTAGATAGTGAGTAAACTGAATCTTTGCTGTAATAAGAGTCTTTTCAGTTTTCTCATTGTCGATAGCGTATAGTTTTGTTCTCTTAGTTCGTATATAACCAGGATCACATGCTGTACTAAATGTATACTACTCATGTGCACAGACAAATGTCCAGTTGCTAGCGACTTGCTACCTTCACAACAACCAGCCATATGCTGCATACCACATCTTGAAAGGTAATAACATATGCTCACCACGTGACCACTTATTATTGTGTAGAAGTGAAATCACATTATTTTAAAATAAAAAAATGTGAATATAGTATCTGTCCATCTTTTTGGGCACATTTCTATCCTGTTTTGTGATTTCAGTACTCCCTCCGTACTCGTAAAGGAAGTCGCTTTAGATTGCGACACGGTCTCCAAAACACAACTTTGACTTATTGTTTCTATAAAAATATTTATTGAAAAGTGATATATGTGTACTTTTATAAAAGTAATTTTCAAGACAAATCTATTTATATAATTTTTACATTTTCAAACTCAGCAACTTGAGAGTTATTCATGATTTATATTCCCAAGGTTTGACTTAAACATTGTCCTAAACGACTTCCTTTATGAGTACGGAGGGAGTATATTTTATTCTGTGGTCGCAAAGTGCTTTGGTCTTTGGAGCGAATTCTGATTTTTATTTCTGATATAACATAAAGGGAAGAAGCTGCCAGAGTCCCGGTACTTGTTTGCTATGTCATGCTTCCGAATGAACCTCTTACGGGAAGCTGAAGAAGCCTTGTGTCCTGTCAATGAACCAAATATTGAGGTATATAGCATGTTTTTAAACATTATTTGTTCATTGTGTTCCTGAAATATATTTCATTCTACGCTCTTAATTTTTTCGTAAGTGCTTGAACTCAAGTTTTGTTCTGGACAAGGGGTTGCATGATGTATCATTTGTTCCATGGTGTCTTCTGGATTCCAAATCAGAAGTAGAAAATGGGATGTGCAGCATGTTTGATTATTCATGAATTAAGAGTTCCAAAACTGGTGATATACCATTTGAAAACATTAAGATTGGTTGCCTGTCAATGAAATTGTATCAACAATGTAATCAACGTGAAAACAAGAAGTGTATCATGTCTTAAAAGAAAATATGCATGTATGATTAAGTGATGTAGACGAGAAACATTGTCACTACAAGTTGACGTTTTGCTTGCATAGAAACGCCTGCAGACATCTTTTTCTTTTTGGGTGCATGACAGCATTTTGAGGTTGTCCACTAACTGTTTCATTCCACACGGGTGAAGTAATGATGTGGAAAAAAAATCAGTTTGCATCTTTGCTTACTGTTATACTTCCTCCCTTTTTTGCAAGGCTTCTTCAATACTTTTCCAAAATATAAGGAATGCATGTGAGTTTATTGCTTTTATTCCTTGTTTACCCTCATTTTTGACATAATACCTCTTTAATGCGAATGAACTCACTAACCATCAGCTCTATATTTCGAATTTATTTTACGGGCAGAATGGTCATCTTAACCTCTATTTCTCATGGTTTTAGACTCTTCTTAATCTTGTGCCAACTTGACAACTCCTAATATGACCTATAAATAGAAACCGAGGGATTGTTATTTTGGTAACTTATTTCTTATATGTTGTTTCGTTCCTTTGTGCAGGTTCCAAGTGGTGCAACAGGGCACTACCTTCTTGGAGTAATTTACAGGTTTAATATTCATGTCATAACTCGTAACTAAATCTATAATCGCAGCATATCTTGATCCATTAGTTGTGTCAGATAGTTCATTGTATTTACCACATCTGCCTGTAGGTACACTGGCAGAGTGGAAGCTGCAGCTGAGCAATTTGTACAAGCTCTGACTCTTGATCCTCTTCTATGGGCAGCATACGAGGAATTGTGTATACTAGGTTGGTGCGTTAATACACTATGAGTGAAGTTTTTTAGCACCTCCATTCCTAGTTTTATACATTAGAATTACATGCGTCAAGTGTTGCTTCACCACATATTTCCTAAATGTCTAGTAGTAGGAAATGAAAAGTACAGTGCTGATTTTTCTGAAGAACACGTCATCCAAAATATGTGACTTGCAGTGGACCTTGAATAGGCCTGTTATGTGTTTTGCATCATAGTAGTTTTATTCTGTCATTCGTTATTAGCTTGATAGATCAATAAACAGGCATAATATTTTTTAGCCATTATGTTCATTACTCCCTCTGTCAATTTTTTGACCTACAAATAGTCCAACAATGTGCAGAGGCTGTGATTCAGAATTGGTGTCATTAGATTCACTTTTGAAAGTACTTTCTTGTTATCATGATTTTCACATTTAGAGACCTTATAAAAAAAACAGGGATTAGTTCATTGCCATACATGCGCATTGATATGCCTAATGTTTATGCATTATTATTTTGCATACCGTTGCAGTTACACTATGGCCCAGTAGTCCTTACATTGAAGGCCTCATACTCGCTAAATATAAAAGCAAGCATATATCATGTGTGTCACTAATTAACTATCTTGTAGGTGTTGCTGAAGACGCAAATGAATGTTTCAGTGAAGCAACAGCTCTACGTCTTCAGCAGGAACTCACATCCACATCAAATGTGGAAAAGTCAAACTTTGTTAATGAAAATCGGTTTCTATCTTCCAATGTGTCAGCAAGTTTTGGTGATAGTCCTAAGCAAATTAAACAGCTGCATGCTAACACCACTGCAGAAGTATCTGGTTATCCTCATGTAAAGTCAACTGCATTGCATATGCAGAACGGTGCACCATCTAATTTATCACAGTTTGACACTCCATCGCCAACTTCAACGCAGGTCAGCAAAACTTGTTTGGTTCTTCACCCAGTAGGATTAACCAGATACAATCAATTCGTACTTCGAGGAATTCTCCAGAATCTGCACATTTGGTTTATCTAGATCCTCTTCTTACCTTTGTTTGCAAGAAAGCTTTGGCATATTGTTGTCATTATTGTTTCTCTGTATCACATGCTTTCAGTTGACCTTTTTGCACATGAAGAGTAACAACTTGGTGTTAGACAGCAGCTCTTGAAGTGCAACATACCCTTTGTAGTGCAGTTGTGCACTTTCTTGATGTACTTCTCATTTATACTCTAACTAGGTGTAAAAAATCAAAATCAAACTAATTACATGTTATGAGTAACAAAAATGTAAATAATCTGCCAAATGTTAAATCACAAGGAAAAGGAAAGTAAAAAAACAAATTATACTCACAGCAAAGCTTGTGTGTTTTGGTTCACTGCTATATGCTTCATGGTGGATATGATGATGAGCAGTGAAAGAGTGACAGAAGCATATAGCACACTTTAAACAACATCACAATACAGTGTAAAGACATGTGATCTATGGTTGCGCTATCAAAATTTTCTATTTAATTAATTTAATTTTTGCAGGCTTCTGGCATTGCTCCACCACCACTCTTTCGGAATATGCATGCTTATCAGAATACAGCAGGTGGCAATGCTCCTTCCAAACCAAAGGTTAATGCTCCGAACCTGACACTCCGAAGAAAATACATCGATGAAGCAGGCCTAAAGAAGGTTGTTGTTTCCTCAACTGAAAGATACTGTCTTGCAACTTCTATAGTTTCTACTGATCTCTTGAGCTTCTAGGTTTCTCTCGGTCGACTGTCCTCTTTCAATAATTTAAATTGTTAGATTAAACCTTTCGGAAAATGATACGTGTTTGGAGTAAACCACATACTTGCTGATCCTCTCCAGTTGTGCATACTAGCATTGCTTGTTAATGCATTAGTATTCATTGGCTCATTGCATTTACAGCCTAATACTTCCTGGTTGTATGAGTCTGTAGAGTTTCAGTCATGGCTGTTCTATCAGGATTCAGGATGTTGATCCCTTGCTTCTACCTAACTGCGTCTGCAGTGCAAAGTTTGTGATTGCGGTCTTCTTTTTATTTGTTAGTTTGTATTGCCCATTAATTAAGATTCATTGACTATGGATAGTTCCGTTTGACAGTACCAGACTACCCATCAAGTTTGTACCAACACCCAGCCCCAGTGGCGAGATAGTTTACCTGATAATAACTGATTTGTCAATTTTTGATAGTTTACCATTCATTAACTTTGAAGTATATCTCCGATGGTGTTTTTGCAACATTCTAGCTGCTAGATTGTTGCCTCATTTTCATCTTTGCATAGCCCCTTACGTTCTTCGCTTTCCATCAGCATTCTTTTGTTCAATAATAGTGGGATATTAGCATTGTTTTCATTTTGTTTTCACAGGTTTGTCCATGGTATGGTACGGACTGTGGAACCAGCAAATATTTTTTGTAGTTTCGTTCTTTTCATCTTTGATTTATCATTGCCTTCGTTAGAGCTCATCTCGTCTAATATTGGACCTATGTTTCTATTGTTCTGTTGCTTTGAGGTCTGGCTGTATAGTCTCTTTTATGTTCTTTCTGTTGATAGTCCTCACACCATGTTCATACCCCACTTTAAATTTGACTTGTGATGATACTAGACTTAAAAGATTATTTTCTCAGTTAAAAGATTATTTTCTCAGGTTTCTGGAAGGCTGTTTAATCAGAGTAGTGATTCAGTTCCTCGAAGAAGTGCAAGACTTTCTAGAGATACAACAATAAACTCAAACTCAAATATCTCTCAATTTGGAGGGAATGGAACAGATCACTCGTCAGGTAAATTGCGAGTAAACTCGTCCACACCATCAAAATTGTGTTCAACAGCTCTACGTTCCGTGCAAGTTAGGAAAGGGAAACCACAGGCAACAGAAAATTTTGATGAAGGTGATTACCATTTCGACATGGATGACTCATCAAATTATATAAGCCTCGCAAAAAATGTGGTTGATATGTTGTTATAGACACTGCAATCAGGATCTATCTGCATGTTTGCTTATATGTTCATGTGCAATGGGTTCACATTAGTAAAACTCACTCACCAATATTGTATTGATTGTACTTGAAAAGTACAACAATGACACCAACCCACAACTCACAAGGCATTTAGGATGCTAAGAAACATCATGCAACTACTCACCGAATTTATTGGCTGTTCATGTTAATCCATATACCTTTAAAATATCTCTATTATTGAGCTGAAATTTTAAGCATTTATAATACCACCAGAACATTATCAGCTATCGTTCAACCCTTTGTCTTCGTTATCATATTTTTTTAGTTTCTTCTTCATGTAGCATATGAACTGCAGAATTGCTTATCCTATTATTTGGCGCCTCATGTTAGATCATTATTCCTAAAATACATAAAGATTTACGTCCAGATTCATACATTTTTACTGTATCATTGCTTGTTTGAACTTTTCACTCCTATGGATAAAGTTTCCTGATTATTGTGATAAAAAAATCGAAACGAATCCTGTTTCAAGAGCCCTAACACTTAAGACTTTTAAAATGATCACACATCCTTCTCCTTCACTGGATGCAGGATCATCCAATCCATTCAACTTATCCTTTTCGATATCATAATTACGTGGTTTGTGAAATTATAATTATCATAATAATCGCATCAGCTTTCTCTATATGAATGGTGCATTAATATTCACTATGGTTTTATTTCCCCTTCTAAATCATAGGAAACAGGTACCACGTTGTTGATGAAATGTGGACAGATAATGTAACTTCAACTTCGTCTTCTACAAGTATAGTTGATGGAAGATATCCCGAGCAAGATAAATCTGAACGGGTTCTGTCACATGACTCCAAATTAGCTATTGGTATCAGGGAGCTAATGGCACTCTTGCGGACACTAGGGGAAGGGTATAGGCTTTCTTGCTTGTTTAAGTGTCAGGTATGTTCACGATGTTTGTGTTGGAAATGCTAACCTACTATCCTGTTATGTGGTTGATTTCATTCACTTAATGATCAGGAAGCATTGGAAGTATATAGAAAGCTCCCAGAGGCACAGTTTAATACTGGATGGGTTCTTTGCCAGGTACAGCCCTTGCAAAATGGTTGGCGACTTATCTTCATGCTTTTGATTTTGTAATGAAAAACCTTTAGTTTTGTACATGGTTCAAGAAGGTGGTAGGCGCTAGAGGGTCTGCAGGGCCGTAGCTAGGTCCAACATGATTAGTAAATCCCAAGCAATTAGCTAGTATATGACATAGAAGTTAGATGATAGAACACTAAAATAGCTACACCAGAACCTTCATGGATAGTTTGCTGCCTAATTGACCATCTAATGCCTAATTGGGGCGGTTACTCTGCTCCTAGGGCTAACTTTTGGAAAACTGGTTTTGTATGAGTGTATCTACGTTATTCATGAGGGCATGAGGCATAGGGACTGTATAGTAATGATTCAGGGTCTGTATCGTAATGTATAGCATATTTGTTTCCTTCGATTTCTAAAAGAAACTTACGAGTTTATTTAAATTAATCTGATACGTGATAATGTGATGAATTCATTATGGTAATTGTATATATGTTAGTTGGGTCAATCTGGAGAAATGACATTAGTAAAATGATAACTTGAACTGTAGCTGAACATCGGCCCTGAATGCTGATTGTTGGAATTTCCAGTCACACAGCATAACCATGTTTACTTGCACATGAGCCACTCTACATCTGGTATTTCATTTCCACTTTTATATACTCAACTTAATAATAAAAAGTCACGCCATAATATTTTTTTTCACTGTACAGATATAAACAGTACCCTGTAATTTTGTTCCTTTTGGCAAATTAAAAATTGTTTTCATTTTGGTCAACGGTGCAGGTTGGTAAGACATATTTTGAACTCGTGAATTATTTAGAAGCCGATCATTTTTTTGAGTTAGCGCATCGACTATCACCATGCACGTTGGAGGGAATGGACATTTACTCCACTGTTCTTTATGTAAGTGGACTAACTGCTCTTTTACTTGAGAGTACTTTATTTCCACCTTTTGCCTCAAATTTCACCAGCTTTGTTTCTCTTTTGCAGCATTTGAATGAGGAAATGCGGCTAAGTTACCTTGCTCAAGATCTTGTTTCTATTGATCGACTATCTCCCCAAGCATGGTTCGTCTTTTTATGCCCAGCAAGTGAATAATAATATTTTGAACCAAATGCCAAAATGGAACTCTGGAAATGTGGTTTACTGAAAGTAATTAATAGATGTTAAAGCAACACATCTAGTTGATTGATTTTGTTAGTCCATGTTAATGTCTTAGTCTTGATGCTGTGCAAAACATCTGGATGAATCAAGGAGACAATTACAGATCTTTAGTGGAAATGCTTTCAAGCTGACATAATATTGTGTTACATTTTCTAATATATCTGTTTTTAAATGTTCAAAAGGTGTGCTGTGGGAAATTGCTTTGCCTTGAGGAAAGATCATGAGACTGCCTTAAAGAATTTTCAACGTGCTGTACAGCTTGACTCAAGAGTTGCATACGCTCACACACTATGCGGTCACGAGTATGTTTTCGTTCACACTATCTTATAACCGGTGCACATATGAGTTTATCTTGTATTCATGTTTGAGACCACCTGTCGAAAATTTCTAACTATACTGCCATTCCTTTGAGCTGTAGGTATTCTGCATTGGAGGATTATGAGAACAGTATAAAACTATATCGCTCTGCACTTCAGGTAGATGAAAGACACTACAATGCCTGGTATGGCCTTGGAGTGGTGTACCTTCGCCAGGAAAAGTTTGAGTTTGCTGAGCATCATTTCAGAAGGGCATTCCAGATAAATCCTTGCTCTTCTGTTCTTATGTGCTATCTTGGGATGGCCTTGCATGCTTTAAAGGTGATATAATACCATTTACTAATTTTTGGTTTCCACTTACCCTCAAAACTAGAATTTTCATCATCATCTGGACAATGATTAACTATGAACCTTCTTTCTGAATCCAAACTTTCAGAGGAATGAGGAAGCCTTGGAAATGATGGAGAAGGCTATATTTGCTGATAAGAAGAATCCACTCCCCAAGTATCAAAAGGCTTTAATCCTTCTAGGCCTACAAAAATACCCTGATGCTCTGGATGAGTTGGAACGGCTAAAGGAAATTGCACCTCATGAGAGTAGTATGTATGCACTGATGGGAAAGATTTACAAGCAACTTAACATTCTTGACAAGGCTGTATTTTGCTTTGGCATTGCCCTGGATTTGAAACCTCCTGCTGCTGACGTTGCTATAATCAAGGTATAGTACACTATCTTTGCTTATCCCACTCCCAAAGCTCCACCTGCCTCCCTCCACCCCCATTTTGTTTCGTGCACTACATATTATTTTAAAGAACTTATCTTGGTGTCTCTTCCTAGGGTGGTCCAGCAATCATTTCTAGTTAAAATTTTGTTTCTCAATTTTAGTATCTTACCATTATCATACAAGTCTAACTGCTGGAATTCATCTGCGTTTGAATAACCGAGTCACATGTCCATGTCCATCTGATGTTTGGCAGTCTGCAATGGAGAAAGTACACCTTCCAGATGAACTTATGGATGATGATGATGATGATGATGAGATTTAAGCTCACTCCTAAGAACAGAGGGGAGGAACCAACATTGATTGGCATGCCTGTGCTTCCCGAGTTTGTAGCCAGCGTGGCTGCGTGTGCTTCCCGAGGGAACCTGGAGATTCAAGGAAGAATGCGCACCGTGTGCTGTTCGTAATCTGCTTCTCCTGTGGACTAACTCTCTTGGGGCGCGACCATGTACCATTAACCTTCCAGTTTTGTAGCAGTAGATGTAACATGTAAGAGCCTAGATCACACAAGGCACACCAGGGCATTAGTTTAGATGTGTAAGTTAAGAGCGTTGGCAATGTGATCTGTATCATTGTAGAATTGTCAGATTACTGAAAGAAATCATTGACAAATAATGGTAATTATCGGAGCGATCTGCTGACTGAAGCAGATCGCATATCGCATGAACTGCTTTACCTGGTGTCATATTCAAGGTTGTTAGCATTTCTGCTCAAGTCAAAAGAAATGGAGAATGCACAAGGATGGATTGCTTCAGTGAGTCAGCTTTGTTCCACTGTAAGTGGTGCATAGATAAAGTTAAACTTATCAAATATGAAAGCCTTTATTTTCAAGCAAAACCTAGCCTTCATTCCCCAATCTTGGCAGTAGCATTGTGATTGCTGCTAGCCCATTATGATTAGGAAATAATTAAAGAAGAAAAAGTAATAGCGATAAGCAATTACTGGCAAAGGTGAGTTTACTTTTAGATGCTGTGAATCTGTAGTGTGTGGAGGGTACTTATTTAAAATTGGTAGTACTTGTTTAAAATGATCTGGTGAGATCTATTCTTTTGGTCCCCCAAATATGGCGGCTGATCAGGTGCACAAAACACGAGGTGTCTGTATCATTTGAAGCTATTTCCAGACGAATTGTTTCGTTCGTTGTCATTTGAGATGGTAGATCTTGCCCAATGCTTTCACGTAATTGTGAGTTGAGTATCATTAGTTCTCTCCTTTTTTCTCTTACCTGAACAGTGAAAACACTGGGTTATACTCAAAACACTCTCCTGATATTACATTTGCTTTCATCAAGAGACAAGAGACCAACAGGTTGTTGCTGTAAACATTTCTTTCATTTTCTTCTTGTTTCTTAGCTAAAAGGCCAGAGCAATCATCACGTCGATGGGCTCGCAATTATTGCTCGCGTACTTGCTACTACTGTATTTGTGTTACTAACTGACTATATATATGCATTGGCGCCATTGCAAAGGAGTTCATAATTTCATAATATTCATTCGAACTCAAATGACCAATATAATTGACCTACCAACACGACGCACTGATGCATATTATGCATGCAGCAAAACCGATTAAATTAAGTAAACTAGTGTGCATGCCGTGCTGGCACTCACTAATTAATCACATCCAGATCGATGTATATATATATGCTTCCTCTTTTTATCTGTACAAGCAATTCAATCGTGCGTGGGCTTCCCATTGGCAGGAAGACAGGCAGAAAGCGTCGTCGTCGACAAAACAATTAGCGATCGATCTAACAAACAGCTGCGACTCCGATCGAACAGAAATCAAATTAACCATGTCGTCGTCGTCGCCGCCGCCGCCGCTAGCTGGCCTCGTCGGCGCCCGCCGTGATCACAGTGTTTCGATCTGCTAGTTGCCTCGTTCTCACGTACGTGAGATTTCTTGCTTTTTTTTTACTGGATTTTACCCAGGAGCATGGGTGACGATCTAGTCTACGGATTGATAGCCACTAGTTTCTGTGTTTTGTGATGGGGAAGTCTTCTTAGGTCCAGTTTTTTAGCTGTGTGCATTTTATGCAGAGGCCAGAGTAGACTCAATTGGAATGTATCATCTCGGTGTATTTAAGCTTCTATTATCTCAAAAGATCAACGAGCGCTGTGGTGCATGGTTTTTGCCATGCTTAATTGCATAGTGAAAGTATCAAATCTGAGTGTCTTTTTTTTTTATTACTACTTTCGGATTTGAGGGGTGGTTTTTCAGAAAAAGGGGAGTGGTTTTTTAGGGAGTTTTTTTTAAGGAAGAAGAGGGCGCGGTTTTTTACAGAGAAAGAAGACCGACTATGCTTTTAAACTAGTAAAGAAAGATATGGGAAAACATATATCAGTGTGTGCACTCACCATTATACACCACATAATAGGGGGGGTGTTAATACCTAGTTCCATTTCGAACCGACTAAAACCAAATCGAGCAATCTTAAGCCCAAGATTAGAAGAACAACTCAACTGCTAGTGGATTAGCTCATTGGCTCTCAAAATGAATAGTTCACAAATGAACAGCCTAGCCATACACCCCGGCGAATATGTCTCAAGATATGGAGATCGACATGCTATAAATCCCTTATCTCGCTAAAATTATGTTGGCTCTCCACAAAATTAATAGCCCATAGATAAACAACCCAGCCCCACATTCCTGCGAACGTGTCTGCAAGAGATGAAGACCAACGATAAATTCTCCACCTTACTTAAAAATCTTACTAAAAGTGTGCACATGTATGCACGTAATATTTATGGACACCAATATTTAAATCTTGGTGGGTAGACTCATACATTGCGACTTCACCAACATATTATCGGTGCTTCTCCGACCTTGTATCAATCATATAATGTGTATATGAAATTGATTAAACCGTCCAGTATCGTGCACTTGTGCTTAGTATGGTGACCCACTGGTTTTGACTTCCCATGGTACTGAGCCTTGATATAAGGTAGTGTTTACCTTCAGATATTTTGAAGTGAAAATCAGTCCCCACCACCGTTTGCCAAAAACTAAACGAAAACATGCCAAAAGTTGTTTGACTTTTAGTCAACTCCATACAAATCAATCGGTTTTTACAAACCAACCGCTGACGGTTTCATGAAAACCGACCGATTTTGTTAACCTGTTACGGGCATACTTGGAGAGTCATGGATTCCTATTGATTGCTCTTCGACTATGCTATGTGGGCATCCTTGATGTTGAAGAATGGCTACTACCATAGCCTATGTAAGAGAGTATATATGCATGTATTTGACTTGTTGCTAAAGCAAAGAGGCACTGATTGACCCATGCTGGAATTTTACAGCCTTTTTCCAAGAAAGCAAGGATATATATTTTTTAAGACAATGGTCTGGCACATTTTTTATATATCCGTTCCATAACCTATAAAATTCTCCAATTTGGTTATGAGCTCAGTGATCACCATCTATAATCATTTGTCGATCTGAGATACGTCAGATAATTAACCAATCATACACTGTCACAGTGTTCTTCAGTTCTTGATTTGAAAAAGAAAAGGCTATGGTCCGTGAAAATCATTTCTGTAGTAGTGACGGGACGCACACATCCATCATCGCTTGTAGCATAAGCGATTTACACGGACTCCTCCACTTCGCCGACATCTTCTTACCGTGACATAGTGCATGGATCTCTATACTCTATAGTGCTCTGCTCACCAAAGTCACCATGAAGCCTATAAATACGCGAGCCAGCCACCTCAAAATGGCAGCCTAGCTCACACAGCTACAAGGCCTAGAAGGCAAGGGGAGCTAGCGAGCTAGCTAGTGCGATATGGGCCAGAGGAGGAGAGCTCCGTGGCTCGGCCTGCTCTTCCTCGCCGCCGGCGCGTTGCTCCTGCGGCTCGCGCTGGCGGAGGAGGAGCTGCAAGCGGCGACCTCCGCCGTGGCAACTCCAAACAGCGGTGTCGAGGAGCGTGACGATGAGGTGGTTCTGATCAAGAAGGGGGAGAATGCGGTGCACGGGGACGTGGACGATGTTAAGCGTCATACGAGCATGCGGGGATGGGGGGTATGGAGCGGTGGCGGTGGAGGAGGAGGTGGCGGTGGCTGGGGAGGCGGTGGTGGTGGCGGCGGTGGCGGTGGTGGTGGTGGTGGAGGAGGAGGAGGTGGTGGTGGTGGTGATCATGATGTTTAAAAAATAAAAATCAAGAAATGGTACCGCTGCTTTTAGGAGTTTTATCCTTTTTTAAGACAGACACCGTCCCTTTATCCTGGTAAAAACAAAAGGTTACTGATACAACAAATTGCAAGTCACTAATGACAATTTGACTTGAACGAACACGTACTTTAATTATTGGATCAGCAATTTCACCATTGCCAAGCAAGCGCTGAGAGTGCCAGCCTTGCATAGCTCGGGTTGCAGATTCTCTTCTAGCTCTTCCAGAACCAGAAGCATGGATGCCAACCTGTATCAAGATTATAAGCTCGTCCTTTTTAAGATCCTTACTTACACATCTCAAAAAAATAACATATTTCCTGCAGAAGTATTTAACACAACTAAACAAACATCTGCAATAAGGGAAGTCAAAAATTTAAATGCAGAATGAATCTTCATTCCATCTGAAATCAGTTCCTTTTAAATTACTCCCAAAATATAACTTCTAGCATTTCAAAATTTGTTCCAAAATATAACTTCTCTACCTACATTCTCTTCTCAACCAATCACAATCTTTCCCCATTTAATTTCACCTACTTTCTTAATACCCATGTCCAAGCCCAAAATTTCTTATATTTTGGGACATAAATAATAGTTAGAAACAGGACCCACTTATGTCTGATTTCCACAGGGATCATGGAAAACTTATGCTAGCCGTCATACTACTGTACCTGACTTTCAGAAGTAATCCTCTCTGTTAAATTAGATGCAGCAACTTGAAACTCGCCCGTTTCGATTTTGTGTTTCTCATATTCAAGGAGTGCCTGCATGGAACAAAAACAATAAAGAGGGTCGGTGAGACAGAAGGGGGCAAAAATAAAACCAATGCTGATTTAAAATATAACACTACTCTTGACAAAATGCATTGGCGTTTAAATTTTATTATACACTCAGTTCCCCCAGCTAAGAACCAGTGTTCCTGCTGCATTCTGCTTGTGCAATTCAAAGAGAAAAACAAATCATGCAAACCAGCACCTGTGCTTATCTACCAAGTAATAGAAACCAAGAGAAAATAGCCTCAAATATGATCCACATCTACGTGACGGTCATCGAGATGGGATCGCATTTAAGGGCATAGTCTTATGTTGACAGTTTGGCAAAACTTCCAAAGTATTGCGTGTATTTTTGTTTCAAGACTCCTTTTACAAGAATCATGCAAAATCTTAGAATATGTTAAATGAATTGATTTTTTTTCTTCAATTAACTACTGTGGTTGTCATTGGCTCATGACGTGAGAGGGGAATACAGGATTCAACCACAACAGTGCTGCAACTAGAGAACTAAAACTGCAGACAAGGTTGTCCAGGGCTCTGAACTCTACATACCTTCTCATAGAAGTTACGGAAGGTCCATGAAACAGTTGTGCATGTCCTGCATAAAACATAAAGAGTATTCGAATCTGAGCTTATGCCAACCAAGTTCGAGCTTCCATCATTGCACAATTCAATTGAGATTCACCAAATGGCCTGAACAGAATGCAGAAGAAATCAGATACATACTTCGGAGGTTTGAAAGACTCTCCCACTTGCCGCCACAGTTTGCACGATGTCACCTGTTGATGCAACTAGTAAGCAAGCATGCAGTGCACATTACCTAAAGATTATACAACAATGTCACGAAATCACAATGCGGCATATAAATATTTTAGTAACACAAAGAAATTAATAATAGCTTAGAGATATCAATTTGGTGAACAAGAACTGAACTTATATATGGTCAGTCTCACTACTTCTGTGCAAATGGAACTGTCATCATGATTGGTGTATGTACTGTAGGAAATAGAAGTGTCGATTTTGATCTCTATTTTCTTGACTCACTTAATCAGGTCAGTTGAATATTTCAGGAGAAAAGGTCCGAAAACAGATTAGATTCAGAAATAATAGTGGCAGACACTTTGCACACAATGCATCAAATTAATAGGATCTGATGGTATATGGAAAGAAAAATAGGTAGGCAAATTAAAATCCACATCTTCCACTTTATATACAGGTGTGGAATCAGATATGTACGTTATGATAACAAACTGGCATACCAAAAACTCATTACATGCTAAAAGCCTAAATCCTTTTTTTTTGTTATTGTTTTGCTTGGCTTATAGCTTGCTGTTGGAATCATTTTCAAAATTCCAAATGGGCCTTCCATTCTAACATAACAAAAGGAAGTAACAACTGGACAAGCATATTGCCGAAGTGCCAAAAAAAAACTAAGATTACAAGTATATGCAGAAATTCTTTTGGATTCTTTTAGGGCATCTCTCAGTTGGTGTGCACAATTAGTGCAACCGGAACTTGTGTGCATAGGACACGTTGCCAACTTATGACAGAGGAGTGCTTGGTAAATGATAACTGAACCAAAAGCGTCTAACTGCATGCTTGCTAATTGAATGGTAGAATTTATTTACCTCCTCACGCAGAAGGCCAGGAACCAATGCATAGACTTCATAGCAATCTTTCTGCAAGAAAAAAGATATTTTCCTTTACAAAATGACCATGAAAAATATGTTTCCCCTGATTTCTGGTTAACACATGCTGTTTCTAACTTCCACGATAGTTCTACAGATTTCAAACATAATATACGTTTCGCTAGCATAGTTTTTCAGAACTTCTGTGGAGAACTACTAGAACTGGAAAATATGGGCAAGTGGCTAAAAGAGGCCAAAAAAACATGAAAAAGGTAAAATATGATGATTCAAATGAGATACGTACAGTTCTCCGAACGTTTATCTTTACCCAATCAGCTGGAGGGCCAAGGTCAAGAACCATTGAGTCATTTCTGCCAAATAGAAATAATTGAAATCAGTTCACAGTTTCACATCCATAAAAATTGAGGGTGGAAGAGTGAAAAAATCAATTTTCCTTTGTCATGAGCATCCACAGAATCATGTATATTACTGTAGGCACCAGTCTGTTCTTTTGAATGTCACGATGATATTATAAGGCTTATCCAGTTAACTATTTGGGTTTTGGCATGCAATTGAT